>CM053652.1:18673740-19273740 GCA_028654395.1 Scutellaria barbata | reverse complement strand
CCTTCTCCTTTTGCTCAGCCTCTTTGAGCCGCTCGGCAAGGACGGCCATAACACCTCTAATCTGCGCCACAATCATGGGGGTGTCAGGTGTTTCTAAGGTGATGGGAGCCATTTGAGTCACTTCTTCGGCCGTGATTGGTCGGACTCGGCTGGAGCCGCTAACCTGGAAGGCAGGAATTTGGGGCTCTGGGGTAGTATTGTGTTCGGAATTGCTCATGGTGTACTGGAGTTATGTTCAGGTATTGTGAATTTAAACCCCCTCCTTCTAATGCCAAAATGTTGACGTCATAATCTGTATTTGATCGATTCCTAGTCGAACACCCAAATTGATATAAAACGGAACGGAATTGGAGGGTAAAAGGAATATGAAATGTGTGTATACAGCTAACACTGTGCCCAGAGCCTACTCGGGCAATTTTATGTCGGCTGATCCTGGACGGCAGAATGACCGAGCAGGACCTTATCTCATTAACTTAGAGAAATAAGCTCTCTAGTGCTGTTTACAGAATGAGGATTCAGATCCTATTACAAGTACAAATTAGAGCTATTTATAGACAGAAAAAGATAGGTAGTGGGGATCGTGGGGGAGTGTGGAAGTTACATCCACTTCTTCCCTATTTTTCGCCTATTTGTCCAGTATTATGCGGTGGTTTTATCATCCACGACCTCCTAACGGTTGGCTCGATGCTTGCTCGGTTACGTCAGCTCGGGATGACCTTCCTAGCTCGGCTACTGATTCACCTCGGTTGTCTTCGGAGTGAATGCTCTGGGCGTCGCCCAAGGGGAGCACCTGATCGAGGTGCCTGGCCGGTTTCGGAGGTCCAAAGAACGACTGTTATCGTCTATATATGTGATTTGTGCAGCTCGGGTGTGTTGTCGTCACATAGCTCGGACACCATGGTCCAACAATTTTGATTAAAAAACTATAATTTCAGCACAAAAAAACCTTAATTTGTACATATATACCTTTACGTAAATATTACGCAGACCTTTAAGTAATATTAGTGATACCTTTATATAATACATAAAAGTATAACTAACATAATTAAAAGGTATGACTAACATAATATAAAGATATGTTTATTATAATATAAAGATATGCTTAACATAACATAAAAACCCTAAAGGAATGCTTAACATAATATAAAGATATGATTAACGTTACACAAATGTATGTTTAATATAATATAAATGTATGTTTAACATAACATAAAAACTCTAAAGGTATGCTTAATATAATATAAAACCATAAATGTATGTTTAACATAATATAAAGGTATGCTTAATATAATATAAAAGTCTTAAAGGTATGACAAACATAACATAAATGTATGCTTAACATAATATAAATGTATGTTTAATATAATATAAAAGTATAACATCTGGAACAAATTTGGGTGGGTTTGAGCGTACCCACCCAGGCGCGTGGAAGCACATGCGCGCACGTGAAAGACACGTAGAGTGACGCATGGGTCGGGTTGGGTCAAATGCACGGATTCTAAATTCGTGCACCAGTTACATAAAAATTTTTGTGAATTTTTAGAGTTTAGAATTGAATTAAAACAACATTTAAAAAAACTCAAGAATATAATTCAATTTTAATTCTTTGGTTATGTTATTTATTTCAAATAATTGAGTTTAACAAAAGATGAATAAAATTTTTAATGTGGATTATTCCAATTTATCGAAGAGGTTTATGTCAGATAAAATAAAGTTGGTAATGAAATTATTTTTAGAATATGTTTGATGTATATAAGTATTTGTGGTTGATTTATAATAGATAAATAGAAATTTAAACTATACAAAATATTTATATTGATTTTGTAATATAATTTTCAATTATAAATTCCTCAATATTACAATTTTTAATATTCAATAGAAGTTGTAGTACAAATTAAAATATCAATGTAGATAGAAATATAAATAATTTAAATTTAAGAGAATATGAAATGTTGATATTGGAAAAGATTATGAAAATTGATAAAATTAAAAGATGTATGCAATTTTTTTTTTTATATTTATTATTGTTAAAGATATCTCAACACATTCTCAATATTTCGAATAACAATAGTTATAATAGTAAGGACAATATACTTATTCTTTTGATACCCAAATATTGATATCAATTCCTTAATTTGAAAGTATAAATTTGAGTGAATATCAAGAAAATCGAGAAAATATCGTGAGTGAATATCAGGAAATTTAGGAAAATAGAAATCATTGTTATCCCATCAATTATATCCATAATCAGATATTCTGAAAATTTAGGGGGAAATATTAGATATGTGTCATCAGATTTCACGAATTATGAAAATTTTGGTGAAATATGAGAAAAATATCAACAAATTCTATACTTATTTTGTTTTAACACAAAACTATCATTTTAAACCTACCGAAAGTAAAAGAATAAATTATCTATAACTTCCAATTAAGAATCGACATTATCTATCATAAATTTCAAAATAAGAGATTTAGTTGAATAATGTTACATTTATCAAATATAAAGACATACTCTTTAAAAAAATTAAAAAATTACTAACAAATACTTACTTATTTAACTCAACCGTCCCCATCTTGGATCTTTACCTAATTGGACAATCTCATTTTAAATTACAAACAACTTATATAACACAATCCCAATCTAACAATATCGTCTCAAATTACAAACAGATACTTGCTTATTTAACTCGCCGTCTCCATCTTGGAACTCCGCTCCATCATCCGTGTCTGGGCTTAGTAGAATCAATGGTAAATTAGTATAAAATCAAAATTTAAGTATAGAAAAGATTAAATTAATATAAAAAAATATTTAAGCACGAAAAAAAAATTCATATTTTTGTGGTGAGGGAGTGCATCAACTTCTCCATCATATGATCCGAAGTCATCAAATACCAATGAAGTTAAATTAATATAAAAATAATATTTAAGCACAAAAAATAATCATATAAACAATATTTAACCACTGAAAATAATAATATTTTTATGGTGAGGGAATCCACCTTCTGCATGCGTCAACTTGTTCATCGTGAGGAGGACTGCAAGAAATCGATAATAATTAAACAAATTTATCATCAATAATTAAACAAATTATTCAAAAATCTTGAAAGGCAAAAATGATTAAAATTAATATAGAGAATTTGTGTCTTTCTGGTAATTAGTGAATCCCATGATTTTTACACATGAATGAAATTAAAATCCTTCCATGAAATGTGATTTTTACACTTGAATATTAAAAGCATTGTTGCATATGATATTTAGAGAATTTCCTGGAATCTAAAAAATATTCTAATATATAAAACACACACACACACACACACATATATATATATATATATATTTAGCTTTATAATTTAACAGTGACATATCAAAGTCAAAACTCGTTCTCGCCCCACAAGTATGTATTTGAAAACTAAAAAAATATTCAATTATTTGATACATTGTATACTGAATTTGGATTTAAAACGAATTATAAATTATAGACATTTAAATTTAGGAATTAATACTTACATTATGTCTGGATAGATTTGGATGCAGAGTTTATACAATGAATCATGTTTTTTGTGATTTTTGAGAGTTATACAATGAATCATGTTTTTTGTGATTTTTGAGAGGGTGTGGTGAGAGGGAATCATGTTTTTTTTTGTTTTTTTTTATTTTTGTGATTTTTGAGAGGGTGTGGTGAGAGGGCCAGAGTATATCTAGTGGCCTCAATTTCAAAACGTTTAAATAATGTTTAGGTTGTGTTTGATTTAGGAATTTGAGACATAGGATTTATTTTGTTTGATACGTCTATTTCATCAATTTAGTGGCCTCAATTTCAAATCAATTTAGTGGCCTCAATTTCAAAACGTTTAGGTTGTGTTTGATTTAGGAATTTGAAACATAAGATTTAAAATAAATGTATTTTAAATTTGATTGTGTTTTCTGTAATATTATTTAAAAATTAGTTTATAATAAAAGTGGTGAATTTTAAATTTATATTTATGTAAACAACACTAATGAATTTATTATTATGGATTTCAAATCATCCAAACACAACCTAAAGAATTCGTTGTGCGTACAACTTTATTGTATATATTTTGTCGATTATGTGCGAATTGATAGATTATATTTTTAATGCATTTTTATTTTTTTGAATAAATAAACTCGTTGTTGAAGTTGAATTGTTTATATTTGGGAGATTGTGTGTGTGTAATATTCAAAAGTATTCGTGCTTGGGAGATTGTGTGGATTTGTTGTTGTTAATTAGTTTTTTTTATTGTAGTGAATGGTTTATCTTATATTTCAACATAAATACTAGGAAAAGAAATTTATTGATGAAGTTCTTTATTGCAAGATTGTACTGAAGAAGCATTATAAAATGTTTTTATTACCACTGTAAAAAGAATGGAGGAGAAAAGCACTCTGAAGATGGAGAAGAAGAGCGTGAAATCGGCTAACAGCCATTTCCTTTTCATGTTTAAGAGAAACCACAACCAAAAAACACCTTCTAAACATTAGAATCGTTACCACTTAATTGTCGAACAACTCAAAAACCACCTCTCCAATCTTAAAAATCTGATTTTTGTGAAAATCTCAACTAAAATGAACAAATTATATACCAAAATGACTAGTCAATTTTATAATTTTCATTTGAAATAAACCCAATTAAATGAAATTTTGTTTGAAAAATCTTAAATCAAAACTTTATAATTTTCTCTTGATTTGTCAACAAACAAGAACAAACCACACACCAAAATCACTCATTTCAAGCTAAAGAAAAAATTCAAACCAATAAATGATTTTTGTTAGAATCAAACCAAGTTCGACACATTTTTGTCATGATTGATATGAATTAAGTGGCACAATTAAAATTTTGTCATGTTGGACACATTTTATTTTATTTTATATTTTGGTAGGTGACGTGTCCATCTACATACACGACTCATAAACTTCTTCAAAATGGACATACTGTATTTGGACATACTCATATTCTTCCTTTTTTTTTTTTTTTTTGGTTGGTTGGTTGGATTTAGACGAAAGATCTAAGCGCATACTGTATTTACTAATCAATGGTTTAGTTAAGATCACATATTAAATAAAGTTGATGATTTTAATGGCAATTAACAATAACACTATTTATGTTAGAGTTTATTACCTTTTTTGCCTCATAATTTAGAAGGTTTGATAATTTAGGACTTTAATTTTTCATACTGGTAATTTAGGACTTTATATTTTTGGGATTCGTGAATTTTGCCCAATTTGAGTCCGAATTGCTTAATTGTGCTCAAATTGCATGTGAATTACACGTGAGCTTGTCGTTTCAGGCTTTTTAGGCTCATTTCAAATTTTTTGGGCCAATTTTGCTAACATGTCATTTATTTATCACAGTTGGCATTTATAATTTTCAAATTTTTCTCCTTCACGAGGATTAAGAAAAACAGGTTGGAAAATTCTTTTAAAATCCATCAAGAAAACAAAAAATAAATAATTTAAAATCAATTAAATTAAAAAAAAAAAGTTCTTCAATTTCAGGATAAACCCTAATCTACAGACCAAATCTTCCCCCCTCATTGATATTTCTCCACTGCCTCATCCAAACTTGGTGTATCTCCACCGGCATCTACCGCATTCCTCACCCCCAAATTTCCCCCAAAAAATCTCTTCTCCTCATGTTTTCTGAATGATTTTAGCGAGATTTTTTGTAAGTTTTTAATCATGGTTTAGGTGAGAAGACTTAGATAAGCAGTGTGGCTTTGCCATCGGCGGATCGGAAAGGTGGAGAGTCGTCGGCCGACGATATGCCAAGATTGAATTCGACACCGTTTTTGACCAAAACTTACCAAATTGTGGATGACCACACCACCAATGATGTCATCTCCTGAAATCTCAATGGATTTACTT
The DNA here is from genome assembly GCA_028654395.1 of Scutellaria barbata. Lineage (NCBI taxonomy): Eukaryota > Viridiplantae > Streptophyta > Magnoliopsida > Lamiales > Lamiaceae > Scutellaria > Scutellaria barbata. The sequence continues at coordinate 19,267,857 of CM053652.1, read as the reverse complement.
TTATCGTACGGAATTCGGCAGAGTTCGAGAGAGATTAGTACAGATCGGGGTGAAAGGCCGCAAGAAGGTCGGTGTCACTGTAGTGGCAGAGAGAGAATTAGGGTAGAGAGTTGCAATGTTGCAAAAACCAGATTTTTTTTTTATGTTTCTGCTTTATTTTTATTTGTATTTATTTATTTATTTCAAATTTTTAGATTTTTATTTTTTATTTTCCTTTTTTTAATCTTATGTGGCGATGATGTGTAAATTATAATACCATTTAGATTGCCACTTGTACACTTATATTACACATAGGTGAAATTGAGTGAAATTGGCCCAAAAAGCCTGGAATGGTGAGCTCACGTGCGATTCACGTGCAATTTGAGCCCAATTGAGCAATTTGGGCTCAAATTGAGCAAAATTTGCGAAGCCCGAAAATATAAAGTACTAAATTGTCAGCCCAAAAAATTAAAGTTCTAAACTGCCAAACCCCTTAAATTACGGAGCAAAAAGGTAATAAACTGTTTATGTAATGTTGCGTTTCTTTTTTAAAGATAATTTTGGTGAATACGTTACTTACATACAAAATTCAAAATTTACCCTTTTAGGAATAATAAAGATAAAATAAAATTAAGTAAATATTTATGAATACACATATCTAAATTTCATAAAAATAGAGCTCTTTAAATAAATTCTTCTGCAATTTTTAGATATCAGCTATCAGCATCCACTACTCGCACACCACGCCCTAAAATTTTGTGCTGAAAATATTTAATATAAAGGGATAAGTGTTTGAAATACACTTAGTGGGGTAATTCAGGACAATATAAAATAATTTTCAATAAATGAATCGTAGCAGACAAACACATTGAATCATTTGGTAAAAGAAATTGTCATACCCATATTTCAAAATGTTATAAACATAAATGATTTCATTCGAGCACCCAACAACTCATCATAACTCAGTTTTAAAAATTAAATCACACATGTTGAAACATAATTTCATCACAAGAAGTTGGTTGACATAAACCGTTTGTCGTTTAACAAAAGGAGCGGAATATAAATCACATCAATCAACGTTTAGAAGGTCTGCTTCACATGAGAGGGGGGCTCAACCTAACTTATCATTTATCTCGGGGCTTTAACCCGATATATCTTAAGACTTTGACTGGTGTACTATTGTTCACATACATTTCATTCATACAAATCAATAAATAAACATTCACAAATCATCACGCAGTTCCAATCGCTTAAGAAGGTAAACAATCATCCCCATATGTCATAAATTGCATTCGCATGTTAGAAATTTGCATTAAAAATATTTATCTTTAATCTCGAGCATGACAGCATATAAGTAGACTATTGTAATTAAGTTCAATAACATGTATTAAAAATCGCTCATTTAAAAAGACACATAGCTTATAAACACATAATTATAAAAAATTACCATCGAACATTAAAAATGTCTTAGTATTTTATTTAACTGTAAATTCATAATTTAAGGTCATTAGTTATTAAAATACGATCTTTAAGGTTTTTCTTGATTAGTTGAAACAGGTTTCCGATGATATTGCGGTTTAAAAAATGAAAGAAACGATTTTAAGATAATTATAGGATATAGATGAAATTAAAATGAAAATGTGTTGATTGAAACATTAGAAAATTTATTTTAATCTTAAATTAAATCTTAACAATTTGAGTTTAATTTTGGAAGAGTAATTATACAATTGAGGACTTAATTCGATGTTAGAATACTTTAAATAGTTATAGAAAGACTAAGTATGAAAATGGAGTTTAATTTAGATCCAGAAAACGCATGAATAATATATGAAACTAATTATGAAATTAGTCCCGAGAAAGAACCACTGCAAGAAAAACGTCAGCTTCAGAACTCTACAGATGTAAAAGTTAATTTGAGCCCCAAAAAAGTAGGCACAGAGAAAGTAAACCCCAGATAAATAACATGGCAAAGAAAATGAAAATCAGCAGCATATGTAGTTGATTAAAAAAAAAAAAATCTTTTGTTAATGGAGAGTAATAAAGTTTAATGTATTACGTTGTTGTATAAAATAACTCCAGATGAAAGTGTGATGTAGATAAGAAGGTAAAGATATGTTAGGGCTAATGATGTGTCTTATCATTTTAACAGATGTGAGTTGCACTCAATAACAGGTTACAGCAGTATTCTCGACTTAGCAATATGAATTGATGAATTTGCATCTGGAAATGAAGAGATATAGATTTTTATAAGTTAATGAATTGCATAAAGTTCCTAAGTTAAATCCAATTTACGGAATTAAAACCCAACTCCAAAATCCTCCCCGTCCCCGGCGCCAACAGCCCCGACGCCCAACAGCCCCGGCACCCATCCTCCATGGCCGGCGACTCCAAACTAGCTCTACCACCTCTGCCCCGTCGTCTCTCTCAACCATGGCCGGCGACCCCCGTCACCTGCGCTCAAACCCTTAGACCCACCAATCCCCGTTGCTCCTTCATCATGACCGACCTGCCCCGCTGCCCTTTCTACTATGGCCGACTAACTTATGTCGCCGGCGACAGACACCACCACCACCTCGCAACAAGCCAACTCAACACATAACACCTATCTCACTCGCACACCCCCGTTGAAACTCACAAACACAGGCCCTCCACTCCCGTTTCGCCGCCTCTTACCGGCGGTGCGGTGGCGGCCCGGCGATCCGAGCCCATACCCGTGACCGGCTTGGCGAGTTCTACAAGGTGGTCCGAACACTTGCTGGAAAAAAAGAGGATTGATGATGGCGGAGTGAGGTGGCGGTCGGTGGCTATGGGAGAGGAGAGAAAGAAGTTCCAACTTTTATCCCTATCCCTCGTGTTGCCAAACTTAATTCTCAAATGTGTCTCATACAAGAAGAAAGTAAACTGGAAAAGAGGAGTGTTGATCTTTTATTACATCCAATATTATATTTTGTATTATATAATTAATAATATTATTAAATACACGTGACATGATTGATTTAAAAAAAAAATATAACATCAAATTTAATAAAAGATCTCATTCAGAAAAAAAGAATAAAAGAAAGGTGCATCATCTTATGAAGGCTTTCATTTATTTTATTAATGGGCAATGTCTATATCTTGATTTGGAAGGATAAAAAATTATAAATATACTTAATTTCATGGTTTGGGCCAAGGAAGAATAATTTCATTTATTATATATATATATATATGAATTGTTTCTACTTGTGTTTTAATCATATATATATATATATATATATATATATATACACTACATTTTGGATTTATTTTCATGGTTTACTTAATTTGTATTTCTATTATTATTATTATTTAAATTTCATTTTAGCTATAAAAAATAATTTTGTAGTTAAAGTTTTACTTTGGGATGCTATATTTGTATTTATAAATGAGTTTTAGATTTTTTTAAATATCTTCCATATACATAATTTATAGTGTTAATTTTAATTTACTACTTGAACTATAACACTTTTTTCAATAACTATATAAACTCAAAAAAATTTCCAATCACTAGCCAATCTCTTCAAAATTTTCCAGTTGCTACCTCAAACACATATTTTTCGGTCAAAATTCACCGAAAAACTAAAAAATTCATGATTTATATGCTGAAATGATCATCTTTTGAAGTCAAATTATAATCCTAAATTAATTTAAAGATTTTTGTTTGATTTAAATTCGAATCGAATAAAAAATGTTCAAAACCCTAGAATGATTTTTGATTGATTCGGGATCGGATCAAACGAGAATCATGAAATTGACATGAGGTTATTATATGGCTTCGAATAAGGGTCATTTTGGCGTATGAATCATGCATTTTTTACTAATATTTGAAAGTGAATTGTATTTTCAAGTTTTCCAGCGAATTTTGAAATTGAAATATATGTTTGGGGGTAGCAATCGAAAAATTTTAAAGAGTTTAGCTAGTGATCGGAAAACTTTTTGAGTTTAGATACCCATTAAAAAAAAAATGTTATAGTTCAGATAGCAAATTGAAATTAACCCTAATTTATATTACCGTTAATCAAATAAACTTACATCATACTACTATGCATTATTTATGTATAATAACTTTATGTTAAATTTTTCTTCCATGATCTATATTCATTTTATACTACTTTCGATTAAATAATTTATATTATCATTTGGGATCATATTAATTATGAAAATTTTCGTTACATTTTTATAGTTATATTTTAATTTGGAGTGTTATAATTTATTAAGCATAGATACATATAAAATAACCATACTACAGAAACTAAAAATTCAGTAAACTAATTAGGCCCGATTGCATGGAAAAATTACCAACTGTTGCAAAATTAATTTTTAACTTAAACCTGATTTTTCGAATGGAGTACAAGATTTTTTTAATTTTCATTCATTTTTGCAATTCCAAGATTTTTTTATAATTTGAGCCAGTTTATAATTTTAATTAAAATTAAATTATATGTATACTGATTGAATTATACATAAGTAAATGATACAGTACTTAAATATAACGAAACCTAATTAACCATGAGTATCTTATTTTAACTTAAACAAATAAAAAAAATAAAGAAAGAAAAAAAAAATTCACACCAACAACAAAAACAAGAACTTCAAAATATTGGCAGTGCATTCATCAATATTTGGCGACAACTTTTCCACCACAAAACTCACAGTATGAACATCTCCACCGCTCCATATCGAAGGCTTCAAAATTGCTTCGATCTTTTTTTGTTTAATTAGATTTTTGAGTTTTGTATACGAGTTAATTTACAGTTATTTATATGCAATGTATTTATTATATTTTCATTTTTGCATCTGTTTTTTTTTTAATCTAGTGGCTTTGAAATTCATAATATATGTTATGAAAATTTTGGATTTTTTTTGTATGAACAAACATAGCTTTAGTTAGTTTATTGCTTTGAATTTTTGCTGCATTGTTATCATAATTTATTTTTCCTTAATTTATTTTAATTTGTTTAGATTAAAGTAGGTTAATCGAAGGTTAATTAGGCTTGATTAATTTTTAGCGATGTATCATTTGTATAGTATATATCTATGTGGCATCCCAATCACCACATACATAATCTAATTTTAACCAAAATCATGAATTGATTATAATTGAAATTACCCAGTGTTTTATTATAAACAAATTTAATTTTTATTTGTTGGGTTTTATATATTTTTAAAATTAATATTACGTATATATTTAAATTGATTTTAAAACTGTATTGTTGATTTTAAATTTTCAGATTTAATCTTGCAACCTTATTATTACTATTATGTTATGTTAATTATCAGAAATACAAAAGATCATGCTTTTAGGCTATACATTTTTATATATGTACTTTATATTAGAAAAAGTATTAAGTTAATTTCAATATTTAAATCTATTTTCCAGATTTGTATTATAGAAGTTTAAATCAATTTTCAAATTTGTGAATTTATAATTTTCAAAACTCAGCCACAAATTTTAGATTTATCATTTTTAAAATTTTATGAATATTGATAAATATGTGGATGCTATATATTCATTTTCCTTACTAAACTTTTATGCAGTTAAAATTTGGGCCTTAGAATCAAATTCTAGAAAATGGTTATAGTAGTCATTGTATTATCAACATTTTAATAAGGCCCAAAGGCAAAACCTAATATCCAATACATATTAAATGGAGTTTGTAAAAGACATCACAGTTTCTTTGCTTTCTTTTGCAAGTCAGATTTAGCAATATTGTAGATTTAGATTGGAAAATACTTTTATTTTTCTAACTTTTTTTTTAATTTTATCATTGGTGTGTTTACTGTGCAACTGGTACAATCCGAGTCGAGTTAGATCAGTGTGTTTTTTTTATTTTTTACTTGAGGCCAAAATCTTTATATTGTATTGGTATGACCTTTATATATAAATTTTGTGACATTTATGTACAATAACTTAGAAAAAAAAAAATTCAGCAAAATTTGTACATAAATACATTTATATGATATTCATATGATCCTTATGGTATATTCATGTGATATTTATGTACAAATTGTAATAAAGGTATGGATACATAAAAAACACTTAAATATCACATAAAAGTATCTATATATAAATTTGGTTGAATTTTTTTTTTTTTTAAGTTATAATACTTAAAAGTCACATCGTTTGTACATAAATGTTAACACATTTAAAAAAAAAAAAAGCAAAACTCGCGGATTCGAGTCGGATCGACCCGAATTACATGGATTTTAGATTCATGCACTTGGTGCATAAGAGAATTTATGTTTTATGATGGTAAAATTTTGAATAGGAAAATGTTATTTCTATAATTTTCCAACCATGGTACTTTTATATTAGTATAAATATTTGACTACTTTAAAAGTTAGATTTCTTAAAAATAGAATTACTTGTTTTATTATATAATTAATTTAAAATTACTTTTATATTATATTTAAAAATAATTAGATCTGCAAAAATGCAATATATAGTCGGCCTAGTTTCCCTCTATGAAAGTGAGATATGTGCAAGTTGTATCTCCTATGATCCCCATATTTTTCAAGATCTGGTGTTTCCAACTCCCACGTGATTTTGATTCAGTATATGCAAAATAAAAATGAGCGATTGATCCAAATAAAATCAAAATAAATTTCATTTGTATAAAAAAAAAAAAAAAAGTGGACAAAAATATATACAACTTCAAATTAAAAAAATAATTATATATTATGCAATTTGAAATCTATATGTATAACATTTTAATTAGAATGTATTACTTTTTTTTTCCATAATTTAGGAGATCTGACAGTTTAAAACTTTAATTTTTCGAACTGACAATTTAGAATTTTATCTTATAAAACTTCGCAAATTTTGTCCAATTTAAATCTGAATTGTTTAATTGGACTGAAATCGCACGTGACCTCGTCAATTCGGACTATTCGGACCAATTTTATCTATGTGTAACATAATAGTATAAGTGTAATCCATGTTGGCAGAAATTTTACACCTCATTGCATCACATAAAATTAAAAAAAAAAAAATCAGAAAATTATATTTAAAAAAACAGAAAAAAAAAAAATTCTACCCTCATCTTTTTCCCAACTGGCGCCTCCCACCACCACCTGCAGCACCTCCAATCACCAACCACCACCTGCAGCACCTCCAACCACCACTCACAGATTTCCTCCCACCACCACCTGCAGCACCTAGTTAGTGGAGAAAAGCCATCGAACCAGATAAGCCAAGGCTGGCCTGATTTGCTTTATCAACAGAATGGGGATCTCTCCCAATCCACCACCGCATATTATCCTATATAAGATAAGGCGCCGCGTAAAAGCAGCCCCGAAGCTAGCCGCCTCCTGAGATTCTCCGTTTCGTGGCCGATAACTCGATTCGAGATTAGAAAGCCCAGCTTTTTTGAGGGAATGTATCTCGCATCCGATATTTGAGATTTAGTTCTTAGATCTTCTATCCCCTCCTCCAATCGCCGACCACCGCGCACCTCCAACCACACCTCCTTTGATCCCCTTTCTCTTCCACCCACTGCCACCTCCTTTTTCTGTCACCGCCGCCATTGTGTCTCGAAGCTAGGCTTCGCTTCGGTTGAGCCGGCGTGATGGTCGCACCGGCAAGTATGTTGGGAGGTGCCTCCGTATGCGATGGCGCCGTGTGTCTTTGTGTGTGTGCGCGCGTCGCATCTGGCGTGCGTGCGTTGGTCTTTGAGTCGCCAACAATATGTCGTTGCCGGTCGTAGCAGAAAGGCGGCGGAACAGAGTTGGAGGTGGCAGTTGAGGGAAGGTTTGGAGGTGGGGGGTTTCTTTTGTAAATTTAATTTTGAAATGGAAATGGTCAAATTTAATTGAGTACGTTTGTGAATATGTCATCTTTGATTTGAATTACAACAAGTAGAGTAGTGGTGGTAGAAACTATATACTATCACACATAAACATCAAACTTGTGAACTTCATCCTTAAGAAAAGATATTTCAAAGAACTTTTCAATTATTAACATGCATTATATGCTAACTAGAATTCCTCATGAGTTGAAGATAAATTTTTGAGTCCAATCGAGGCAATGCGTAAGCAATTAGTGGTTTAGCTAATGATAAGTCGTGATTCGATTCATCCAAGCTAATATCGATGGTATCGGGTGGTGTCGTCCAAGTAAAACCTTGAATAAGTCGAGCTAAAAGGATTGTTGACATTGTGGAACCAAGCACGACACCTGGACAACCTCGCCTTCCGGTGCTAAATGACAACATGCGCAATTCATGATCTACGAGCACAACTTCTGAACCTTCGCCTACAATGTGGCGCTCGGGTTTGTATTTAAGAGGGTCATCCCAAATTCTAGGGTTCCGTCCAAGCTCGGAACGACTCAATAACACATGGCTTCCTTTAGGGATGAAGTAGCCACCCACAACGGTGTCTTTATCCGACACATGTGGGACATTGAAAGGTAATATAGGATGCAACCTTAATGACTCTTTTACACAAGCCTTTACATAATTGAGTTTAGGCAAATCTGATTCTTGAACTAGTCTCTTCTTACCTACGACTCGGTCCATTTCTTCATACGCCCTAGCAAGAATGCTTGGTTGATTCAACATCTCCCAAATAGCCCACTCAGTTGCATTTGATGGATTATCTACTGCCGCCAACATTATTTCCTATGCATAATATATATTTTTATTTATATGTTATCAAATAAATATAACTCACATACTTTAACAAAATACTTGAAAATTTCAAATACTTACCATAACCAGTACTTCAATCTCTTGAGTTGACAACAATGGCTTGTTTTCTTGGGTTTTTAGGTTAATCAAAACATCAAGAACATCCTCTTTTACATCTTTAATACCTCGTTGCCGCATCTCGATCCTTTTTGTAATTTCCGAATCTTGATATTTTCTTACATTACTGATGGCATTGGTAATGATTTTCTTATGTCCATCCAAATCAAAGGCCTCCAACCATGGAACATAATCAGCAATGGCAAATCCATAGACACATGACAAGATTGTGAACAGTCCATCCACATGTTCTCTCTCTTCAGTTCCAGGGCCTCCATCCTCCACTCCAGGTCCAAAAAATCTCTTACCAAACACCATTTTCCTGATCACATTACCACAATAGTGTTGTGTTGTCTCTCTTACATTCACCATCCCATTCACGAGTGGGTTTCGACATTGGTTGTAGACATATCGCACGAGATGATCAGCTTCTTCACATCTTTTTTCATGAAGCCATTGGTGCATGGCTGGTGAAAGCACTTCTTTGACAAGGATTCTCCTCATTTTCTTCCATTGATCACCCATAGGTGAAACGACTAATCCCAAGTAGTCATTACTGAGAAGTTTGGCTGACATTATATCGGGCCTAGACGCAAAAGCTTCATCTTGCTTCTTCAAGAACTCTCGAGCAAGTTCGGGTGAACTAACAGAGATAACATAAGTGTCAACAAGGCGGACACATGCTATTTCTGTGTTGAATTCTTGCATGAATTTGTATATCCATCGGAACATTGGCTTGTTCTTCATCATTTGGGGCAGACACCCGATGATAGGGTAGCCTTTTGGCCCCGGTGGAAGAGGAGCTCTTGTTTTCTTCTTAAGCTTGTACACCATTAATGCCATGAGTAATGAAGCTAGCAAATATGATACAGGTTCAATGAAAATACTTCTGTTGATTTCCATGGATTGATGGCTAATGTCTTTGTGCTTGTGCTTGGAAAGGTTTGCTTTCTTTGAAGAGAATGATGTGTGAATCTTGAAGAGAGTAGAATTTCTTACAATTAACTGTTGTGTAAATTTTGACGTGGGATAGTGCATGGTCTTTTATAGAGGGAAATGAGAGTAAATTTTTCAGAGAAATACTCACATGTAGGTTGATGTTTTGGAGAGAGCTACATAACATGATGATCAAATGCTTTATTATTATTATTATTTTTGCAAATGATTTTAAAAGGTTTGAGATTTTTGATTAATGACAAAAGCAGCCAATTCGCTACACCTGGAAATTTTTGGATTGAGTGATCTGCAGCTCGCAAAGACCCACCATTTAAAGAAAAAAACTGATTTATTACTAAATTATATATGCATTTAAATACATGTTAAAATATGAAATTATTTTTTCAAAAATAGTTCTCTCAATAAAATTACTTAACGTCTATTAATAAACGATCCACCTTATTTTGTTACACATTATTATCTGCATTATATAATGATATTAGAATTTTAGTGTTTTCAACTATGTAAGGTGAGTTTACACTGACATGAAGAATTTTAAAAATAAAAATATATTATAAATAAAAGTGATATTTAATAAATTATAAATATAAAAGCATTAAAAAAATTGACTATTTAAATTGCTTCTTTTTTTTTTTTTTGAAAAAAAAAAAAGCGACCTTATTTAGTCAATTTAGTGGCCACAATTTCAAAACGTTTAGGTCGTGTTTGATTTAGGAATTTGAGACATAGGATTTATTTTGTTTGATACGTCTATTTTATCAATTTAGTGGCCTCAACTTCAAATCAATTTAGTGGAGTCAATTTCTTTCAAATCAATTTAGATTAGTGGCCTCAATTTCAAATCAATTTAGTGGCCTCAATTTCAAAACGTTTAGGTTGTATTTAATTTGAAACATAAGATTTAATTTAAAATAAATGGATTATAAATTTGATTGTATTATTAGCAATATTGTTTAAAAATTAGTTTAAAATAAATGGTGAATTTTAAATTCATATTTATGTAAACAACATCAATGAATTAATTACTATAAATTTCAAATCATCCAAACACAACCTAAAGAATTCGTTGTGCGTACAACGTTCTTGTATATATTTTGTCGATTATGTGAGAATTGGTAGACTATATTTTTAGTGCATTTTTATTTTTTTGGATAAATAAAGTTGTTGTTGAAGTTGAATTGTTTATGTTTGGGAAATTGTGTGTGTGATATTCGAAGGTATTCGTGTTTGGGAGATTGTGTGGATTTGCTGTTGTTAATTAGTTTTTTATTGTAGTGAATGATTCATCTTATATTTCAACATAAATACTAGGAAAAGAAATTTATTGATGAAGTTCTTTATTGCAAGATTGTACTAAAGAAGCATTACAGAATGTTTTCATTACCACTGTAAAAAGAATGGAGGAGAAAATCACTCTGAAGATGGAGAAGAAGAGCGTGAAATCGGCTAACAACCATTTCCTTTTCATGTTTAAGAGAAACCACAACCAAAAAACACCTCCTAAACTTTAGAATCGTTACCACTTAATTGTCGAACAACTCAAAAACCACCTCTCCAATCTTAAAAATCTAATTTTTGTGAAAATCTCATAAACTAAAATGAACAAATTATATACCAAAATGACTAGTCAATTTTATAATTTTCATTTGAAACAAACCAATTAAATGAAATTTTGTTTGAAAAATCTTAAATCAAAACTTTATAATTTTCTCTTGATTTGTCAACAAAAAAGGAACAAACCATACACCAAAATCACTCTCATTTCAAGCTAAAGAAAAATTTCGAACCAATAAATTATTTTTGTTAGAATCAAACCCAGTTCGACAAGAATTGTTATGAAAATTTCAAACCAATTCTTTTTTGAACTCCATGATTGATATGAATTAAGTGGCACAACTAAAATTTCGTCATGTTGGACACATTTTGTTTTTACATTTTGGTAGGTGACGTGTCCATCTACATACACGACTCATCAACAACTTCAAAATTGACATCTAAAGTAAGTCGGCATATTCCAAAATCAAATGTTGTTTGTCGGTTGGATTTAGACAAAAGATCTAAGCGCATACTGTATTTACTAATATTCAATGGTTTAGTTAAGATCACATATTAAATAAAGTTGATGATTTTAATGGGAATTAACAATAACACTATTTATGTAATCTCCCATTTCTTTCTTTAAAAGCGTAACGTTACTTACATATAAAATTCAAAATTTACCCTTTTAAAAATAATAAAAATAAAATAAAAGTAAGTAAATATTTATGAAATACACATATTTAAATTACATGAAAATAAAACTCTTTAAATAAATTCTTCTGCAACTTTTATAATATCGACTACCAGCATTCACCGCTCGCACATCACGCTCTAAACATTTTGTGTTGAAAATATTTAATATAAAGAGATAAGTGTAGTGTTTGAAATATATTTAATGGGGAAATTCAGGACAATACAAAATAATTTCCAATAAATAAATCGTAGTAGACAAACACATTGAATCATTTGATAAAAGAAATTGTCATGCCCCTATTTCAAAATGTTATAAACATAAATGATTTCATTTGGACGTCCAACAACTCATCATAACTCAATTTTAAAGATTAAATCACATTTGCCGAAATATAATTTCATTACAAGATGCTGATTGACATAAAACGTTTGTCTTTAACAAATGGAGCGGAATATAAATCACATCAATCAACATTTAGAAGGTCTGCTTCACATGAGAGGGGGTTCAACATAAGTACATAACTGATCATTTATCTCAGGACTTTAACCCGATATATCTCAAGACTTTGACCGGTGTACTATTGTTCACATACATTTCATTCGTACAAATCAATAAATAAACATTCACAAATCATCACGTAGTTCCAATCACTTAATAAGGTAAACAATCATCCCCATATGTCATAAATTACATCCGCATTTAGAAATTCGCATTAAAAACATTTATCTTTAATCTCGAGTAAGGCAGCATATAAGTAGACTATTGTAATTAAGTTCAATAACATGTATTAAAAATCGTTCATTTAAAAAGGCATATAGCTTATAAACACATAATTATAAGAAATTACCATCGAACATTAAAAATGTCTTAATACTTTATTTAACTGTAAATTCATAATTTAAGGTCATTAATAATTAAAATACGACCTTTTAATAAGATAGGATGCAACTTGAATGACTCATTTATACAAGCCTTTACATAATTTAGTTTAGGTAAATCTGATTCTTGAACTAGTCTCTTCTTACCTACGACTCGGTCCATTTCTTCATACGCCTTAGCAAGAATGTTTGGTTGATTCATCATCTCCCAAATAGCCCACTCGGTTGCATTTGATGAATTATCTACTGCCACCAATATTATTTCCTATGGATAATATATATTTTTATTTATATGTTATCAAATAAATATAACTCACATACTTTAACAAAATACTTGAAATTTTCAAATACTTACCATAACCAGTATTTCAATCTCTTGAGTTGACAACAATGGCATGTTTTCTGGGGTTTTTAGGTTAATCAAAACATCAAAAACATCCTCTTTTACATCTTTAATACCTCGTTGCCACATCTCGATCCTTTTTGATTTCCGAATCTTGATATTTTCTTACATTACTAATGGCATTGGTAATGATTTTCTTATGTCCATCCAAATCAAAGGCCTCCAACCATGGAACATAATTAGCAATGGCAAATCCATAGACACATGACAAGATTGTGAACAGTCGATCCACATGTTCTGTCTCTTCAGATCCAGGGCCTCCATCCTCCACTCCAGGCCCAAAAAATCTCTTACCAAACACCATTTTCCTGATCACATTACCACAATAGTGTCGTGTTGTCTCTCTTACATTCACCATCCCATTTTGTGTATATTTTGAAGTGGGATACTGCATGGTCTTTTTATAAATAATTATATTTTTCAATTCTTATGGTTTATTTAAATGCACCATATTATTGTGCTTTCAACAACAAAATCAAGAAAATTAATGAGGTAATAAAAAGTGTGTTTAATATGAAACGAGATAATAATACCTACAAAAATGATTTGGAATTAAAACTTGGAATTAAAAAAAAAAAAAAAGTCCTATTCCATTGAGAACTGCGTCAAAATAAGTTTATTTTATTATTTAAACGGAAGCCATCAACTATGGGAGCATTAAGGCAGACCTTTATGTAAATCAACCTCGTATAGAAGTCAATGAAATTACATCAAACATTTCTCAATCAAAGAACTAATAATTCAAAAATTTACACTTCAAGCAATATTTGGATAAATCTAAAGTAATTAGGTAATTCAAAACTATTTACAATATTGAATCCTTTTAACCTATTATGATCATTGAATAACTGAAATTATAACATTATTTTCTAACATTAACAAAGAGATTGTCAAGATCATCGAGTGCTTAGTTTCCTATGTTGGGATTTCGATATTTAGATTTTGATGAGACAAAACATATATGTATTAGGAAGTTTTGAGTACCCCATTTTTCACGATGTTTAAGTGAATACATGAGTTTCCTAGGTTGAGTTTAGGTTTAAGTGCTGAGAAATGGAGGATTGACGAGGATAAAGCTGCATCTAAGTCGTTCAGAGAAGATATCGCTGCAGAAAGGCAGGATACAGCATCGCTGCAAGAAGGCAGGATACAGCATCGCTGTAACAAGACAGAACTTATCTACAATGAAGTAAGAAGGAATGATATACATGAGTGCTGTAAGAAAAAGATGCAACAACTCTGCTCAAAGATACTGCAACCAGGTTGCTGCAGCACTGCACGAAAGAATCAGCTGCATAAAGACCGAGGATACAGTGCAAAGCTTACAGTTCAGTCAAGTCAATCAGCGTAAATTACAACAAGGAGTATCTTGCAATCCTAAGAAGGATAAATGCAGTACGAGGAACGAAAACTCAAGCAAGAACAAATAGAGACGTTCCAGAGAAGATCAAAGTTGTAGACATGGAGCCAATACGAAGATGCCACGTGGACTGACGCGCTGCAGAAAGCTGTGAGCCGCAACTGTCGCATTAAATGTTCCGAAAGAGAAAGTCAAGTCTCATTAAATGCGAACCATGCCTTTGGTCAGACTACTTCAAATTCAAAAAGAGAGATGTCTCCTTCAACGGACATCTTCTCATACAAGTATAAATAGAGGATGAGAAACATTGAAGCTGGTTACTGAAACATTTGCGCAAAATTCATAAAGCTTTCAAGATCCAAGTATTCAAGTCTCTATCAGTTTCAGTCACTCAACCTCAAGAAGTGAAGCAAGTTCAAAGCTGAAAGATCCCTGAGAGGATTCAGAAGCTCACTTCGAAACACTTGTTGAAGAAAACCTTTTTATTCCTTTTAACTTTGTTGCTGTGTGCTTAGGTTGTTTTAGAGGTGTCGAACAGTTGATAGGAGAAATCCTTGTTGTTTGTATAGTTGTCTAGATTTAGGCAGCTTCCCTGTGTGGGAGTGTAGAACCTTGTGTGGGTTAGCCTTTGAAGTTTGCAGTTGCTGAGTGTACGCTGGACTTCAGTAGGTTGTTACTTTGTAAAGTTGATAGATTGTTAGGAGAGTCCTTTAATTCAATCTTGCTTAACAAAGTTCCTGCTCGAGGAGCAGTAGAGTGGACGTAGAAGGATTACACCACCTTCAAACCACTATAAGCCATACGTGTTTTATTGCTTTACCTATTTGTGCATTTACCTTCTGATCTTACATATCTCATATTCATCAAACGTGTTTAAACGAAGCATATTGAGAAAATTAGCCTTGAGTTATAAAAGTTATATTTTTCCGCTGCGTATAAAACTCTAAGTTACAGCGTACAGCACTGCATTCTAGTGCTGTAAGCAGTAACAATCTGACACTGCAAGTTCAAGTAACTTGCAGAGCAGAAAAGTTTTTCATTGTTTTGCAAAATCGATCAAGGTTCATTCACCCCCCTCTAAACTTCGCACACCACTTGGGACCAACATCCTCTGTATGAATGTGATATACATACAAGTTGTATCTCCTCTAAAGATCTAATAATTTTGATTCAATATATTCAACATAGGAGCATTAGTTTTGATTTTCAAATTCAAAAATTAGGTTAAATTACAAATAAGCATTCAAACTATACCCCTTTTTTGCATTTAACTACCAATTTTTTTTTTTCGATTATAACTAACCACTTAACCTTTGCACGAGTTGTAAATGACCATCTAAAACCATCAAAACATCTTTTTCGGGCCAAATTGAATCGCACGAGAGACACACCCTCTAATTATGAGAGTGCTTTTATCATTTTAAATTTAATTAAAATAAATAAATAAGATTCCTAGTTTTAAACCTTAATCCTCAACATTCTTCTCAACATTCTTTCCTTTAGAGTGGCAAGAAACCATAAATGGTAAATAGTCATAATCTTATTATCATAATGATTAGTACTCATTTAATCTTTCAAAAACTATAATTTTAGAGAGGCGCTATCTTGATCTCAAGTGGTGTTCGAGATTCAGATGGGGTGAATGAACCTTGGTCGTTTTTCGAAATTATTTACAAACATATTGTTCTGTAAGTTATTTGAATTTTCAGCGCCAGTCAGTTACTGCTTACAGCACTGGTATGCAGTGCTGCACGCTGTAACTTAGAGTTTTTATACGCAACGGAAAATATATTTTTGACACAAGGCTGGTTTTCTCAAATATGCTCCTTTTGAAGATGTTTTATGCTTATGACAGGTATATATATAAAATAAAGTACAAATATGAAAAATAATAATACACTTATGGTTTATAGTGGTTCGAAGGTGGTGTAATCCTTTTACGTACACTCTACTACTACCTCGAGTAGGAACTTTGTTAAGCAAGATTGAATTACAGGACACTTCTAACAATCTATCAACTCAACAAGCTAACACCTACTATAACCCAGTGTACACACAGCAACTGCAAGTTCTAAAGTCTAACCCACGCAGGATTTTCACACTCCCACATAGGGAATTGTCTATCAACTAGACAAGTTATACAAACAACAAGGATAGACAAGTTATACAAACAACAAGGATAAATTCTATCAACTGTTCGACATTTAAAACAACCTAAGCACACAGCGACAAGGTTAAAGTATATAAATGGTTTCTTCAACTGGTGCGGTGAAGTGAGCTTCTAAATCCTTCAAAGGATCTTTCAGTTTGAACTTGGTTCACTTTACTGAGGTCGAGTGACTGAAATTGTAGAATATGCTTCAGGGAGTATAGGTTTGAATGCTTGAACTTTTAGCGTTAATGTCAGGGTTGCTCGTCCTCTATTTATACTTGTAGAAAGATATCCGTTGAAGGAGATATCTCTCATTTGAAATTAAGCGTACTTGATCAAAGGTATGACTCGTATTTAATGCGACTTGACTCCTCTTTTCAGAGCATTTAATGCGGTGGTTGCGGCTTGTAGCTTTCTGCAGCGCGTCAATCCACGTGTCTTCTTGGCATTGGCTCCGTGTCTGAAATTTTGATCTTCTCTGGAAGGGCTCTATTTATTCTTGCTTGTGCTACAAAAAATTTAGCCTACAACAACCCCAAAAGACAACCTTTTTTATGAATTTGTGTTGTCTTATGGGAATTTACAACCCTTTGGATGAAAAGCGTTGTCTTTTTTCAAAAATTTCACCATATGACTACGCCAAAAATGAAAACGACAATGTTTTTTTCGTAGGGTTGTTAAATGACGTTTTTTTTTGAAAAGACAACGCTTTTTTGCAACGCTTTTTGAAAGGGTTGTCATATAGCGAATTTTTTCCAGCATACGACAACCCTTTTATGCAATGCTTTTATGCGTTGTCTTTTTTCAAAAAATTCACTCTACGACAACACAAAAAATGGAAACGACAAAGCTTTTTTCGTAGAGTTGTTAAATAGCATTTTTTTTTAAAAAGACAACGCTTTTGTGCAACATTTTTTCAAAGGGTTGTCGTATAGCGAATTTTTTCTCACAAAGACAACCCTTTTATGCAACGCTTTTATGCATTGTCTTTTTTAAAAAAATCGCTATACGACAACGTAAAAAATGGAAACGACAACGCTTTTGTGCAACGCTTTTTCAAATGGTTGTCGTATAGCAAATTTTTTTCTCACAAAAACAACCCTTTTATGCAACATTTTTATGCGTTGTCTTTTCTTAGTACTCTTTTGCCAATAGACAACCCATTATGCAACTTTTTTTTTGTGTTGCATGTCTTAATTATAAAATAATTTTTTTTAATTACTTTAAATTTAATGAATTTATAATTTTATCTTATATTATATTATTTGCATTAATATTATCTTATATGAACAAACTCATAATTTAAAAAAAGTGAGATATATTTTTATAAATTACTATTTTGAATTAATTAAGAAACTACACCTAAAATATTACTCTCACCCTTTTATATAATAATACAAAATTGGTATATTATTTTAAAACATAATTCAAAAATTGTGTTTTATAATTCATAATTCATAAATTATGAATGTTTTTCTAAAAAACAAAAAAGACAAAATTACTGTGTTTTAAAATTAATACAAAAAACATAAAAAAATGATATATATATATATATATATATCATATCAATTAATTAAGAATATATAAAAAATTATATTATACAAAAAAAAAATATACATTTATTTATTTGAAAAATACAAAAAATTGTATTACATAATAATATAAAAATTATATATTATTATTTTAGAAAATAAAGATAAAATGAGTTTGGTTTTAATTTGAACCAAAAATTATTTTACAATAAAAAAAAACAATGCATATATTAATTTGAAAAATATAAAAATTTGTATTACATAATAATATAAAAATTATATATTATTATTTTAGAAAATAAATATAAATGAGTTTGGTTTTAAAATTAATACCAAAAACATAAATTATTTGAAAAAATTATTTTATAAAATAAAAAAAAGATATAAAAATGATTAATTAAAAGAATAATATGAAAAAAAACTTAAATATATTAATTGAACCATAAACTATTTTTCAAAATAATAAAACATACATATATTAATTGGTCAATACAAAATTTTTTATATAATAATACAAAATTTATATATTATTTTAATTAAATTAAAGTTGAAAAGTTTAATTATTTTATGATGTTATTTTATATTATTTGCATTAATATTATCTTATATATATGAATAAACTCATAATTTTAAAAAATTAGTATGTTTATAATATATATTAAAAATATGCACTAGTATATTTTATAATTGTTTTAAAATGAAATTAGATTAAATATTATTAAACATATTAATTAGTCATTAATCTTTCAATTATATATTAATTAGTCATTAATTATATATATAATTAGTTAATAAAACAAATACGTATAGAATATAGAATATAAACTTGCAGTGGTGCTGCTTGTCGTTCTTACTTAGCATTGCTGTAATCTGCTTCTTGTAGCAACTTCATTCTCTTAAGTTCTAGATGCAGCACATTCCATTAAAGTTCTTCTATCTTTCAGCACCTATACCTAAACTCAATCATAATCTATGTTTTCACTTCAACATCATAAAAAATGGGGTACTCAAACTTCCTATTATGTATATGGTTTGTCTCATCAAAATCTATACACTGAAATCCAAATAATTTTCCTTTTTTTGATGATGACAAGATCTTTTTACATTATTTCATTCATGAAGGAAGTTTTTACTTTGCACTATATCAAATTCGATCTGAATTACATACTTGATATGTTGAGAAAGAAAATCTAATCCTGAATTCATCAGAAATGTATCTTATATAATCCTTTATCACATAGTAAGCAATA
Source organism: Scutellaria barbata (assembly GCA_028654395.1). Lineage (NCBI taxonomy): Eukaryota > Viridiplantae > Streptophyta > Magnoliopsida > Lamiales > Lamiaceae > Scutellaria > Scutellaria barbata. The sequence goes on along the minus strand of CM053652.1, from coordinate 19,248,348 downwards.
GAATGCAGAGTTTCATAAGGAATGAACTTGATCAAATATAGAGAATAAAATTTCTTCATTAAGAGAAATTTTTTTTACAATGGAAACAGAGAGATATATACAGATATATACAAAATCATACATCGGTTACTGCTGAAACAGAGACCTCTTTGTAGACGATTCTTCAGGTCTTCTTTCAGCAGACCTTCTTTCTTGCTCTATTCTCTCTCTTGATCTTTTCCACTAGTCTCGAATGGACTCCTGATAGGATTCTTCTAGCTTTTCTTTGATCTTCAGAATTTGAATCCATCTCAGCCAAAAGTTCTCACAGTAAGGCACAATCCTGTCTTGCTTCACCAGGGATATGTACTTTGTCTGAATCTCTAGCTCTCCATCCCTGACAAGCTGCTCATATCTTCTCAATGCAGATTGGTAAGTTTGAAACCTTTTAAAGTAGCCATTCTTGCAAAGGTATCTGAAGTATTTGAGGTACTCTGATCTCTTGAACAAGGTGATCACCTCAAAAGATGGATTTATATTAGTAGGCAAGACAACTGTCTTAAAGATGTTTAACCTCTAGGTCATGTTCCCTCCTTCAGGCCTCTGATCCATTAGCACCGATACGTTAGCAGATATGTTGTATGTTGTCTGTGTCGAGTCGTGGTATGTCTTAAGGGAGGTATTGGTAAAGAGCTCTGTCAACTTCTTCCATCACCTTTGGTCTGCTCTCTCCAATAACACCAAGCCTCTGCATCTAGGCATTTTCCTCTTGTTCTGCTCTGGCTCTCTCTGCCCTCTGAGCAGCCATCTTTTCGTTGTAATGTCTTTCAGCCTCAGCTCTACTGACCCTCTTTCTTGAGCCATGCTGCTGGTCCTCTCTCCCTCTCTTTGTATGAGCGACACTGTATGCAGTGTCTGCAGCTGATCTGTTTGCAGTAGCTACATCACCAGCTCCTCCTTCATCATCTTTTCTCCATCTTTTCGGAGAATGAGCGTTAGCAGCAGCAGATGATCCTGATCTCTTCCTCATCCTGCTTAGAGACTGATCATCATCATCATCATCATCATCATCTCATCATCTTCTTCTTCTTCTTTCTTTTTCTCCGAGCTCTTGTATCTATCTTAAAATTCTTCCCTTTTTTTGGCATCATCAAAAGCTCGGGTGGAGCAGGGGTAGAATGAACTACTGCAGATCATGGTCTTCTTGCAGGTGCTAGGGTTTGCTTTGATCCTTGGGCATGCTGAGGGAATGCATTGATCATCATATCCCTCAGTTCTCCTACGATCATCTCCAAGTTCCCCAACAAATCATCGATACTTCTGGTTCTTCTGGATTGATCCATCACATTATCCAAAAGTATCTTTAGCAGCATTGAGTGAGAGTGAAGTCTGTCTGCTGCAACATCAGCCGAGTGTTTACATAGCTTTAACTCTGAGCGGTTGATTGCAGCCTCTCTCTTCAACTCTCCTTCTATCCGAACTCTGTCTTTGAACAGCCTGTAGGTAGAATCATTTAGATCCCGTCTGATCATTCCAGACAGTGCTTCAATGTTTCTTGAAGCTAGTCATGGTTTCGACATGGAACTTGACGCTGACCCTCATACTGTTCTGCATGTTACTCATGATCCTGAAGAGTATGAAGCATGTGTCTAATAGCAGCAACAACCCTGTCTATAGATTCATCAAGGGTCAGGTCTGCTATATTCTGTCGTCTAGAGGCAGCAGTCAATGTAGCATATGAGATCATGGCTTGTGGTGGTTGTGCTGCATCCTGCTCTCGAGCCTCAAACTCTCCTTCAGCATCCACATCCTCATTTAGGCTTCATAGGGGACTTGAAAAGCAAGAGGTGAGATCTTCTCCATCAGCATCTTCCTCGTCAACAACTTCTACCTCAACTGTCACTTCATCACCAATCCTCCCATACTGGGATCTTCTGTGGGCAGTGAGCTTCTCGAGGAATACAGAGGTTTCAACATTGGCCTCCTTAGTAACCTCAGCTGTTGTAACCTGGATAGGTTCTGGTAAGCTTATAGCAGCATCAGCATCAACCTCTTTATAAGGTGTCTCTAGCTGCGTTGGGGTTACTTCAGCTACTTCTTCAACATCCTCTAAGGGTACTTTCTCAACAGCCGCCCTTTCAAAAATTTTCAAACCCTCGGGGAGTGTTGTCTCAACAACAGCCTCGCCTGAGGTCTCCTGACGGACCCCATCTCCTCGACCGGTCCTGTAACTTCGATAGCTTGCTCTGCAAGAATGGCTTCTTGTAGCTCTGGTTGGTTTCTTGCAGCTTCAACAGTTTACAACACTGCAAGCTCGACCGCTGTAAGAATCTCAGCATCCACCCTTCGTGTTTCCACAACAGCTTCTGATAGGGTGTCCGCTTGTTGTACTGTTATCTCTGCCAGTACAGGGACTCCAGTCTTTGCAACTTCCTCCGTGGTCGCGTCATCTGCAATCTCAACAATATTAGAGAGCACATCTCTAATAATGGCGGTCGATTCCCCCTGAGTGTCTTCAGCAGCATCAGGAACATTGCAAACTTGGGAATCGTCGTAGTCAAGTAGTTGAGCCTCCTCTTCCTCCAAAGGATCGATGGTGACAATTATTGAGAGGCCCTCAACTACTTGCTCGTACGTAGGGGAGCTTGAGTTGTGACTTGTTCCTTCTCCCCGCATTCTTTTAGGAGTGTGTTGCAGTTGCATCCTTATCTTCTTCACGCTAGCTTGCAACGCTTGATGCAGCATGGATTCCTTAGCTTGTTCCACTCCTAAAGTGTTGATTTGCTCTTGAGCAAATGCAACATCATCACCCCTTCTTACAGTCTCTATAGCCGGGGCTAGGAAGACATGTACATCCTCCATTGCTGCTTTCATCGGCAGCTCTGCAGACTCAAATTCTGCAACAGTTTTACCATTTCCCTTGTCCAGTGCTCCACAAACAGTAGTGTCTCTTGATCTTTCTTGCACTAACGCTGCATATTCAGGTTGCAGGAGTTCCAGAATGTTTTCTGAGTTAGCCCACTCCAAGATAGCTTGCTCTACTGTGAGAAACTCCTTCCATTACAGCAGAGGTTCCCCCTTAGCCAGTCTCATATTCCTCCAGAGACTGTATTGTTGCTCCATATTTCTAGCAGTTGGGAAGGTTAGATCCAGCACAGTTTGAACAGTCGCTCCATGATCGCGCGAAGGAGCTGAGTCAGCAGTCCTTGTATATGAGCCTGTTCAACTAGCTCATCTTTTTCTCTCTCCTCCTCTACTGCAACTACCATCATGCTTGCAGTAGAGAGTTGTGGATTGTCTCACAATAGCTGCTCTTCAGATCTTGCAGCAGCAGCTGCAGCAGTCCTCTTCTTTCTGTATGGGGCGACAATCTTACTCATCATCTTCCTCGCTAGGGATGCGTCATCATCTGAGGACGAGGAAATGGGCTCTGATTCTGTCCTCCTTGGGGTCCTATTAATGACAAGAAGAGGACTCTTAACATCCTCATCTTTCTTCTTACCCCCACTGCTTACAACTTCATCTTGCAGTGCCAATATTGCAGCCTTTTTGTCTTTGGTTTTCTTCCATGCAATACCAGCACCAGCTGTCTTCTTTAGGGTCTTACCATTTTTCTTCTCTCCGAGATACTTTTCAATGGGGATGGGGATAGGAGCAGCAAGCTGAAGACTTAACTTGCAGAGCAGAGAGCAAATGGTGATGTCATAACTCCTTCTTACTGTGCTCTTCTCTGCTTCCTCCCATATCCACTTCAAGATGAACCTGGCCCAATTCACATTCTCTGCGGTCATGATGGCAGACATGATCCGGAAGCGGAGGTCTGTGCATTTATCATAACTCATAATTCGATCTTCAATGGAGTATGCACAAATATCGTGAAGAAACTTAAGCTCTGGTTTGAAGAGTTTCGTCAGGGCACTTTTCTTCACATCGGCCCCGATATCTCTTACTCTGAAGAGATCCCACATCTTCTGAGAGATGTCTTCCCCATAAGTCGCAAGCTGACTTGGGGTCAAGTCTTTTGAGGAGATACCGAAGGCAGTAGCGATGTTGCTGGAGGATACTACTGCTTCTTCTCCATCTGCATCCATCCAGAACAGGATGCAGTCTCTCCTCTCTTCAGATCTCTTGGCAAAGAAGTAGAATTGCTGAACCGATTCTATGGAGTATCCGGCATAAACAGTGGTCAGGAGCCCCATAACGCGGGTCCTTTCCAGTGCGTCAAAAATCCTTCTGATTATTGAGTTGTCATACATACCAGAAGCATAGACATGCTTCTAGTTGATCAATCGTTCTTCCAAAATGATGGTTTGTCTGGCCACCATTGATGTTTGAGAGAGAAGGGTTTCTGAGACTTAGAGAATTTTACAAAGAAAATGGAAACTTCTCTCTGGGATGATATTTGGTGAATTATTTTTGAAATAATATGGTTATGGTATCATGGAGAATTTCAAGGAACGTGTATTAAGATTAACGGTTGAGATTAAATGGAGGGAATTGATTTTACGATCCTTAGAAAAAGACGGAGGGGTCAAATCGTAATTAATTATGACTGAGCGCATGCGTGGGCTTTGACCGTACCTCTTCGACTTCTGTCAGACATAGATTTACATTAAATATGATGAAAGACATGCGATTTGCCGCCTAATTTATTAGCTTTTTAAAGTTGTAACATCTTGGATACGAGGTTGCAGAGTATTAAATACTCATAGAAATAAATGTTGTAACCATACGCTGCTCGCTTCCCGTTTTACTATATGTACTGTAAGAATTAAAGATGCAGCGCTGTTTGAACCCACACCTGTATGAAGTCGCAGCTTCTCGCAAGGCTGCAGAGATTTCCCCTGGGCTTCTGCAACTCCTTTTTCACTTATAATTTCAAAATTCCTAACTCGTTTCTTAGTATAGAAAACCTTGATTTACTTAGAGGTTTAGTGAATATATCAGCTAGCTGGAGATCCGTATAAACTTTCTCAAGCACGACATCTTTTTTCTCCACGTGATCTCTTATAAAGTGATGTCTTATATCAATGTGTTTTGTTCTTGAGTGAAACACAGGATTATGGGTAATTGCAATAGCACTCGTATTATCACAAAAAATTGGAGTCTCTTTTTTTTTCAATCTCATAATCTCTTAGTTGTTGTTGTATCCAGAGGATTTGAGCACAGCAACTTCCTACTGCAACATATTCTGCTTCTGTTGTAGATGTTGCAATCGATGTTTGCTTTCTGCAAAACCATGAAACAAGTCTATTTCCCAAAGATTGACAAGTTCCATTGGTACTTTTTCTATCAATCTTGCAGCTTGCATAATCTGAGTCAAAGCAGCCTTTAAGCTTGAATCCTCCTTCATTGGGATACCATAGACCTACTTCTTGAGTTCCTTTCAGATATTTGATAATCTTTTTGACTGCTGAAAGGTGTGACTCTTTTGGTGCTGCTTGGAATCTTGCACAGACTCCCACTACAAACATGATGTCTGGCCTGCTTGCTGTAAGATACAACAAGGATCCTATGAGCCGTCCGTACTTCGTGATATCCACATCTTTTCCATCTTCATCTTTGTTAAGGCTTATGAATATGGACATAGGAACATATGTTGCTGAACCGTTCTCCATGCCAAACTTCTTGATAAACTCCTTTGTGTACTGAACTTGGCTGATGAAGGTTCCTGCAACCTGCTGCTTTACTTGCAGCCCTAGGAAGAAACTTAATTCTCCCATCATGCTCATCTTGAATTTTGATTGCATCAGGTTGGAGAACTTTTCATAGAGATCTTTGTTGGTGGATCTGAAGATGATATCATCCACATATATCTGTACTAAGAGAATGTTATCTCCATCTTGTATCCTGAATAGAGTCTTATTGACTATTCCTTTCTTGAAACCGTTTTCCAGCAGATAGAGGGATAAGGTGTCCTACCAAGCTCTTAGTGCTTGTTTGAGTTCATATAGGGTCTTATGTAATCTGAACACCTTCTCTTCTGCTTGATCTTCAAAACTTGGAGGTTGCTCTGCATAAACTTCCTCTATAAGAAGACCATTGAGGAATGCACTTTTTACATCTATCTAATATACATTGAAATTCATGTGAGTTGCATATGTCCAAAAAATCCTTATAGCTTCTAGCCTCACTACAGGGGCAAAGGTCTCATTAAAATCAATTCCTTCTTCCTGACAATATCTTTTAGCAACTAATCTTGCTTTATTTCTAACCACAAGTCCTGATTCATCTAGCTTGTTCTTGAAGACCTATTTTGTTCCAATAACTCCTTGATGAGTTGGTTTTGCAACTGTTTGTCAAACTTGATGTCTTTCAAAACTATTTAGCTCTTCTTGCATGGCTTGAACCCAGTTGCTATCTTGCAGAGCTTCTTCAACATTTTTGGGCTCTGTTTGGGATATGAAACATGCAAACATTGCTTTATGAGGAATATACATTCTTGTTCTTACTCCTATAGATGGATCTCCAATTATAAGATCGCTAGGATGATTTCTTAGCCATGTACTGTCAGGCTCAAAGGTATGAATAGGTCTAGGTTGTTCCTCAGCATGCTATAAGATTGGAGGTTCTGTTGTTGTAAGAATATTTGTTGCATCCAGAGATGCAGATTCTTCTTCTTTGTCTTTTGCTGTAGGCAGAACTCCTTCTACATAGGGAACATCATTCTCTTTCCTTGGAGCTATTCCTTCAGCAGGTTCTTCTAGCCTCTTGATGTCACAATATGGTTCATCAAACACCACATGTATTGACTTTTCAACCACTAAGGTTCCTTTGTTGAAGACTCTGAATGATTTGCTTACAGCAGAGTATCCTAAGAATACTCCTTCATCTGATTTTACATCAAAGGTCTTTAGATGCTCATTTCCATTATTGAGAATATAACACCTGTATCCAAAGATATGCATATATGAAATGTTTGGTGTATATCCATTCCAAACTTCATATGGAGTTTGTTCTAAGTCTTTGTTGATCAAACATCTGTTTTGAGTATAACATGCAGTGTTGGTAGCTTCAGCCCAAAATCTCTTGGGTATCTCTACCTCTGCTATCATTGTCCTTGCTGCTTCCTTGAGGGTTCTATTCCTCCTTTCAGCTACACCATTCTATTGAGGTATTCTTGCAGCAGAGTATTCATGACAAATATCATTGTCAGAACAGAATTTTTCAATAAATTTGTTTGTGAGCGCAGTTTCTCTGATCTGATCTTTACAATGCTCAAGCTCTTTTCATTTTAAATCTTCTTCATGAGGTCATGTAGCTTGTTCTGAGTCTCTGATTTCTTAGCAAGAAATATGGTTCAGGTGTATTTGGAGTAGTCATCTACTACCACAAGTGAGTACTTCTTTCCACTTATGCTCACTGGTTCTATTGGTCCAAAAAGGTCCATATGTAGAAGATCTAGAATTATGTGAGATGACTTCTGCAACTGGTCCTTGAATGAGCTTTTCACTTGCTTTCCTTTCTGACAAGCTCCACACACATTTTCCTTCTTGTATGCCACATCTGGCAGTCCCCTTATAAGGCATTTTCTTGCTAGCTTGTTTATTGTCTTGAAGTTCAAGTGACTCAATCTCTTGTGCCATAGCCAACTCAGCTCTGGTGGACTTTTTACTATAAAGCATGTTGGTTGAATAGAAGAGTTCCAGTCTGCAAGAAATATGTTTCCTCTTCTTATTCCTATAAGCTTGACTTCATTTGTTGTGTTGTCCTTGATGAGGCATTTGTTGAGGTTGAACACAACTGTGTATCCTTTGTCACAAAACTGACTGATGTTCAGCAGGTTGTATCTGAGATCTTTCATATAGGATACATCTTTAATCTCTATATTTCCTTTGACCAGGCTTCCACTTCCTTTTATGCTTCATTTGAAATCATCTCCAAAGATGACTTTCGGTCTTTTGCATTCTTGGAAGTCCTTTAAGGCATCTTTGTTGTCTGTCATGTACCTTGAGTAGCCACTGTCTATGTACCATACATCACCTATAAATATGTCGACTAAAGAATTGACTTACGTTGGTTAGAGCATTTACAATCCCAAAAAAAATTGGGTTATAGTTAGCTAATTATAACCCAATTAGCATTGTAGAAAAAGAAAGAAAGTGGGTTATGAACCACGATTGAACAACTGGTTCACCATGGTAAACCAGGCAAAAAATAAAATAATAATAATAACGCGTGTAGAAAACACGCTCCAGGATTGACGCATGCAATGCACGCGCTACATAGGCACATGAGATGGTAGCAGATCCCTCATGTGCACAATTCCTTTTCTTTTTTTTTTTCTTTTTCCTAATTATTTTTTTTCTTTTCTTAATTATTATTACTTGTTTTGCATTTTTTTAAGATGATAAAAAAATCGATGATAAAATTATATAGCAACACAATATCTTTTTTTCTAATTTTATAAAATTAATTTAGATGATAAACATTTTCAAATTAAAATATAGCTGTTTATGGTCATTGCCAAAATAGAGCCGTTTAAATTCTTGTTCAATTTTATGTACTACTTCATTAAGTTCTTGTTAATTTGATGTACCACTTCTTTAAATTTATAATAATTATTTACAACTATATATTTTCTCAAATATAAAATAAATTAATTTTTTGATAATTCGTCCAAATATGACGAAATAAATTTATAAGATTTTTTCTATAATATCTTGCAAAAATATTAATTTTAAAAAATTGATATTTATTTATTTATATTATCGTAAATATAAAATTATTTTAAATGATGAAAAATTTCGAATTAAATATTAAAATATTTGGATAAAAATATGATTTGATTGTAATTATCCAAATAGTGTTTAACCAATGATATGGAGAAGTTAAAAAATGTGAGTTATAATTAATGGAATAATGATGTGGAAAGGTAGGTGGAGGAGAGAGAATTAACTATAGCTCAATTTTTTCTTCTCATTATAAATGCCTTTATATTAAATCTGTTGACCTGAAATTTAATTAATTTACTTATAAATATGTAGACTAATATATGTACTTATGTTGGATATATTGAATGTGTCGATGAGAATTAATGAAATTTTAATTGATTCACCAATAAATACATGAATTCACTGACATTAATTGTATTAAATGTGTTAACTTGAATTGACGGGGATTTAGCTATAGTCATGAGAAGTTAGACTTACTCAAAAACGTATTACTCTGAAAAATTCTGGAGATTAGTTGATGATGTCATCAAGTAGAACTTGGTGGTGCCACGTTAGAAGTACTGAATCCATGGAGGGAGGGGGAGAGAGAGAGAGAGAGACCTGGTCAGTTGCAGAGTTTCCATGGTGTTTTCTTTCCCGCGTTAATAAAAAGATTATGATTCTTTATTCTTTCCTCTTTACTAACTTCATCTCTTTCTTGCAGAATTCACCTAACTGCTGACCCGTTCAACTCCCTTTCATCAACTCCATCAAACACTCTCTCTCTCTCTTAAACTCAAATCCTTTTCTCTCTCTCATGTCTCTGTCTTAACCAATATCCACCATGAAGACCACCCCTCTCCTCTTCTTGCTCTTTCTCCTATTCCCAATCTCATTCTCTCAGCCCCTCATAGGTAATTCGGAAAAACCGATTGATTCCATCATTTCTATTTAACTTCGATTATTGATCCATTTTAAACATGGGTTTTGCGAAAGCTTGCCAAAATTTCATCTGGGCCTGCTCTTTCACAATTAAAAATCAAATCTTTAGTTCTATCTTGGACAATTTACAATCAAATTACTCACTGTGTTTTTTGCAGGTGCGTTTATTGATTGCGGTGCTGAAGTTGGGTCAACGGTCAACGGCCTGGAATGGCTACCGGACAACGGCTACATATCGACAGGGACATCCAAGGTTATTACACAAGAAGGGATATACCCGACACTCACTACTGTACGGACATTTCCTCTGCAGAACAATGTTTTCAAGAAGTTCTGCTACGAAATCCCTGTAGATAGAACGAGGAAATACTTGGTTAGAACGACGTATTACTATGGTGGAGTTAATGGAAATGCTAATGTTAATCCCCCTGTCTTTGATCAAATTGTTGATGGGGCATTCTGGGGTGTGGTGAATACAACTGAGGATTATGTGAATCAGGATTTGAGTTTCTATGAGGGTGTCTTTATGCCAACAGGGAAGAATCTGAGTGTTTGCTTGGCTGCCAATACTTATACCGATTCGGACCCTTTTATTTCTGCTCTTGAGGTTGTGCTTTTGTGGGATCAGTTGTATAATTCTACTGATTTTACAGAAAATTCTTTGAGTTTGGTTGCAAGGCACAGTTTTGGGCATGATGGACCCGTTATTGGGTGAGTTTTTGTGGCTTTTTCATTCTCGAAATTTTAATGTAGTATAATATGAAAGTAGTTTTAGGAGAGTAGCTTAGTTATAGATGAGTTTATGTGATTATTTGGTTGTGTTAAGTTATATAAATGCTCAGTGAAGTTTTCGTTCGCTTATCCTGTTTGCATTCTTGTCATTGTTGTATTGATTAAGAACTATGATTGAAGCATCTATTATGATAAACAAATGAGTGTCAAGTTTCAATATATTTCTATTTGATGGCTTTGTAGTATATAGTCTGAAGTAGTTTTAGAAGAGTATAGCTTAGTTTTGAGATAATTTTTGTGATTGATTTGTCGTGTTATCTAAATGCTCGATGAAGTCTTTGTTCGTTTACTTCATCCAGTTTGGCCTTTTGGCATTGTTACACCGTATTGTATCTGTTATATTGATTAAGAACCATGATTGAAGCATCTATTATGATAAACAAATGACTGCCAATTTCAACATATTTCCATTTCATGGTTTTGTAATATATAATCTGAAGTAGTTTTAGAAGAGTATAGCTTAGTTTGAGATGGTCTTTTCTGATTGTTTTGTCATGTTATCTAAATGCTCGGTTAATTCTTTGTTCGTTTCTGTTATACTGATTAGCAATCATAATTGAAGCATTGTTTAACTTTAGAAAGAAAATAAAAATCAAGAATCTTTTCAAGATACATTCTTGATGTAGTGTAATGCAAGTTGTAGTGGTTCTTCTAGAATTATTTCATCAATACAAAAATGTCTAGCTAATTTGAATCGCACCAGGTACCCCGATGATCGATTTAATCGCTATTGGGAACCATTTGGAACAGATGCATTTCCTCAATCAACCTCACGAGATCTATCAGTTTCCGGAATTTGGAACCTGCCTCCTATGAAGGTGTTTCAGACACGGCTGGCAAAAAGCATGGTCGAACCACTGTCATTGCTTTGGCCTCCGGGCCCACTTCCAAGCAGAAATTATTGCATTGCTTTGTATTTTTCCGATGATCAAGCTTCGGGGAACTCGAGAATTATGGACATAGCCATTAATGGTGTTCCATATTACAATAACTTGACTGCAACTCCGGCTGGTTTGGTTGTGTTTTCCAACCTGTGGCCTCTTGCTGGAATTACAAATTTAACCTTGACTCCTGCTCGTGGGGGGTCGACTCTCGGCCCTCTGATTAATGCCGGAGAGGTTTTCCAGTTGCTCCCTGCTGGACGGAAAACTCTCCCACGTGATGGTATGTTTGGATGGTCTATTACTATATAATGGTCGATTTCTTTTGGTCGTTTTCATAATTTTGTTTTTCGTTGCAGTAATTGCTATGATAAACTTGAGAAGAGGCTTCAGGAACCCTCCGGCTGATTGGAATGGTGATCCGTGTTTACCTAGCCAATATTCGTGGACTGGAGTTACTTGTTCTGAAGGACGCAGAATTCGCGTAGCGTCTTTGTGAGTCGGGCCCTACTAAACATACTTTCGTTTATTCTGGCTCTATCGTCTCTAACGCCCTCGGTTCCTGTTTGTCGAAGCAACTGGATTTGTAACTTACTCTAGTTTTTCACGTTTTCTGCAGAAATCTGACAAGCATGGGTCTTTCAGGATCAATTTCACCAAGTATTTCCAGGCTTACTGCACTTACTAGCATGTAAGTGAACGTAAAATCTGAAAATGGTGTTTGTTTTGGATTTTTGTAGATAGGATAATAGTTAGTTGTCATTTTCACTTTAGAAACTGCAGAAAAGTAGAAAATGTAGAGTAGGATTATAGGAATTTATAAATCTCAATCCAAATATGATCTGGACTAAACTCATTCAAAATCTGGATGGGCCAAATCTAGTCCAAACACCCCCTTATTAACAATTCAGATATGCGATTCTTTGTCTGATCACTTCTTTCTATAAACAGCTTGCTCGGAAATAACAGCTTGTTAGGAAGTATTCCAGATGTCAGTTCAATAAAGGGGCTGCGGGCATTGTGAGTGCCTATCTTTTTCATTATCCTTTGAATTGGTTTCGATTATGGTTTCTTTCAGAAATAACTTTGTTTCTCGATATGAAATACTTTCGTTATTAGGCATTTGGAAGACAATCAGCTGGGTGGAAGGATTCCTCCATTATTGGGAAACTTACAAAGCTTACAAGAACTGTAAGTTTTAAGCTAAGCATTAATTAACCAAACACTTTTTTACATCTTATACAGTTTTAAAGACAATCTAAGACTGTTTTCTAATGCTCAGATTCCTCCAAAACAACAACCTAACGGGCCAAGTACCGAGCAACCTTAATGCAAAACCAGGATTAACACTGAGGTGAACCGTCTGTTTGAGCTCGATTATGTTTCCTTTCAGTTGAGTCTCTGTGTTTAATCAACGAGGTCTTTTTCTATTTAGGTACACTCCTGGGAATCCATACTTGACGCCTTCACAACCATGAGATTGTCCACTCCATCACGAGAGCCATATAAGACCAGTCAAAAGTTGGGCTTATGGTTCGTACACTTGACCACATTCTTGCTATTTTGTTGAGAACCAAGATTCGTTTATTCTAAAGCATCGTGGGCACGAATGAATATCCTTAATGATCCGATCAAGTGTACATTATTGTTTTTGTATCAATTGCTTGTATTTTTGTGTAGGAGTGTAGATCATGTACAATTCATTTCAACTATAGTTACTATCGCTTGTAAAATTCATATATGAATACTATTCATTTCATAATGATTGACTATATTTTTCTGTTTGTTTTTGTACAAATGTTTGTCTTAGCCACTTAAACTTTAGGATGTTTGAAGATCATTGTTAGACAAATAGAAAGTCCCACCATTTACACAAGAAAATATACATAATATGATTTGGATAGATAAACTAAAAATGTGCATTTAAAATTAGAAGTTTGATGATTACAATAAGAGCAATAATTAGAGAATATAAAGAAGAGTTCCATATTCTCTGGATCATGTTTCCCATCATCTTCTTCATTGAAGCTTTAAACAAAAAAAAAAAAAACAATCTTATTGAAACTATAAAAAAAGATTATTAGTTTCTGACAACACTTGGCAGAAAGAACAAAGTTAGGATCTACACAAACTGTTCAGCAGATTTACTTTGTAACAACAATCTAAGTACAAACATGGAATGATCATTACAGAAACACAAGTTTTCTCAAACTCTACTCTCTAATCTTCCTCTCCTCAATGGAAAAAGTGGAGGCAACGAAGCGTTCTTCGTTGCTGTGCAAATCGGGACGTTAATCATAGGCCGTATTCTTATACTTGACGACCTTGTTCTCTCCATCCCTTTCTTTACTCTGTCCACTCCTTTATCTTTATCTCTATTATCTCCTCCCCCTTTTTTCCTATCAAGTGCTAATGAGCTTTCAGACGAAGAAGAAGACGAAGAAGAAGAAGGTGACAAAGTCGAAGGACGACGTTGTTTCTTCAACCTCAACAACTCCTTCCATAAAACAGTGCATTTGGGAGGCCTAGGAGATGGATCATCATCAAGAAACCAGCTTATCCTTCTCTCCTCGTTTCCGTTCTTCTCGATTTCCGTGGGCCCCACCTCAGTCGTCGTCTTCAAGGCGATCTTACTAAGCTTCTCGACGTGCTGCATTTGCCAGAATGGCATTATCTTGCCCTCACAGAACAGCTCGTCTGCAGTTATCATCCTATCGGTCGAGTCCCCCGAGAGAAACTCAAACTCTGCGTTCCTCGCAGGCTCAAGTTTCTCTCGATTCGGACATATGGAGATGAAGTTGTTCTCGTCGAGAAAATCGGTCGAGAAGGATATACGTGGGCCCGACAGCGGCTCGACGACATGTTTCGATGTGGGGTCTTGAAGAGGCTTCTCTAGTGACACCATTTTTGTGATGTTTGTGTAGTGTGTGTTTTAGGAGAGTGTTTGCATGAGTTTATAAAGGATGGGAAAAGGAAGAATGAAGATGCTTAGTTTAACTCTACTGATGATGATGATGATGGTTTTGATCTAAAGTGTTGGAATATTAATGTTGTTTGGTGGTAGTAAAAATGTATGGACGGTGAGAATATTAAAAGGGGACTCTGTCTGCATAAGATGAAACAAATATGAGTATGGTTGTTTATGGAGTTTATAAGGACAGCACATGGACACCTTGGTACCTACATGACAATAACCCTTTTTTAACACCCTTTTTTATCGTGTTTCAATCTCGTATTTTATCTTATCTTGTCTTATCAGTGTCATCATGTATCATATTTGTCATATAACATGTGTTCATATAATGAGAAATATAATTTACGATATAGTAAAAAAAGTAGACGTTTCCTGTGAAAAACGAAGGTTGGTTCGAAATGCTTCTTAAGTTGTGTTTTAATGATGGATTGAATTTTAAATTTATAAAGTCTCTTATTTGTTTTTTTTTTCTTTTGTGAGAAATCTTCTAAGGTTGTTTGGATATATTCATAATAAGATGGGTTTTTCAACTATTTTATTAGTGATCATGGATATAAAGTTCATTTTATAATATATATTAAGTCTCCTGAACTTTTCCTTCAAGATTCCATTACCCTTAAATCCAATTATTGAACCCAAATGAAAACCTTATTATAAGTAATTGGAGTTTTAATGATGGGTTGAATTAGTTTAAAATAATAGACTAATATATAGTTGCAATTTAATTAATAAAAAAGTAGTTACAATTTAATTCACATATTTTGGAATGGGTGAAATTTCTTGCATCATTAAAGACTACTGTGCCATTTTCCTCTCCTATTCTTACGGTTTTTAGGGCAGGTATACACTACCTATACTTAGCTACCTCAAATATAAAATCATATTAAGGATATAATTCTATAAAATAGGATCATATTATATACAACAAAAATAATAATTGGTTTTTTAAGAGGATAAATCAAATGTTAAAAACAACAAAAATATCATCTCGTATTATTCAACTAAGAATTTAGATTAAGGACCTTTAGCTTTGGGAGCTCTTTCACTATTTTTATTTCAATTAAAGGTAAGTTAGAGAAATAAAGGCTATGTTAGGGTTCTTTCAACATAAATTAATATCATAGATTATTGGTAAAATTATATAAAACTTTCATAACACATGAATCAATTATTAATGACAAGGCCTAACATCTCCACGTTGGATATGTGAATAAATAATACTTGATTTATTTATCCTAATTGAGCCCAATGCAATTGATTTCTTGCATTAAATAATTAAATAAATTCTACATTATATATATATATATGGTTAATAAGAAATCTAGGGAAACGTGAAATAAGCTCAATAATTGAATTTAAATAATGATCAGGATTTTTTGTTACATTTATAATAAAAAACGATTAAGATCTTTTTTATCTTGAAATATCAAATAAAACAAATATTAATAAAGGATCTCTATGAAGATAAAAACGTGAAAGACATTAAAGTGATTAGGCTATAATTTTGCTAAGTCAATGTAATTAATTAGGTCCCCACATTGCTATAGATATAATAGTATTAGATATTATATTTAAAACTATACAGCTACTGATTAAATGCTGGAGCTGCATCGATGTTAGGTCCCTAATTTTTTTATAATTAATTAATCAATTAATTAATTAGGATTTTAAATTTTTTCTTAGCCGCTACTTAAGCCCAAAGCTCTAGGCTCTGCCCCTTTATCACATCGATTTTAATTAAATTTTACATAAAAATTTAATATTGTATGCATTTGGTGTTATTATTATAAATAAATACACTCACGTTTCAAAATAATTGTCACTTTATTTTATTTTAATTTTTTGAACTTATATGAGCTTTTGATTACGAGAAGAATTAATTTTCCCTGTTATAAATATATCATATTAAATGTGGACATTACTTTGAAGTCTTTAAGATTCCTGGTCCTTTAGCTTTTCATTTGTAATGATCGATCTTTGGAATTCAAAATAGATGTAAATATATTGTATTAATTTTAAATGAATATAAGTTTTTTGGTTGCGACAATTATCTACTCTATATTATCATTTTTATATTTATTGACAATTCATTTTACAAAACGTTATCAATAAGAAAATATCCGTACATCAAATATATGGATCCTAAATTTATGTATATAGATCAAACCAACCCAGGACCAGATTTAACGTGCGGCAAAGCGCTCTGACATGCCCATTCGTTTTAATTTTTGCATTCAACTTGCTCCCATATGTTATACCTTCTAATTATGTTAGTTATATATTTTTAGTAATATACTTAGTTATACTTTTACATTATATTAGATAGATATGTAATACATTTATATATTTTAATTATGTTAGTCATACATTTTAATTACGTAGTCATATTTTTTTGTTATGTTAGTTGTACTTTTATGTATTACATAAAGGTATATATGTATATATACCTTGTGGCAAAAGGTATAGCTACATAAAGATACAAGTAATATCACATAAAATATATATATATATATATATATATATATATAAATTGTGGAGAAATTGTTCTTTTTTTAAGTTAAAGTATAGATAATGTCTGACTAATATAACGTAAATATCACACTAATATAATATAAAAGGTCGACACATGAATCAAAATAATAATAATAATAAGGAAGTACTGATCACAAATCCATACACTTGGTGCATAGAAAACCAACCAACAATAAATATTAGATGCTTTCATAATCTAAACAATTTTAAATGCTAGCTAAATGGAAACCTATGGGTATATATTTGATGAAAAATATGTCTAAAAAAATATTTATTCACATAGCTTACATATGTAAATTGCAATCCTTGCTAGATATAATTGCAAGTTAGAAATTGATCCTAGAAATATTCATCAAATGGCCCAAATAAATGTTTGAACTTAGCAAGATTCTTTTTTTTTTTTCCATAGAGTACAATGATTTGCTAAATGTTGGACAAACTAAATTACTATATGGCCTGCATTGATACAATAAAATACATGATAGGGGATCCAAATTTCCATTAAGGTGTAATTAATAGTTTTTTTGCTTAGTGGCAAATGATGAATTATTAGACAAGGATTAGTGAGAGAGAGAGATTAGTGTTGTAAACTGAACCTCCTCATCTAAACAGAGATCATAATAACATGGGAAGAACCCTAAGCATGTGACCACATGAAGCTAATTACATCCCATGTGAGACAGTGCATTTCCCAACTAAAATCAAGAAAGATACACTATGTCAATTTACATCACTGCCCTCCAAATGTTTCACTCTTCTGCTGCTGTTTGCATGCATGTTCTTTGATGGGCATTCTTGTCATTTCATGATGTCCAAAAGTTGAAGATATCATTTTGCTGTTCTTGAAAGGGTTGCATTAAGATTTGGAGAAATCTTATTACTCTAGACAGCTAATCAGACATTGGGTCAATCTTTTTCTATGTTACAATTAAATATTGTAGCAAAATGTGTTTTTTATTTTATTTTTAAATAGTTATTACACAGCCTATATAGGTTATAGAGACTATTGACCCTTCATTAGGTGTATTAGCAGTGACAATAATGGTGAAATGTCCAATTGTCCAAATGCCTATGAATATAATCTATTATATTTTATATTATATATACTGATGAGATGAAATACAACTTGGATCATGAATATGTTTTTATTACCA
This sequence comes from Scutellaria barbata, assembly GCA_028654395.1. NCBI lineage: Eukaryota > Viridiplantae > Streptophyta > Magnoliopsida > Lamiales > Lamiaceae > Scutellaria > Scutellaria barbata. The sequence goes on along the minus strand of CM053652.1, from coordinate 19,230,440 downwards.
TGTAAAAATAGTTCGAAAATAAAAATAGCTTTAAAAACATCTATAATAGGAGTATAATATATTGTTCTTGATAGTTTTGAACGATAAATATACAAAATTTGTATACTTTTATGAAAAAAACTTTATTAACCATATTAGAAAATGACTGGGGTTATGTAGAATGTAAAAAAGCATAGGATCAGGGTTATTCAATTGCTACACAATATAGTTGTATAATTGAAGATTATCTTCAGTTGTGGGGGTCACAAATAACCTATATTGTGTTATGAGATGATATTGTTTCAACAATTTTACAATTTTTGATTTTTCTTGTTTTTCGGTGGAGTGTTGTTTGTTTCATGAAACAAAATCATTCTAGTCACAACACTAAGAGCATCTCCAGCAGTGTGTTGAATTTTTTAGATTTTAAGATTTTTCAAATTTCATGCTAAACTATCTCAACAGTCAATCTTGTATTGGATTCAACGCAAATCAAATCTTACGTTAAAACTTTTTTCTATTGTTTTTATGATATATTATGAAATATTCCTTTTCAGTGTGAAGAATTAACACATTACTGGAAACGAGTGTCAATTTTTGTATAAAAATAAGGGTTAAAAACATTTTTTCATCCAAATTATGCGTGATTTTACATTTTTTGGTATAAACTTTTAAATGTTGCATTTTTTTTTTTTTTTTGTATTTCTAGTTTATCCCAAATTATAGTTACCTTCTTTATTAAAATGATATAATATCTAAAATATTTTTAATTAATGTTTGTTGTAACTAATCACTTTCAATCATTTTTAATGAAATCAGTCTAAAATTAAAATTGTTTTTCCAAATAAATTAAAAGTAGTTTCTTAATCTAAACAAGAAATATAAATTTCCTATGTAATTTTGTGGGAGAGCATATCCCAGACAAGAAATTAGCTAGGCTCAGCAAACAAGGAAAAAAGATTCTAAAAGCAAGAAAATACAACAATAGTAACAAAAATGCAATGATTGTTGATGATGTTCTTTTTCTTTTGATTTATATAATTTATAAGGGTGTTGTATATTTATGTATCTACTAAAATAGATGCACACTCTTGAACTATTAGCCTAGTGCTTTTCTTGAGGTTTATACATATTTAAGAAAATTAAAAGTATATATATAGAGAATAAATTTTATAAGGTTTATATTGTGTGAAATAAAACTAAACAAGAATGATTATATCTCTTGTGAGAATTCAAAATCCAAAATTCATAAAATAAATATTGATTTATGATAAAGAATTTGATTGTAAATAATGGGGATCCACGAATCAAAATCTCATTAAAATTTTAGTAAAACAAGAATATATGGCATATTTGTGAGTCCAATTATAACTATACCAACAAATATGATGATTGATTAATCTATACATGATATAGAAAATGGTTGCCTATCTGGTGAATTTTACAAGGGTATTTCCGTCATTATGCTAAAAACATTTGAATTTGATTTTTTTTTTTTTCATTTTAATAATATTGTAGAAGGTTGGGCCAAATTTTCTAATTGTCATTTTTACATTAGGCTAACATAGGATCAAAACTTACAATATTTTCTTTTGCTTTTCTCTTCATTTTTTTAGTTCTTCTTTCTTTTCTTTGTCTATTCTTTCCTTTTCTTTTTCTAATTTTAATAAAAAACATTACAAAATAGTCATTTTTTGACAGAAAATAATTTTAAATATGAAATGAATAACAATTTTTATATTAAAATAATGTAAAATCTTCGATAAAATATCGTGTCAAATTGAAGATGCCCACTAAGTCATATCATTACAATTTAAATTATTTTCTTGATTTACAAAATAGGATGTAAAAATATCTCATAATATAACTATAGTGAAGCAAGAAAACGATGTTTGATGACACCATAAGAAAATAAACCCACAAATAAACCATAGTGAGATACTACCTTCCAAAAATTATGGATTAACATTAACTTTCATGCACCAATTGCCATAAAAATTATAATAATATACAATTTCAAGAATGTAATCGAAACGAGAAATGAATTCAAATATATTAGAATAGAAAATAAGTGACAGTAACATATTTAATATATATATTATATTATGAATTTCATCTTCAAGATGCAACTAATACAGAATAAATGAACTAATGCTACAGAGAAGAAATCTAATAGCTAAGGCCTTTAGCAACTTCAAAGAAATGAGCAACATTTTCTTCAGGGGTACCTACTACAATCCCATGTCCAAGATTCAATATGTGCTTTCCTCTTCCAGCTTTTCTAACTGTATCCTTTATTCTTTCAGTGATGAACTCTTTCGACCCGAAGAGAACTCCAGGGTCCACGTTGCCTTGAACGGCCACATTAGGGCCGAGCCTTCGTCTTCCTTCGGCCATGTCAACTGTCCAATCCAAGCTTACAACATCGACACCTGTCAGTGGCAGTCTCTCGATCAAGCCCCCGGACCCACTTGCGTACAGAATCAGTGGGAGGTCGGGATGGGTGCGTTTCACTGTATCTACAATTTGTTTCAGGTATGGAAGGCTGAACTCCTCAAAATCCACCGGGCTGAGCTCTGTGGCCCACGAGTCGAAGATTTGAACGGCTTGAGCTCCCTTGTCGGCTTGGTATTGAACGTACTTGGCCATGGAGGTTGCAAACTTTTGAAGTAGTGCATGTAGGACCTAACAAGGGAGGATAAATGGTAAAACTAATAAGTTGCAAGGGAAAAGACTTGTATAATTTTAGAAGGTGTTAGCTAAGATAATTTTGAAAGAGTTTATAAGTTATTCCACCTTATAAGATATTTTATTTTATTTCAAAAATAAGTCGGTGAAGCGTTTGGATAAAAGAATGGTGGAGCTGACGACCAATTGTGTAATTTCAGTGATCAAATTTGAAAGAGTGTATAAATATAAGTTCTTAATTTGGAAATAAGTTGAGATTTCCTTCTTTAAGCTCCAAACATCTTGATTTAAGATGAAATAAGATCTTACTTTTTAATAATTTTATGACTCTTGATGAAAAGCTCACCCAATCACTCTCGTAGTGGTAACTAGAAGTGTAAGGTTTACCTTAGGTTCTGAGAAAGCCAATCTCTTTATTTTCGAGAAGTGCTTTGAGGAACCTCCTTCGACCACGTAGGAAGCCAGGGTAAAAGGAGCCCCGACAAAACCTAGTACTGCTGCTTCGTTGTTCACCTGACGAGCATAAATTCGAATCAATAAAACACAGGCTTGAACTACGTTTGGTTTCACTAGGATAATGGTAGGAAAAGCATAAAGATGAGGGAGGGCCAAGGCAAACCTCCTTGCGCAAGATTGTTAAAGCTTCTCCAACATACGGAACCGACTCATCAGGAGTGAATTCTCTCACTTTCTCGACGTCAACAGCACTGCGTATCGGATCAAATATGATAGGACCCTTCCCTTTCACAATGTCGAAAGGTATGTTCATACCAGACAAAGGTGTAAGAATATCAGAGAATAAGATGACCTGAAATACACAAAAAACAGTTTAGTTACAAAATATATACTCCCGCTTGTAAACTAGTTGGAGGAATCGATAAGAAGACCATATCAATAACCCAAATTAGAGAACTTAGCAATAGTCGGAGAATGGGATCATACCCCATCAGGTCTAAAAACTTTCCATGGCTGAAGAGAGATTTCCACCACAAGGTCGACATTTTCTGATCTTTCACGAAAGGACGGATGCCTCTCACAGAGGCTTTGGTAACTCTGTTGAAAGTAGTTAATTGCAAATTCAGTATAAGAAAGAACACTCAGACAACAATATTAACAAAAATGGAGAAGGAAATTTGCCTGCTTATATCAAAAAACAAGATAATTAGAACTTAAGTTGTTTCATTAACACTTAACAGTCTGCTTCAGATATGTTTCTCTAAGCCAGTTCAACTAGTATGTAAATGTAATTGATACATCTTTTCATTACGTGAATTTTCTACAAACAAAAAGTAGTAAAAACTCCGGACAATAGTTTAACAAAAGGTATTAACATTTGCAAATATGAATCTAATACCAGTTCACTTTATAATCTTGAGGAAAAATTAATTGTGTCAACAATAGTGTGGCTATATTTACATGTTACCTGCATGAGCTGTGCTGTTTTACGAACCAGGTTGGTACTTACTGTCATTGGGATAGACTCAACTAAAGAAAGGGTAAAATATTTTAACCAAAGTGGATTTTGTAAGTACCCTAATTGACAATAACAAAGACATCCAACACTAACTTGGTGACAAAAACAGGAAAAATGGAAGTCTGGAACTACGAGACAGGTCCGAACCTTTTATGTGCCTTTATTTCCATCTAATCATAGTTTTATTCTCATAGGATTGGATATGGTCCATCGAGTTGAACTAAGTAAAGCGAGCTATTTATCTCATACATCATACATCACATAGAATTAAAATTTAGATACACTTGACAATGGAAACATCTAAATAGTGGATTTCTAATGAAGAAAGGTACTAAAAAAAACAGTCATATAAACCTGCCTTCATGTACCTCCCTGCTTGTCTCATTAGCCAAACCGGGGGTCTATCGACTTCTTTCCCTCGTGCAGCATTAAGTAACAAAGGCTCGGTTGCATTCACAGTTTTTGGCTCTGCAACTGCCCCTACAACACGACACACAATTTCGAAAAACGTAAGCTTACTTATTAACTACAAGCATTTGAAAAGCATCAAACACTATCAAGTAACCAGAGCTCATGAACAAAATGCACTGCAGAAATCAATACTCCATATCTATCGATCAATGCAAAAGTGACGACGAAGACACACCTCACATTAAGAATTTGGATTGTAAGGCAAAGAAAAGGAAATCCTTCAAGGATAAAAAAAAAAAAAAAAAAAAACAAGATATTCAAACCCCAAACTAGACATTTCAACAAACAACATGTGGGCAACAACATTTTCCTCCACAGTCATATCCACTTATGTGAAATTATCAACTGAGAACTTCAATTACTTTCAAGAATTCACGACATTTTCACATCTTTAATGGCAATCCATATAAATCAAAGCAGAAAACACAATCGGGCTTCAACAAAATCTTGCTTTTTCAATCAAGAACAGCACTATTATCACATCATAGCTTTAAACAAAGATAAATAAGTACCTCCAAGAGAGCAAAAGAACTTGGGTCTGTGATGAGAGTGAGAGGAGAAAGTCAATTTAGCAGAAATTGATGAAACTGAGCAGCTATAAATGCAAGCCATTTTTAGCCACTCCAATCGAATTATCGTTGGAAGATGAAAATGAAAAACTTTCTAAATCTTGTTGACTCTTTAAAAGGTAAGAAAAAGAAATAGAAAAGGATACAGAAATATAAGAAGAAGAAGAAGATAAGGAGCACGCAATCTCGTAATCTAATCTGATTTCAATATTTCGACCACTTCCTCAGCTCCTTCTTGTCCGAATCGACATGCTGTGGGACCCATCTTTTGCTTTTTCCTTTCTTTCCCTTTTCTTTTCACTTAGAGCAACTCCAACCCCTGGCAATCAAAATGGGACATCAAACACTCTTTTGATGTCTGCTACAGTGTTTTGATGCCTCTATAAAATTTATTTGTTCCAACCACAACCATCAAAATGAGACATCAAATTTAAAATATATCAAATTAATTTATTTTAATTTACATAATACCTATATTTAAATTGAAGTTTAATAAAAATATCGTTATATTTAAATAATAATAAGTAAATAAATAAATTACTCGATTAATATATATTTAAAAAATTAGTTAATATCATTAGTGGCATGTGTCATTAAATTAGAGGATATCGAGATTTTTGATAACATTTTTTATCCTCATGGACCATTGTCACTACCACTTCAACCTTCCAAGCATACTCGGATAAGATTTTTAAATGTCACGTGTCATTTAATTAGAGGATATCAAGATTTCTGATATGATTTTTTATCCTCATGGACCCCATTAATCTATCATGTATATCCGGATAAGATTTTTAAATGACACGTGTCATTTAATTAGAGGATATCAAGATTTTTGATATGATTTTTTATCCTCATGGACCCCATTAATCTACCATGTATATCCGGATAAGATTGTTAAATGACACGTGTCATTTAATTAGAGGATATCAAGATTTCTAATATGATTTTTTTTCCACGTGGGACCCCTTGTCAATAAATATGTTTTTATCTTTGAATGTCTATAAAAGATATGTTTGTGAAAGAACTCTTCACTACTTCATCAATACTAAATCAAATCATCTTTATTTCATTTCATCATGCATTCTCGTTCCAATATTATAAAGTCTTTCCTAACCGACTCTGATTCTGACAATGATCTTGAAATGCTCATACGAGCAACAGAAGAAGATGAAGCAGGTAGAGAAAGACAACGCAGGCCTCGTCATGGTTCGGTTGCTGGTCGAAGGGTCGTTAATCGTAATAGAGCGGAAGGTCATCTACGACTCTATCATGATTACTTTTCTCATAATCCTGTATATCATGATGGTTATTTCAGGAAGAGATTTCGGATGCACAGATCCCTCTTCTGTCGAATTGTTTCCGGTGTCGAAGCATACGATCCTTACTTTGTTCAAAGAAATGATGCGCTAGGGGTCCCTGGCTTATCATCTCTTCAAAAAGTAATTGCTGCATATAGAATAATTGCTTATGGAGTCCCTGCTGATTTTCTGGATGATCACATACGCATAGGTGAAAGTACTGCTATTGAAAGCTTACGGCATTTTGTCAAAACAATTGTTGCTGTTTTCGGTGAACAATATTTAAGAGCCCCAAATCAAAATGACTTGTCTAGATTGCTCCAAGTTAACGAGCAACGTGGATTTCCAGGGATGCTCGGAAGTATCGATTGCATGCACTGGAGGTGGAAAAATTGTCCAACAGCATGGCATGGTATGTACACTGGTCATTGTCGTGAACCGACAATTATATTAGAGGCTGTTGCTTCACAAGATCTTTGGATATGGCATTCATTTTTCGGAATGCCAGGTTCGCTTAATGACATTAATGTTCTTGATAGATCTCCCGTATTCTCAGCACTAGCCAATGGTCGTGCTCCTCCTGTCAATTTTACAGTCAATGGGAATAACTACTCTATGGGTTACTATCTAGCAGATGGCATTTACCCTGCGTGGGCTACTTTTGTGAAGACAATGCCTGCTCCAATAGGCCTAAAGGCCAAACATTTTGCACAAGCCCAAGAAGCTGCGAGGAAAGATGTAGAACGGGCATTTGGAGTATTACAAGCACGTTATAATATAGTGCGTGGGCCAGCAAGGTTTTGGGATGAGGAGACTTTAGCAAATATAATGAAAACATGCATTATCATGCATAACATGATTATTGAGGATGAAAATGGCCCAGGTAACATTGAGTTTGATTACGCAACTCCAAACGTCACACTATCACGTGAACACACAAATGAGTTTACAGAGTTTATTCAAGCTCATCATCAGATTCAAAATCGTACCACACATTCCCAACTACAACACGATCTTGTTGAGCATTTATGGAATTTGCATGGCCAAGACAATTAGGTTTTGATTGCAACGTCGTTTACTTTGCTTTGAATGTACTATCAATATTTAGTTTGAGTCATTACTATTAAGTTGTTTCCTTACTAGTTAGTTGTTTCCTTTGTATTAAATTGTTATAAATAATGTATTAGTAATTTTTTTTATTAACTTTGGGTTAAAATGATTTAAACATAAAATTCATCATTTAAATAGAAAACTATTGTCATAATACAATAGAAATGAGATAGACATATAATTAAACTACTTTAGCTAGGAAAATATTACAACCTTACAAATAAAACTACTTATATTAGACCATTCCTCTTCAATACTTCATTTTTCTTCATATTCCAATAAGCAATATGACTTTCCTCCATTCCGGTAGTGTCTTTCATCATAATTTCCATTTCTCTACGCTCTTCGTCTCCATGCGTAGCAACTTTAAGTTCAGATATGAGTCTTTCTCGTTGAGCATATCTATCACGCTCCAAAGTGACCTTTTCTTCCCAACGCTCGTCTATTTTAGACGAGCTTCCACCTTCTGAATTACTTCCTTGTTTCCTCTTTTGTTGTGCTTTTGCCGCTTTCCTACCCAAAGGCCGATCCTTATTAGCGGAAGACTCACTATGATCTTCTACCGAAGTTGGTTCCGTAGTTGTTTCAAAATTATCAAGCCATTTTCTCTCATGCTTCAAAATTTCCAAACAGTGGTTATATCTGAATTTTCTATTTTTCTTGTCAGTGGAACGATACAAAACTCTCGCTTCTTCCAACTATCAAATAAAAGGTTCAAAAGTAAATAAACAATATGCATACGAATAATAAAATTGTAACAAAAAATGGAAGAATGTGTTTACCCTTCCTTGTTGTGTTTGACCGGATTGATGTCTATTGTCGATTTGTCTAAGAATGCCAATGAATTTTGAACATTGGGTGTTAATATCCCTCCAATGATTTTCCACGCTATCCTTTGTACGCCCTCCTTGACGGTAGTGTTCTACGAATTGATCATAAATCCTTTTCCAAAATCCTTGTGATTTTTGATCGTTTCCATGAATGGGGTCTTTACTCGTATTAAGCCATGCCGAGACAATACAAATATCTTCTTCGACTGAAAAATTTACCGATCTTTGTGTTCTACGTGGAACATCAACCTCAATGACGTCTTCAAGAGGTATAGTCGGGTTCACGCCATACCTTTCTTCGTTAGCCGGTGAGTCGTCATTAAGTAAACTAGTGTAACTACCATAGTAATTATCATCCATCTACAAAAAATTAAAGTAAATAAATACAAATATTAATCCAATTAAATACAAATAAATACAAAAAACTCATGTGTCATTTATATAAAAAACCATTAACACAAAGCCCACTCAAAAAAAATTAGTTAATTAAATGCAAGCCCAATTATATAAAATACTAAACCCAAACACACTTCAAAAGCCCAATTAACATACTAAACCCAAGTAGACACATTTTATATCCCATGGAGACGGCAGATACCTCCATTTCTCTAAAATTGGGATCCAAACACAGTTCAATAAATCTCTCTCTCAGAATTAAGGAAACGGCAGATACCTCCAGAGATCTCTACTCTCTTAAAATCTTCACAATTTAGGAGAAATTCTTACCTTCAAGTGCAATCGCCGGAGATCGTCGCCGGAGATCGTCGCCGGAGGTGTTTGAAGATGACTGCAACTATCAAATTGTGGGAAGAGATTTTAGGGTTTGAAAATCTAAGGTATGACAATCAATTTATATAGTTTCATTCTCACAAAAATTACCGTTGGAAATATTACCGTTGAATTCAATTTGTTTTGAGTTTTTTGTTTTGTTTTTTTGTTGATTTTTCAGTCCAAAAAATTTTTGATTGCTTGATTGGTAGCAATCTCTTTTGCTACCTTTGAGGTGGGCAACCAAAAAAAATGGCAGATTTGATGGCTGCATTGGAGTGAAGTTTTTGATATTGGGCAATCAAATTGGATTTGGTTGCCCATTTGATTGCTGCTTTGGAGTTGCTCTTAGGTCTGGTCGATGTGCAGCGCATAGCTACATGTAAAAAATATAAAAATATAATTATTATCCATGATCAAAAATTTGTAGTATGATTATGATTATAAGATTTTATTTACTCAATTGTAATAATATATGTTATCGTATGATTTTTTAAGTGTATTTTATTTAGATAATTATAAATTTTAATTTATTCATTTAAAAAAAATTATATATCAAAATTTATAATAAAATTCTCAATAAATAGATATCAATATTGATATATTTTGGATCACAATCTCATATACTCTCTTTTCTCTTTTAACTTGTGTCAAATCTCTTTTCTCTTCCAACTTATGTCAAAAATCTAATTTTTTTTCATTTTCTACATGAATCCAAATCAACCCAATTATTCTCACTACTCCCAAAATCATCCAAATTCTCAAAATGATGAATCATTTTTTAATACTATTGACAAGTTATACCTCTCCATTATTAAAATTATCTTTGCTCACATGCATATCCTAAGTGGGAATCAAACCACATGCCACTGATGTACCCCCTCCATTATTAAAGCTATCTGTGCTCACATACATATCCCAAGTGAGAATCAAACCACATAACAAGTTACATCATTCCATTATCAAGGGTTCCGTTCGTATAAACTATTTTCTATAAATCATACTTGAAACAACATCATACTTACACCAACCTCCTTATCTTTACTCCTCTCACTTGAAACAACATCATACTTACACCAAACTCCTTATCTTTACTTCTTTCAAATATAATTACTACTCATTTGTCTTACCTATTCCAGTTTACAAATGTCTCTCAATGAAAATACCTCGATAGATTCAGATTCAAACTCAAGTTCAAATTCATTATATTTGAATGATCTTGATGAATGGAAAAAATGGAATGCTCGGTAAAATTGCGAAATAGATCGCATGATCGAGGATATGGTCTTAAACAATCTTAATATGATCGGAGGAGATTCCAATCCTAGAGCTACAAGAAGGTATTGTGAAAGGGAACGCGAGCTAGGTGAGGAACGCTTGATGAATGACTATTTTGTCAATAGGCCAACGTATACTCCCGAGATGTTCCGACGTAGATTTCGCATGAGAAAATCTGTATTCCTTCGTATAGTGGAGGTCGCCACTGCCAATGACGAATATTTTCAACAAAGACCTGATACCACGGGTCGACTAAGTCTTTCACCATTATAGAAATGTACTGGTGCTATGAGGGTATTGGCTTATAGGACATCCACTGATGCAGTTGATGAATATTTACGCATGAGGGCAGTAGTAACAAGATAATCTCTCAATCATTTCGTTGAAGCCATCATTTCCTGCTTCGGTGAAGAGTACTTTAGAAGGCCTTCCGATGCAAATTTGGCAAGACTACTCTATGTCGGTGAACAACGTGGATTTTCGGGTATGATAGGCAGTATTGACTGTATGCATTGGGAATGAAAAAATTGTCCTAAGCAATATGCAGGGAGAAGTGGAAAACCAACCATCATTTTGGAAGCTGTTGCATCATATGACTTGTGGATATGACATGCTTTCTTTGGAACTCCAAGTACGTGCAATAATATTAATGTACTCCAATGCTCTCCAGTTTCTACAGATGTCTTGTAAGGTCGAGCTCCAAATGTTAGTTATGTCGTTAATGATCGGAAAAATAATAGAGCTTATTATCTAACTGATGGCATATATCCTTCATGGGTTGTATTTGTTAAGTCAAATACTTTTTCACTAACCCAAAAGCACAAATTGTTTGCTCAGCACCAAGAGGCTGTACGAAAAGATGTTGAGCGAGCATTTGGAGTTTTACAGACTCGTTTCACATTTCTTAAACATCCATGTCTTGTCTGGGATAAACTTTTGATGGAAAAAATTATGTTGGCTTGTATCATCATGCATAATATGATAGTGGGGGATGAACGAGACACATATCAAAATTATTATGATCTCACCGAATTTTTAATCTATTGTCCCGTAGATGATGATCAGTCCTTTCGATACTCTACTTAACGTATTGCAAGTTTATCCACTTATATGACTAATAAGAAACAACTTCGCAATAGAGAAGCTCATATCGCTCTTAAGAACGATTTGATTGAGCATATATGACAAAAATTTGGCACTACTAATTAAATATGTAATTTGCATCTTTTGCTTTGTTGTAATTTATACATGTATTTGTAGCTCGATTTATTTATTTTCTTTTGTATTTCAATTCTTGTAATTTTAATTTTTTATATTGAATGTTGTAACTTATTTTAACTGTATTCCCAATTTTTTTATTATAATTACGATTTTTTTAATATTAAATAATTGTATATATTTTTTAAATATTTAAAATATAATAAAAATAATTATAGATATAATTGTTAAATTATAAAAGAAATAATTTATTAAAGGTTGGTTGTGGTTGTGGGTAATCATTGATAGAGTATGAAAAAGATAAGATTTGGTTATAGTGTAGAATGTGTATGTGGATAAGAGAGAAATGAATTGTTTATTAGTTAGTTGTGGGTATGGTTGGATATGGATAAATATAGACTTAGGGCATAAATATTATAGTCCATGTCCATCTATTTTTAATATCCTAAATTCCTAATATAATCCATTTTCTATAAGTATTAATATTTTAAAGTTAAATATATAATATTTTAAATGTACATAAAAAATTTGTATAATTGGTACATGGATTTTAGATTCGTGCAACTGATCCGACCCGACTCATTCACCGTTCCATTCATTCCCCACGCGCCTAGATGAGTGTGCTCGAATCCACCAAAATTCACTTCAGGTGCTATATTTTTATATTATATTAAACATACATTTATATTATGTTAGTTATACCTTCAGGCCTTTATGTTATATTAAACATATTTTTATGTTATGTTATACATACCTTCAAGTTTTTATATTATATTAAGCATACCTTTGAGTTTTTATATTATGTTAAACATATATTTATATTATGTTAGTCATAAATTTTAATTATGTTATTTGTACCTTTATATATTATATAAAGTTATGATTAATATAACTTAAAGATATGCGTAATATCATATAAAGGTATATATGTATAAATTAGGATTTTTTTGTCGAAAGTAAGATTTAATTTTTAAGTTAAAGTTTTACATAAAGGTATGTTTAACATAACATAAAGGTATGTTTAACATAATATAAAAGTATGACTAAAACAACATAAAAGTTAGAGCAAAAAAAAATGCGTGGATTCAAGTTGGATTCGACCTGACCCGCATTGTATGGATCTAAGCACTCTCTTAAATATATGTATATGTAATACTTTATACTATAAGCATTAATACCTTAAAAGTAAATATGTAATACCTTAATTGTGTGCATATATAATACTTTATACTATAAGCATTAATACCTTAAAGGTAAATATATAATACCTTACACTATAAGGATTAATACTTACTTACATATATTTTTGTCATATTTATTTGAATATATATTACTCAGTTTTCAATAAGAGTTGATAGATAAAAAGTATTTTTGTTGGTTCTAAGTGACACAGAGGTTTAGAGGGGTTGAATGAACCTATATAGATTTTTCAAAAAAATTCGAACTTTAGACTGTGTTATTACCTAAGAGCTTACAACGATGTATGCAATTTCAACTTATAGCACTATTAAGTAGTGCAACTTGCTATATCAAAGTTCGTGCAATATAAATAATTTTAATACCTATGAGGTCCTTTTAAAAATCTTTTATAAATATGAAGTTTTAACAAGTCTTTTATATTGTATGACAATATATAAGATACAACAAAGAGATATGCAAGATACAATAGAATATAAAGAAATAAACACACAAAGTTTTATAATAATTCAATGGTGGTAATCTCTCTAATCCACTCATCACTTTATAAGAAGGAACTTCATTAAGTGTTGTTGGAATTACAAGACTTTTCTAACGAACACTATACTCAATGAGAAACACCTACTAAGCTCAACTTCTGCACAAGTTGTCGCAGACAGACAAGTTGACCCACATAGGATCTCCAAATAACCCGTAAAGGGTAAGTGCTTAAACATTAGCAATATACACTCAGCAAGGAACATATTTCCTATCAACTAAGGATACCTAAAACAACCTAGCACACAACTAAAAGGTTAAAGAATAAAAAATTGATCTTCAACTGGTGCAAGCAACCTTTGAATGTATGAATATTTGTTTGAACAATTGGCTACTTTCAGAGGTTGAGTGACTGTAATTTAGGCTTTAGAGCACTTGAGAGTTTGAGAGTTTTTTGTGCTTGTGAATTCAAATGTTATAGTTTCATTAGTTGTAACAATAAACTCTTCTTCTATTATAGCGAGTAGATTTCTGCCCATTGAAGGAGACCGAAATCCTTACTTTTGAATTATCTAAAATTTGTATGAGATCAGCATTGAATGTGTTTTGTCTTCTTCTTTAGGTGACATTTAATTTTGTTCTACCAGGTTGAAACTTTTATGCAGTCTATCAGGTCAGGTGACAGCTTGTCATTGGCTTACAGTTCTGTAACCTTCAACTTGTCTCTGATGTCTAGTTTTATGTCCGTTGAAAAGACTCATACTCAGATTAATGTTGATCTTTCTCGTACTGCATTGGTGACTAGTCTGCATACTGTTTCTCATTGAATTTGTCTAAAAAAATACTTACAGTAGACAGTCGTTTCAACCTAGATCTTTGTATAGCAAGTCTTCAAAATTCTACTTATAGCGTTGTATCTTCTGTGTAGCAGAGTTCATTTCAATTAACTTGCATCAACTTCTTAACTTGTTATCCATCATTCATTAGCCTATTTTAAGGACTCAAAATCTATTCTAATTTCACTTAAACATTGTGAAAAATGAAATATAATCTAATTTCCTATTACATTTGTGTTTTGTTTCATCAAATATATTGAATATTGTTATTTGTAATATTATGAAGAAAATCGAATACAAATTTAAAAAATAACTACAATTATACTAATTAAAGTTATTAAGAGTAATTAAAAATATGTTACCAAATTTGAATTTCTCATTTACTTAAATTACTTTTTTTATCTATATTATTTATTAATTAAAAAAACTAAATAGATTGTTATTTTTGACGGAATTTTATCTATATTATATATATATATATATATATATTACTTATATTTATTATTGTATAGAAAACCGTTGCCTTTTAACATTGAATAGTTTTCATAAATCTTAGATTGAATGTAAAATATGCACCTATGAAAATTATTTGTCTCCGGCTTAAAATCAGGGATAAGGAGTCTTCAACCCAGCATCATATATTGGGCCAAGCCCATAATCATGGTCCCTAACAACAAGTGCAAATGAAAAGCTAAAACAGTTTTTTTATTATTTAAAAGATTATTCTGGCTCGCTCAAATTTGTATGGCCTTTCTTAACAAATTCTTAAAGAGTAATAAGATCTTAACAAATTTCTAAACTAACATCTTAATAGAAAAATTCTTCCAAAATTTGGTCATTTTATTTATAAATTAATCACTTTTTCAAATATATTAATGACTTTTTTTCAAATAATATCTAACTATCTTATGAGATCTACAGCATTTATAAAATATAAGACACTAAAATTTATATGCACAAGGGTTACGACACGTGGATCATTTCCACACGCGCTCCCACGCACTGTCCCACCATAGTCTGTGTGCGCCACATATTACTTAAATTTTATATTTTAAGGTATCACACATTTACTTTTAAAGATATCACACATTGACTCTTAAAATATTAATTTAAAAATAGCGTTGCTTTCTTCTTCTTCTTCTTTTTTTCTTTTCTCTCCTTCTTCTTCTTAATCTTTTTTCTTATCAATTTGTTATTCTTTTTTTTTTATGTATATTATTTTGTTTATCTATCTTCTTATTCTTTTTTTTATTCTTCTTCAAATCTCTATGGAGTCATTTATGGGGTTTTTTCTTCTTTCTCTTCTCTTTTACTCATTTTCATAAATTTAGATAATTGATTTCAAATCATACTTTATTATAATAATTTTAAAAACATTGAAAATCAATTATTTCAAACAACATAAAATCATGATTTGCTGATTTTGAGAAAGAAGATGAAACATTTGAAATGTTAAAAATTTTCAATAAATATATTAGTTATTTGCTCTTAAGATAGTATATAAATATCTTATATATATTATACATATTCATTTCAGGTATTTCATAAATACCTTACAGGTATTACACATATTTCTTTCAAGTATTACACTTACCTTACAGGTATTATACATGTTCATTTTAGATATTATATAAGTACTTTATATGTATTACACATGTTTCGTTCAAGTATACATAGTTACTTTACAAGTATTACATATGTTTGTTTCAGGTATTACATAAGTACCTTATAGGTATTACAGATGTTCATTTCAGGTATTATATAAGTACCTTCCAAGTATTAAACATGTTTATTTCAAGTATTATATAAGTACCTCATAGGTATCACATATGTTCCTTTCAAGTATTACATAAGTACCTTATAGGTGTTACACATGTTTCTTTCAAGTATTATACAAATACCTTACAAGAATCACATATGTTCCTTTTAGGTATTACAAATCAATAATACCTCAAAAGTATTTTCATAATATCTTGAAGGTATTACTTACATATCATTCAAGCATGATTTTGTAATACATGTAGAGAATGTGTCTAATACCTGTTGAACAAATCAGTAATAACTCAAAAGTATTTTCATAATATTTTGAAGGTATTACTTTTATATCATTCGAGCATGCAATTTTGTAATACTTGTAGAACATATGTCTAATACCTGTTGAACAAATCTGTAATACCTCCAAAGTATTTTCATAATATCTTGAAGGTATTACTTATATATTATTCAAATATGTAATTTTGTAATACTTGTAGAGCATAGGTGTAATGCATGTTGAACAAATTAATAATACCTCAAAAGTAATCACCATATAATGATAATCACTGAACTAGAAAGTCAATAAAATTTCTGAAAATCACTGAAATGAAACAAAATCAGTATCTATTACATTAATTTATTATCTCAACAATATAATTTAGAAAAGCTGATGTTACAGCATTCTCAATAATATAAGAATTGTTTGATTCTTGACCTAAAATTATAATACCTTTATGAGAATCGTTTTCATTTGTATGTATAAATTCTTGAAATCATTTTTAACGAAATATTTTACTTTAATCATTGTTCAAATCTCATCAATTGTTGATTGAGTATTTTTGATTGTAAGATAAAAGGAACCCTAAATATTAGACAAATAAGAATCCCAGATATTAGAAGGATAAATTTATAATATTGTTGATTAAGGATAGAAATTGAGAAATAATTATATGAAAAAATTGAAAAGAAAGAGAGAAAAAAAGAAAAAAAAAAGGAAGAGAACATCGCGTGTAGAAAAAAAGAAAGAGAGAGAAAAAAATAGAAGAAGAAAGAAGAAGGAAGTGACTCAAAGAAAATAAAAATAAAAAATAAAAAGAATGGGATAGATTAATGAGCTGGCGGAGTGCCATTGGGACATAAAAGTGTCACTCATAAGAATGTACATAATATTTCATATAAGTTTGATAAACACCCTCGTAACCATAAATTTTTTTTATAAGAAATCGCATCTAACTTTTGAAAATGAGCTTTTAAAAATTGCTTATAAGTATTTTAAGTGTATGGTAGAAGTTTTTTCGAATTTTCATCGACCATATATAAATGCTAGAAGAAAAGTTGAAAACTCACAAATTTAAATTTTTATTTAATGGAGTCTTAGAAAAGTCATTTGTTTTTAAAAAAAATTTCGTCGAAAATAATCTGGGATATATACTGAAGTAATAACATTGAAGGACATTTGTCAATCTTACAATTTTCTCATATTATTATTTTTCTTTACAAATTGAATTTATTTAAAGTTAATTAATATGGTAATTTAATGATATCAAATTTAATGTTATACATTAGTAAATAATATAGAAAATTTAACTAATTTTTTTTTAAAATAACACATGTTAGATTTAAACATAGAAATTAATGTTATAAAAGTTTGAATATGGTTAATTGAAAAAAATTAGATAAAAATATAAATTAATTAAAAAAATTATAATAAATGATGGTTTATTAAAAAGCATTAATTATTGAAACTTTTCAAACTTATTAATTAATTTTGTGAATATTTGTTCTAAAACAAACTATGAAATTAATTTGAGAAATTTTAACTTTCATTTTTTTATCATATTGATTGAAAAACAATTTGAGGGTTGAATAATATAATAGATATAACAATATATAACATTTTTAAATAATCAATAAAAAAACTAGTTTTATTCATTTACTAATGCAACATATATTTCAATATTTAGATAATATATTAATCATATGTGTTTTATTTAATACTAAAATTAAACGATGTATGTTGCATAAGATTATAAATATATCTTATATAAATAATAATTAATTTTTTCCTAATTTTACTAATTTAATTTTTTAATCATGTATATTACATGAATCCTACACAAATTTTAACATAAATTACTATCAAAAAATGAACTTCTAAACCCAAATATCATTTGTAATGTAGAGTGTGTCTCATGTGTATTTGGTGTATATGTAATTTGGGTCAATCCGTGTCAATTCGAATCCACATATTTTAGAATTTTTTATTTTTTTTGCTTCAAGCTAAAATCTTTATATACAAATTCTGTAGCCTTTATATTAAATAACTTTAAAAAAATGAAGAATTTCAGCAAAATTTATACATAGATACCTTTATGTTATATTCACATGACCCTTATGTATGTTCATGTGACATTTATGTACAAATATTTATACTTTTATATACCTTTATATATATTATATTAGAGTAGAAGATATTATTTTATGTTTATTCTGTTATTGATTAGTTAGCTTTCTGTTAGGATTCCATTATTTTTCTAAATGTGTATTAAATATCTTCTAACCCTAACTCTTTGTTAAGCTATTCATTAATGCAATTATCATTTCTCTCTCTTATTCTGTCTCTCAACATGAACTCACTAGTATTCACTGTGACATGGGGGTGAGTTTAAAGTGTTTTTACCTTTCTTAACCTCTCTAGGTATCACTGTTAGACATTTATACCCATACATTCATCAATAAAATGGACTTGTTGAAATGTGATTGAATTAGGGCTATCTATGCTTAGTCAAGCCTCTATGCCTATGAATTTCTGGTGGGAAGCCTTTCAAACTGCAATATTTCTCATCAATAGATTACCTACTGATATTCTTGGTGGTCATTCTCCATATCATATGATTTTTCACAAATTTCCAGACTACTCATTCTTAAGAGTCTTTGGTTATGCTTGTTATCCATTTCTTAGGCCTTATAATCAGTATAAGCTCCAATTTAGAAGTCACAAATGTGTATTCATTGGTTATAGTATGGAGCACAAAGGATATAAGTGTCTACATCCAAATGGGAGAATATATATTGCTAGAACTATTAGCTTTGTTGAGTCTGAATTTCCATTTCCTTCTCTATTTACTACTGATTCCAAATCCTTCACCCAAACACATGTGTCTTCTTCTCTCCCTCTTATTCCCTTATCTACTGCCACAACCATAAATCCTCCATCATCACAGTCTGGTATAACTTTTAGTCCATATGTCAGCTCTTCTTTTTCAGGTACTGATTCTCATACTCATCTTTCCTCTGACATTCCATCTACCACTGCGCCTCCCTCTCTTAACACTCACTCTATGCTCACAAGGTCTAAAACTACGCCTAGCACTCTTAATATAAATCTATTCACCCAAGAACCTCTTACTATTTCTGAAGCTTTAGCTTCACCACACTAGAAGCTTGCAATGGAGGATGAATTCAAGGTCTTGATATCAAACAAAAACAAGGAAACTGGTCCCTAGTCATCGGACATTCACCCTATCACTAACAAATTGATTTTTAGGATTAAGAAGAATTCTGATGGTAGCATTAATAAGTACAAGGCTAGATTGGTTGTAAAGGGATTTCAACAAAGGGCTGGGATTGATTATTTTGATACATTCAGCCATGTGGTTAAACCACTCACCATAATATTGATATTTACATTGGTTGTGACTAGATGATGGCAGATTCAGCAGGTAGATGTGAATAATGCCATTTTTAATGGTGACTTGAAGGAGGTTGTATACATGTTTCAGCCTGAAGGATTTATTGATGTTAGTTTTCCTTCTCATGTTTGCAATCTAAAAAGATCTTTATATAGCTTGAAACAGGCTCCAAAGGCCTAGTATGATAAATTGAGAGATTATCTTACTTCTTTAGGCCTTCAAAAGTCCACAGCAGATCACTCTTTGTTTCATACTCACAAAGCTGGCAAGTTACTTATTGTTTTAGTATATGTGGATGATATCTTAATTACTAGGGATGATTCAAGCATGATTTGGGATCTGATTCACAATCTCAATTCCAAATTCTCCCTCAAGCATTTTGGGGAGGCCAGCTATTTTCTAGGTACTGAAGCACATCGAACATCAGCTGGAATTCACCTTTCACAATCCAAATATATTAAGGATGTCATTCATCAAGCTAGTTTATCGGATTGCAAACCCAATCCGACTCCCTATCTTGTTGGGCAGAAGTTAGCTCTCAATGACAGTGCCGTTTTTGATCAACCATCTCTTTATAGGAGCATTGTTGGCAGCCTTCAATACCTCACAATTACAAGCCCTTAACTTATCTTTTATTGTCAACAAACTAAGTATCTCATTCAACCAACTATCAAACATTGGACAGCTTGCAAAAGGGTGTTAAGGTACTTGTAAGGTTCTCAAAACACAGGGTTGCTATTCAAACCAATATCCAAAATGGTCTTGGAAGGTTTTGCAGATGCTGATTTTGCCAGCAATGTAGATGATAGAAGAAGCATTAGTGGCCATTGCATTTTCTTAGGCTCAAATCTGCTGACATGGGCAGTAAGAAGCAGCATTAGTTGCTAGAAGTAGCATAGAGGCAGAATATAGATCACTTGCATTGACTATTGTAGATCTTCTTTGGACAAGTAATTGCTTACTGAGTTGGGTCTATCTGTTGCTTATCCTACACTTCTTTGGGGTGATAATATTGGGGCTATGAAGCTGGATTTTAATCCTACTTTTCATGCTCGTACTAAGTACATAGAAGTCGATGTTCATTTTTTGAGGAAAAAGGTGCAAAGTAAGGAGTTGGATGTTCGGTTTGTTCCAACGGAGCTGCAGGTTCCAAAAGTAAGGAGTTAGATGTTCGGTTTGTTCCAACGGATCTTAGATTCGTGCATCAGATGCACAGGAAAATTTATCTGTAATGTATTGTTAAACAATGTTTATATTGTTGGTTATGATATGTAAAAATATAAGAAAGATTTATTAATATAGAATTGTTCGCATGGTCTTTCCTTTTTTGGCAATCCTCCTCATAATCTTTCTAAATATAACCTTTTCTAAATGGTAAAGAAGAAAAAGCTTTCTAAATGTAATTTAAACTTTAACAATTTTTAAATACATAACTTTAAATAGTCCGACATATAAAAATAAAACTTGAAAGATTTAAATATAGGCAAATGGGTAGAAAGGACCACGTCAAATATAAAGAGCAAATCTATAGTATATTAGTATTAAATTTAAGCAATGTGTCACTTTACCAACTGCCATGCCAATTATGAATATCAAGTCGTCATCAATCGGTGCATGTGACCTGTCTTCTTCACCCAACATATGTCAATTTTAACCCCATTTTTCATTTATAGCATCGATTAAATGAGATTTATTTTTTCCTTCTAATTTTCAGTTAGAAAACATTTATTTTTTCTTCATAAGGCCTCTTTTTTTATATTTTTCCTCTTTTTCATATTTTTGTCATCGGTCCCCAAATGTTAGGTCCAGCCAACACTCTCTTCCATTAGGGTTATAGTGTCTACTAAAATCATATTAAACTTCCTCCAATTTGAAAAACTTTAGTAAGAATTCATATAAGAATTCTTTTCCAAAGAAAGCAACGAAAACAATTTTTTTAAGAAACATGTTTGAGTTTTTAAATCAGTCTAACATCCAAAAACATTAAAATATTTGATTTAAATTTTACGTCAAAAAAAATCACTTACCATGAAAACTTAGAAAATTCTAAACCAATTCCGAGATTTCGTCGTCACCATCAATCTCTCTTCAGTGTTGCTACCTCCTTACATCATATTTTACCTTTGTTTTTATTTGCAGTATGAGGTGAATACTATAAGTAAAATGCTTAGCAAATACACCATCTAATCTCACAAAATATTTTTTTTAACAACTTAAAAAAAAATTAAAAACATCAACTAATAAAAACAATATACTCTTATACTTGAAAATAATATACTATGAACCTAAATATGGTACCAATGCACCCAATTCCGAAGAACTCGGAATAGCTAGCTACCGAATTCAAGCAAAGCAACTAAAAACTAATAGGATGGTCTAGAATCCTTTGAATGCTAGTGAGTGGTTTAGGAGCCCGTTACCAATCTCTAAAATATATAAAATAAAACTATATCATAATATTTTTCTTACTTTTCATTAACAAGAATAACTAATAATTAAATCGTCTCAGGTTCATAAAATTAATCTTTTTTTGTAATCATTGTTGTACTTGAGCTGAAAAATCGAACACGTGAAGGATCAGAAGTGATCGATCAAAAATCGAACCGATCACAACTTTAAGTAAGAAATTGACCAGAAGAGCTTGATTCGGCAAATTACCTAGCTTAGATGGGCCTAGGTGAGCCAAAGTTGAAAGAGGTCATCAAAGATAGAATCAAACCCGACTCGAGCTTGGTTCGACCGGGCTCTTAACCAGCTAAGGAGACCGACCAAAGGTGGTCGAGCTGACCAAAGATGAATTTTCGAAAGACCAATCTGTGACTCGATCGATCAGAGATAATCAAGCTGATCAGAGAAATTAAAAGACCTGAAAATACTCAACCGATCAGAGAATCGATGATCCACGTAAGTCTTTAAGGAAGAGCTAAAGTCATGGTGAACTTAGATGACCAGAGAGCACAAAATCAATTTCATCTGAAAAGAGATTGAACAACTTAGAATCTACTTCAAAATGAGATCTTCAAAGAATGAGACAAATTCAAATCAAATCATATCAAATTTAGATAGGATCAAATCCGTATTTTTCTTATCTAAATCCTAGAATAAGATATTTAGTTTTTATTCCCCAAGTAAAGTATCTTAGACCTAATCTATAAATAGGGCCTCAATTATCATTTTAAAGGATCATGATTTGGATTCGAAATTCATTGTATTCAAGCACTTAAGAGAACCATTTTCTCTTAATTCTTATATTAAATATGTTCTGCCCGATTAAGCCTAACTAATTTGCCCGAGTAGGCACTGAACACGATCTTGTCTAGTTCTGGCATGCTAGATTTGACCCATCAGAATAAGTCTAACTAATTTGTCCGAGTAAGCATTGGGCATAATCTTATAATCTTATTTAATTTCTTGATTTTATTGTTCGACTTAATTCTTTCAAGTTAGATCGATTTATTAGAATGTTAGGACTAAAAACTTGTAGTTAGACAAATTGTGATGTCAACAATCACCATCCTTATAAATAAGTGCATAATCAAATGAGAAAAATCGAAAAAAAACTAATAAAACTTCCTAAAGCTTAAGAGACTGAAGTAAGTAGTTGACTATCCTATATATATCACCCATCAGCTGAATTAATTCTATATCACCATTCTCTTTAATTAAAATGTATCAATACAAAGAGAACTACAATCAACATATAGCCACTAAATTACGTAAACCATCAACTGACTAAACATTAACTACCATTTTTAAGTAATAATTATATTACCATTAAGTAACAATTACCTAATTGTTTATTCTAAATTCCAAAAATTATGAAAACTGGACTGTAATAGTATAATGCTTCGTGTTAAACTACTTATTTAGACAACTAACCAATTGGATATACAATAATCTAATAAATTCAAATGAAATTAGGAGATCCCGAAAGTAACTAATCTAATTAATATAAAAGCTTTTGCTAAAACAATTAATTTATATCAAGTTGCCGAATACTAGAATGCATTAATGAACTATTAATATTAACATAATTGTCAAAAGTTTGCAAGAATGCCTAAATTAATGGAATATTTCGTTATTCATAACATAATTACAACACTTATATATCAAATGATTTCCTAGTCAATATACTCTACTAATTTTGTTTTGTTTCTTTTTCTTTTAATTGTATAACAAATACCAACAAGTAAACAGAGAAATTCAGGAGAATTTGTTTTGATATTCCCCGAAAATCTCCAAACTTTAGAGCACTTTCGAAAATTCTCTTATTCATGAATTATTCCAAACTGTGCTCACCCCTAATGTATACCATTTCGACGACAGAGTTGTTTCTTGTTTATTTTCTCTTTATTTTCTACTTCTTTGGTTTTTAATCAAAAGCAATGGTTGCCTTCCTTTTTTCTTTTTTTTTCTTTGTAACCCTCTAAGTGAGATATGTTGATTTATATCTAGGGTTTTAAGCCTCGTCCTTTCTTTTAGGAGATCCTAAATAGTTAATTCCTAAAACTTCTCAACTAATTAATTTAATTTCTTTATCTCAACTAATTAATAAATTAAAATTCTAGAGTCCTATATCTTCAATATAACATGGAAGTTGATTACCATTTACTTACTCATCCAATTTGCCCAAAATCCTTGCTTGCCCGCTACCAACATCCAGAAAAGTGAAAGACATATCTCTTGAGCTCTTTGATAGAGGTGCATGGGAATTGTCTTTATCAATACCAAGGGACGGGGCGCGATAGAAAAGCGGCAGAACATACATTATAAATCGATTTTGGATAGAAACTCGCTAGAGTTCTAAGCTCTTAAAACATAGCATTGAAATTACACATCAATATACTTCATTATAAAACCATGACAACTATAAATTTTAGTCTATAATTCCATAATATAGATTTAACTAAAAATTAGCTAGGGTGTTACATAATTTCAATTATCAATTAAAACTACTACCAAAATTATATGGTTTTGATATTAATATATAAATTAGACACATGGTTATAAACTAGATGATCTCTGATATTTATCGAATAATATACATGTGTGTGTGTTTATATTTAAAATTTCTGCACCAAATTAAATGATAAACTAATAACACATGTTATGAAACCACTTGATGGTATAGACAATATCGTATGATAGGATGAAATGTAATAGATTTTGATGAGACAAAACGTGTAATAGTCTAGAACATTAGCTATCTGGATAAGTCTATATATGTAAAATAGCTAAGGCAAGGATGCTGAAAAGACGAGAAGATTCTGCCAAGGAACCTTAGAGCCAAGTCCCTGCTACCTGCATACTATATCAAACAACCTGTAGCCAAGCTTCATAGGATGCTACAAGGAACCTGGAGATGGTCAAGGAAGCTGACTTACTCGAAGAGGATACTACCAGATACATCAGAGTCAGTGCAACCTGACTAGCCAGTAGAGTCACTCCAGTTCCAACAAATCAGAATCTGCCATGTGTGAAAAGCAGTAAGGACACAGTACAAGCAGACTGCAGAATGAAGTCGTGCAGATAAAGGACAAGGCAGTGGCAGAACAGAATGAAGGCATTTCAGAGCAAGTGTCAGAAAATCAGCAGAACCAATCAGGAAGAGACACATCATCAAACAAAGGACTGCCTTTCCAACGGGCAGAAAACTATCTGATACCTATAAGTAGAAGACCAAGACTGAATGCAAGAGAAAAAAAAAGAGAAAACCTAAGAACTACAAGCAAGTCGTTTCAAGCTCAAGCAATCATATCCAAGATATTCAGTCTTAGCAGCAGCAAGCCAGCTACCTTTGTGATCTTCAGAAGTTCAAGGAGCTTGCTGCATTCGATAGTTTGAAAACTCTCAGTTTATTCTAAGTCTGATAGGAGTCACTTAGGCAGGAGTGTATCTTACTAAGTTGTAATCTCTCTGAAGAAGAGAAAGGATCCTGTGTAGGTCGGATAACCTGTGTGGAGATCCTGTGTGGGTCGATAGTTGGCCACTGTGCAGCTACCTGTGTGGATAGAGCTGACAGTTTTGTTTAGAGTATAGTTTGTGTTAGCAGAGTCTATTGTAAATCAAACTTGCTTTAACAAAGTTCCTCCTTGTGAAGGAGTAGAGAGGACGTAAAGGGATTACTCCACCCTTGAACCTTTATAAGTTTGCTTGTGTTATTTACAGCTTTATATTCATCTATCTGCATTTGAGCATACTGCATTAAAAGCGTGTTTCGAAAATTATAAGTATTTTCGCTGTGTATTATATTCTCTGCCTAAGTCCTGAGGTCACTGTCTGAGTAGGAACCTATCGAGCAGTAAGCTTACTAGCTACCTATTCATCAGGGACTTAACATTTTGGAGTGAAAAGTTGAAAATTTGATAAGGTTAATTCACCCCCTCTTTTAACCTTATACCACTGGGACCAACAAGTGGTATCAGAGCAGGTTGGATTAAAAACCCAACTTGTCTGGTCAAATCTCTGATCCCTGATTTTCGAAAATCTGCATACATCACTTTTTTTAATGGATACGCATAAGCTTCCTATGTTTTTTATTGAAGAGTATAACGATTGGAAGATTAGAATGCAGGCACATCTCTCAGCCATGCACGATGAAATGTGGATGGTTATCACTGATGGACCCCCGAGGATCACCAAGCCCAATCCAATATTCGCAAGAGCTGCTGATGCTGGTGATGCAGGAGCCATTCCTCAACAAGCTGTTATCGACAAACCTAGGGAAGAATGGTCTGCTGATGATAGAAGACGAGCTAACCTGGACAATATATCCAAAAACGCCTTATTTGTCACTCTGGACAAAGGAACCTTCAGTAAGGTCAAGACGTGCAAGACAGCATTGGATATATGGAACAAGCTTGAACAAATCTGCGAAGGAACAGAACTGACAAAGGAAAACAAAGTGTCCACAGCAACTCAAAAATTCGAGCTATTCGAGATGCTCCCAGAAGAGACCTTGGAACAGATGGATCTAAGGTTCACAAACATTGTGAATGAGCTTGAGTCTCTGGACAAATTCTACACTTAGAAGGAGAAAAATATGAAAGTGCTAAGAGCACTACCTGCAGAATGGGATAGCAAGACTACTGCAATGAGGGTCTCCATGGATTTAAAGTTAATGAGTACTTTTGATCTCTTTTCTGACTTGAAAGCCTTCAAATATGATATCAACAGAAGGAAGAAAGAGACAGAAGAATCCAGCACAGAAGTAACTGCCCTAACAGCTAGAAACGGAAAGGACACTGGAGTCACCTGCAGTAAGCAAACAGAGCTACCTGTTGAGGGTACTGATGAAGAAATGACCCTTCTTCTAAGAAATTTCAAGAAATTTATCAGATACAACAGAAGAGGTGACTTTAAAAAGAACCAGGCACCTCCCCAGCAATCCAGTCCTCAGCAACCTTATCAGGATACTTTCGACCTATGCTATAACTGTCGAAAGCCAGGACACTATGCCAGAGAATGTCCTCATCCAAAGGTCAATCGATATCCGGATGAAGAATCATCCCAGAAGAGGGAGAAACGAAGAGAGGAAAGAAGAAGAATTAAAGTCTTCCTTAGTGAAATGAAAAAAAGGAAGGAACCTTCCAAGGAAGCTCAGCAAGATGTGGACTCCTTTGATAATGACAGTGATTCATCTTCTTCAGAGGACGAAGCACTTATCTGCCTAATGGCACAGGAAGAAGAGGACAACGAGGATGACGAGGTAACGTATTCTATCCAACCTTTATTGGAAGAGGAAAAGTCTCACAAAAGCCTCTCCCTTAAACAAATCATGAGCGACTTCGAACAGATAAACTCAATTCATGAGGAGCTAAAACTCGAAAATGAGATGCTCAGGAGGGAAAACAAACAGTTAGCTGAAAAGCTATCTGCATATGAGCTCAGTAGCTCATAGTGTAGTGACCTCCAAAAACAGACATCTAAGCTCAATCTGAAAATCGCCGAACTTGAGAGTGAGAAAAATGACCTTCAAGCAATTGTGGGAACCTTTAGCAAATCAGCTAAAGAAGCCAAGGAATGCATTAAGTCGGGCAAAAGTCCTTTTGATAGGACAGGCCTAGGATACTGTGCAGAAACCTCTCGAGACACAGCAAGCTCATCCAGAGCTATTACCTTCGTTCAAGCGGAAACCCCAATGGCAAGAGAGTTATCTATTAACTCAACAGAAAGCTTGGAGAAAGGAATAGACAAGGGCAAGAGACCCATGTACACATCCACAGGGAATAAGCCTATTTTCAAAAGCTGGCTACAGCGGAATCAATCTGCTGATAGATACAAAAGAAAATAGCAACCTATAAGGATGTTGAACAGAAACCTCTACTCCACCAATACTAAGACCAGAATGTCTAAACCTAAAAGAGCTCATGCTCAAGGGAAGTATGGTGGAGGACCTCACTTCGAAAGTGATGGGTATACACAGTATGCACACACAAAACAGTATCCTAAGGATACCTCTTATAGACGAAACCTCCAAGTCTACAACAGAACAATTGTTGTAAGACAAATCTGGATTCCAAAAGGTACTAACAAGAAAGGACCCGTACATGTATGGGTACCTAAGAACCAGTAATCTCTATTTTACAGATACCTACAGCAGGAACCAGCAAGGAAGTGTGGTACATTGATAGCAGGTGCTCGAGACACATGACTGGAGATAAGGAAATTCTTAAAGACTTCCAGCAGTGCAAGGGACCTAAAGTAATCTTCGGAGATAATTCCAAGGAAAGCACTAGAGGAATTGGAACTCTCATCAAATGAAACACTCACATAAAGGAAGTGTCATATGTAAAAGGCCTGAAGTACAACTTGCTAAGCATAAACCAATTCTGTGAAAAAGGCTACTCAGTGGAGTTCAATCACAACAAGTGCCTAATAAGGGATAGCCAATCCAAGGAAGTAAAACTGTCTGGAACCAGAAAAGGAAACATTTATGTAGCTGACTGGAGCTCAGTGACCACAGCTACCTACTTCATTGCAAAAGGATCATCAGAAGCTAGTTGGCTATGGCATAAACGGATGAGCCACCTGAACTTCAAAACGATCAACAAGCTAGCCAGAAAAGGACTAGTCAGAGGGCTACCTGATATGGTGTATAAGAAAGAGAGTCTATGTGAAGCATGCCAAAAGGGAAAACAAACTAAAAGCTCCTTCAAAAACAAAGTTCAAAGGTCAATTGAAAGGGTGCTAGATTTACTACACATGGATCTATTCGGACCAGTGGAACCAGTAAGCATGAGCGGAAGAAAGTACACATTTGTAGTGGTGGACGACTATTCAAGATTCGCATGGACCCTGTTCTTAACAAAGAAGTCAGACACTCAGCAAAGGTTACCAGAGCTACTGAAGAAGCGCAGATCGAAAAGAGCCTAAACATTATCAAAATCCGAATAGATAGAGGCACTGAGTTTACCAACAAGTTTATTGAAGCATACTGCTCTGACAATGGAATTAAGCATGAATACTCAGCAGCTAGGACACCACAACAGAATGGTGTCGCAGAAAGGAAAAACAGGACCCTGAAGGAAGCTGCAAGGACCATGCTAGCTGAAGCACAGCTACCCAAGAGATTTTGGGCGGAAGCAATCAATACAACATGCTATACCCAGAACAGATGCATTATCAACAAAGATTTGAACAAAACTCCTTATGAACTATGGTTTGGTTATACTCCAAATATTGAACATTTTCATATTTTTGGATGCAGGTGCTATATACTCAACAATGGAAAGGACTATCTGAAGGCATTTGACTCAAAGTCAGATGAAGGAGTATTCTTAGAATACTCCTCGGTAAGCAAAGCCTTCAGAATCTTCAACAAGAGAACACTTGCTGTAGAAGAAACAGTACATGTGGACTTTGATGAACCACATTGCTCTAAAGCTGATATAGATAAACTCAATGAAGACCTTGGAAACACTCACATCACCAACACTCGTGTTGAATATGTTGATGCTGAATTACCAAGTCTCCAAAATATTGAATCAACTCAGAATCAGCAATCTGCACCTACACAGCAACCTGGAGAACATGAACCTACTCCAAATCAGCAAGCACCAGTTATTCAAGAAGAAATACACCATCCTGAAGGAATTCAACTGGAAGTACGATTAGAAATACAGCATGATCCAAATCAGCAAGCTGAACAGAATGATCAAGAGCAACCTGCTGAAATTCAAAATGAACAACAAACTGAAGAAGCCAGAAGGAAATGGCTAATGAATCATCCAAGGAATCAGATTATAGGAGATTCTACCTCTGGAGTAAGAACAAAAAGAAGCAACCCCCATGAAGCAATGTTTGCTTGCTTTATATCACAAACAGAACCAAGCTACATAGAGGATGCTCTAGCAGACACCAACTGGATTCAAGCTATACAGGAAGAGCTTAATGGATTTGAAAGAAACCAAGTGTGGCATCTAGTTCCTAGACCCACTCACCAAGGAGTAATCAGTACGAAATGGGTATTTAAAAACAAGCTCGATGAAGAAGGACAAGTAGTCAGAAACAAGGCTAGACTAGTGGCAAAAGGTTACTGTCAGGAGGAAGGAATAGATTTTGAAGAAACGTTTGCTCCTGTAGCAAGACTAGAAGCAATCAGAATCTTCCTAGCCTACGCTGCTCACAACAATCTCACCGTTTACCAAATGGATGTTAAGAGTGCATTTCTCAATGGACTGCTCGCTGAAGAAGTCTATGTGGAGCAACCTCTAGGATTCGAAGAAAATCCAGAAACCATGGTCTTCAGATTGAAGAAAGCTCTCTATGGACTTAAGCAGGCACCTAGAGTCTGGTATAATACTCTCTCAAAGTATCTACTTGACAATGGATTCAAGAAAGGTAAAGTGGACAAAACACTCTTCAGAATTCAAGATGGAGATAGCATACTGCTCGTTCAGATCTATGTCGATGATATTATCTTCGGCTCAACAAACAAGGAATTGTGCCAAAAATTTTCAAGCCTGATGCAATCCAAATTTGAAATGAGCATGATGGGAGAACTAAGTTTCTTCCTCGGTCTTCAAGTCAAACAACTAGGCAATGGAACCTTCATCAATCAAGTAAAATATACCAAAGAATTGATAAAGAGATTTGGATTGGAAAATGCAAGCACAGTGAGCATACCGATGATAACCTCAGGAAGCCTAGACAAGGATAGTAAGGGTAAAGCAGTAGACATCACAAAATACAGAAGACTCATTGGGTCACTGCTCTACCTGACAACTAGCAGGCCAGATATCATGTTCTCAGTAGGAATGTGTGCCAGATACCAAGCAGCTCCAAAAGAGTCACACATGACCGCAGCCAAACGAATCATCAGATACCTCAAAGAAACCCAGGAAGCTGGCCTATGGTACCCAAAAGAAGGAGAAATTAAACTTATTGGTTATACTGACTCTGATTTTGCAGGTTGCAAAATTGACAGGAAAAACACCAGTGGTATCTGCCAGCTACTATGAAACAAACTGGTATCATGGTTTTGTAGAAAGCAAACCTCCATAGCAACCTCAACAGCCGAGGCCGAATATGTAGCTGCAGGAAGCTGCTGTGCACAAATTCTATGGATTCAACAACAACTGAAGGATTACGGAATTGAGGAAAAAGAAACACCTATCCTATACGACAATACAAGTGCAATAGCTATCACTCACAACCCAGTTCTTCATTCAAGAACTAAACACATTGATATCAGACACCACTTCATCAGAGATCATGTTGAAAAGAAAGACATATCGTTGGAAAAAGTGCATACTGATCTACAGCTAACTGACATATTCACAAAGCCCCTCTATGAATCAAGATTCTCTTTTTTAAGAAACGAGCTGGGAATAATTAATCTATGATAATTTTCCACATAATTCCATTCTTTCTGCTTAAATGGCTATAATGCTCAGGGGGAACTATAGGCAGGGCAAGAGTAAAACAGCAACCTAAAAGTTACTGCTCAAAGTCCCTGTATAGTTACTGGATACAATCATACTACTTTCTAAGCTACCTGCAGGAACCAGTAACCAAAGCGCGTGAAAAGAGGAACAGTTACCCTGCGTCTAGCAGCCGTTTTTACAGGAAACCCCTCGATATCCACAAAATATCACATCAAGTACTTGAGCACACGTACGCCGCGTCAAAAATCTCAACCAATGGATCAAGGGTCTTTTCAAATTCAAGACCAATCTGGACCGTTAGATTAACTCTCACCAAAATTCAAATATAAGGGAGTCTCTTCTCACTCTTCTCTCACACTTACACATTTTCATATTCTGCAAACCCTATCTCTCATTCTCTCTCTCAAAAGCTCTTCATTCTCAGTTAACTCTATTTCTCTCAGAAATGGCACCAAAGCAGTCTCAGGTGGTTGATGGAAGGTTGGTGGACCGTGAAATTCTCCTCAAGATGGTGGAAGATGAAGGAAACAAGAAGGATGTCATGAAAAATATCCTTCAATGTCTCCGTGAAACCGGACTTCTGAGACTCTGCTCCTATCACAAAGCCCCCTACGCAGAGGAGCAGGTGGAGAAATTTTACCGGAGGGCAAAAGTTTCTGAGGATCGGTCAGAAATCGTCTCGAAGGTTGGTGGAGTGACCGTGATCGTGGACACCGATCTACTGGAGGAAGTGTTCTCACTCCCCACCGAGGGCATGGATGCCAGTGACCTCTCCACCTACGGAGAAGATGAACTGGAGGAGTTCTGGACAACCTTCACCGGCAAGAAGGACACGGCGGGGATGTCCCGAAGTTGCAGCAAGAAGGTCTTTCTTCTGGAGTTCGAGATGCTGCATGACATCTGCTGCCATATAATAGAGAACCGCTCTGGTTCCTTTGATAAGTGTACCAACTTCCGGTACATGATGATGATGGCCATTCTAAAGAAAGAGAATGTGGACTGGGCCAGCTACCTGCTTTCTAGGCTGGTGGAGGAGGTGGAGAAGAAGATCGAAAAGCCCACCTACGGGCTGATTGTGAACACCCTCCTGGGTCATCTAAAGGTGGATCTGTCCCAAGGGAAATCTATTCAGAAGGGGAAGTTCATAGGTACGGGCAGGGTGTTTGCCAAAAAGACCACTGCTCGGTCATTCCCAGTAACCAGGGAAGTCTCTGAGGGTTCCAATGGTGCTCCAAGGACAAGGAAGGCATTCCGACGGACCAGCAACACCTCATCTTCGTCGGAAAGCAGCTCGAGGATGGAGGAACCCTCACCAGCTTCTGAAGTGCCAAAGAAGATCAAGCACAAGAAGGGGGTGCAGAGGAGACTGGTCATTTCCGATGATGAACCAGAAAACATCACCACTCGGGCTGTTAAGAAGCCTGCAGTGGAAGTGGAGATTGACTCTCCACTAAGGGATGAACAGACAGGGAATGCTGTTGTTCATGATGATGTTGAAGAGGAAGTGGATGAGGAGGATGTGATGGAGTACATTATCAGCATACCGAAGCTGGAGGAAGAGTTCAGTAAGATGATGGAGAGATTCACTACCTGGTGGCAGTACAGGCACCTACCCAGGGAGGAGCTCATCTAGTGGGCTGACTGGAAGACAGATGAGGAATGGGCGTTGAATTGGGCTGCCATGGATGATCTGGAGGAGATCCTTCAAAAAAAAATTCTGAAGGATCTCAAGAAGCTGAAGTGGCCTGAATTCTTTGAAAATGCGGAGATCATCGCTGAATGTGAGACCAGGAAGTAGAAGGAAGCTGCATCACAGCTACCTGGCCACAGGAGCCTGAAGGGAAAGGAAGTTGTTGTCCAGCCAGACTTCTACAGGGAGGAGGTGATACTGGATGCTGCTGCTGACCAGGTCAGAGCAGACGATGACGTGGCCTTCGCTGCTGCCCAGATAGAAAAGTACGGAGAGGAGGAAGCTCTGGAGAGGATGACGAAGCAGGCTGCTGATGTTAGCCTGACAGAGACCAGGATGAGAAGGCTAGTAAGAGAACCCCAGATGGGTGAAGGATCCTCCTACTCAGCATTGATGGTTGAACCTATCAGCAGGCGGTCACCTTCCCCAGCGGAGAAAAATGGTGAGGAATTCTCGTATCTTACTGACCTGATTATTCTGCCTGAAGTCCCTGTGCAGAGGTCGATGAAGAAGAGGAGCTCGACACCAACTGACTTTCCTAAGACAAATGAGTTGGAAACCCTCGCTGCTGTGGCATCTCTTGAGCTGATTGTCCCATCCACAGTAGCAGCCGCCGATGACACCACAGAGACATCCATTCCTACACCAATAGAGGTAGAGGCTGAGGGGGAACAAGTGCAAGAGATGGAGGCACCTGTTCTGATTGAAGTGTTGGAGGAACCTACCCCGATGGAGAAGAATCTACCTTTAGCAGCTGTTCCGATGGAAGTGGAGGAGACAGCACCTGCCAAGTCAGTGGACCAAGGAGTGATGGTCACTGAGGGGGAAGTTGCTGCAGTGGAACAGGTGATGGAAGTGCAGGAGGCAGGAGGAGACAAAAGTGGAGAAAATGAGTCTGGGGTGCAGGAGATAGAAAAGGAGAAGGAAGCCGAAGTACAGGAGGATGCAGTACAGGAAGTTGTAGAGGAGATAGAACAGGATAAGGAGGCTGAAATGGTGTTCAGCAAGGGAAATGTGACTGAACAGGATAAGGAGCAAGAGGTAGATGAGGAGGACGCTGGAGAAGAAATACCTGCCAAGGACTCTGGATCAGGAGATGGAGGATCCAGTAGCCCTTCCAACAGCGATGATGGGTCACCTAGTGAACAGGATGACACCGGAGCCGAAAAATCCAAGGCACTAACATCTGTCTCTGATGAACAGGCACCAG
Source organism: Scutellaria barbata (assembly GCA_028654395.1). Taxonomy (NCBI): domain Eukaryota; kingdom Viridiplantae; phylum Streptophyta; class Magnoliopsida; order Lamiales; family Lamiaceae; genus Scutellaria; species Scutellaria barbata. Next base: position 19,196,009 of record CM053652.1, on the reverse strand, counting down.
CAGGAGAACGCCAGGAACCTGCCAAATCTAATGAGGACGTGCTGACAGCAATTGAGCAGATGAGGAAGTCCCTGGTGAAAGCGAGCAGGAAACTCCGCAAGAAAACCCGCTCCAATACTATCAAGACTTATACTTTCATGGACTCCCTCAATGCTACTCTGGCAACATTGACTCAGGTGATCTCTGCCTACCGACCCCCAAAGGAGGATGCTGCAGTTGAAGTAGTCAAGAGCGTGATGGAAAAGTTTAACAGACAAGAGGAGAAGATGATCTCCCTGGAAACCAATCAGAAGGCTCTAGTCACTGCAGTAGACCGGATGGATAGGGAGCAGTTCAACCAATCACAGACCTTGCGGGATCACTCAGGCACCTTGTCTGAAATTCACTCCATGGTCAGTTTTGCGGTTGGATGGGCTGATGATGACAAAAAGGGGGAAGGAAGGATAGAAGGCAGACAGAAGTCTGGACAGGATCCTACGGCCTGCAGACAGATGGTAGTAAGCAGTAGGAGGAGAGACGATTCTGGAGACGGAGGACACAAGGGAGTTGGACCTAGAGACACTTCAGACAGCAGTGCTAAAAGGAAATCATATGCTGTTTTTGGGTCAGTCCATCCAGGTTTCAGGAAGGGTGCTGAGAATAGAGAAGAAAAGGGTAGGAGGACTGAGGCTGAATTGAAGAGCAACCTGGATGCTGTCTTTTCATCAGATCCCAGGATTACCCTTGACAAGATCTTCCCACCGCACAAGCTGCCTGACATGGCCGAAATGGAGAAGAATTTGCAGAGTCCTGATGTCGCAGCAAGTGCCTCTCTCAAAAACTTCCTGGAAGCCAGTCCTGATCCCAGGAGTGATAAGTTCGTAGCCCCAGAAGTTCCGGAGGTCACTCTTCCCACTGAGGTCAACCCATCCTTCTTCCAGATTGAAGCATTCAAAAGAAAGGAGCTGATGAAGTACTTCACCACACTCTGCAAGGAATCTGCTCTCTTCAGAGGATTCCGAACGAACAAGGAGGCCTTGCAGAGGTTCCTGGAGCTGACAAAGAAAGGTGGACTTCCAATCCAAGTTAAGCTGAGGCAGAAACTAGGAAAGAAATTCATACCCTACAGTGAAGACTTCTGGCTCAGGTTTGAGGAATTTGAGAAGATGATGAAGAGGATGAAACCCAGCTACCAAGACTCTATAGCCAACTGGTGGAAATGTACAAGGTTCGAAAGAAAGAAGAAAACCAGTTGGTTGAAAACTTGATGTCTTGCTTTCTGTTTCTGTTTCCATTTTTTATTATTATTTTGATGAGGTTCTAGTTGCTCAGCTATCTGCCAAGTATGTCTATGATTTGTACTTAACTCTGATTAATGAAAAATCGACATTTCTGACTGTTGGAAGCTCACATCTTGTGAACTTGATGCATGCTTATAAATGATTATATTTTTCTGCATTTTTGTTCCAAGTTAATGAAATGTGGTTCCTTGATCCTGTTAAGGAGTTTTGTCATCATCAAAAAGGGGGAAATTGATAGGATGAAATGTAATAGATTTTGATGAGACAAAACGTGTAATAGTCTAGAACATTAGCTATCTGGATAAGTCTGTATATGTAAAATAGCTAAGGCAAGGATGCTGAAAAGACGAGAAGATTCTGCCAAGGAACCTTAGAGCCAAGTCCCTGCTACCTGCATACTGTATCAAGCAACCTGTAACCAAGCTTTATAGGATGCTACAAGGAACCTGGAGATGGTCAAGGAAGCTGACTTACTCGAAGAGGATACTACCAGATACATCAGAGTCAGTGCAACCTGACTAGCCAGTAGAGTCACTCCAGTTCCAACAAATCAGAATCTGCCATGTGTGAAAAGCAGTAAGGACACAGTACAAGCAGACTGCAGAATGAAGTCGTGCAGACAAAGGACAAGGCAGTGGCAGAACAGAATGAAGGCATTTCAGAGCAAGTGTCAGAAGATCAGCAGAACCAATCAGGAAGAGACACATCATCAAACAAAGGACTGCCTTTCCAACGGGTAGAAAACTATTTGATACCTATAAGTAGAAGACCAAGACTGAATGCAAGAGAAAAAAAAAAGAGAAAACCTAAGAACTACAAGCAAGTTGTTTCAAGCTCAAGCAATCATAACCAAGATATTCAGTCTTAGCAGCAGCAAGCCAGCTACCTTTGTGATCTTCAGAAGTTCAAGGAGCTTGCTGCATTCGATAGTTTGAAAACTCTCAGTTTATTCTAAGTCTGATAGGAGTCACTTAGGCAGGAGTGTATCTTGCTAAGTTGTAATCTCTCTGAAGAAGAGAAAGGATCCTGTGTGGAGATCCTGTGTGGGTCGATAGTTGGTCACTGTGCAGCTACCTGTGTGGATAGAGCTGACAGTTTTGTTTAGAGTATAGTTTGTGTTAGCAGAGTCTATTGTAAATCAAACTTGCTTTAACAAAGTTCCTCTTTGTGAAGGAGTAGAGATGACGTAAAGGGATTACTCCACCCTTGAACCTCTATAAGCTTGCTTGTGTTATTTACAACTTTATATTCATCTATCTGCATTTGAGCATACTGCATTAAAAACGTGTTTCGAAAATCATAAGTATTTCCGCTGTGCATTATATTCTCTGCCTAAATCCTGAGGTCACTGCCTGAGCAGTAAGCTTACTAGCTACCTGTTTATCAGGGACTTAACATTTTAGAGTGAAAAGTTGAAAATTTGATAAGGTTAATTCACCCTCTCTTAACCTTATACCACTGGGACCAACATCGTAGAAGTACTATCTCGAAGCATGCATTAAGTGGTTTTATTCCTGCTAATAACATTTTGGAATTAATCAATTTCTCATGTGTCGATATAATATATAGGTAGCTCTAGTTCTTGATCCACTTGAAGCGCATCGATCCCACATTTCCAAGGGCTAATTCTTTAATTACATAATTTACATTGAATCTCATATGTACAGGTTGATTGGACTTTTATGATGATTAAAATAATTACTGTAAATGTCAATTAAGATAGTCAATTTCCTATTATGTTCATATTGGATGAGTGTCGTGTTCTCTAACTCTAATATATAACTTTAAGGCTCAATGTTTTTTATATTTTCAAAACTAAAAATATAAACTGAATTCGGGTATATTAGTAATTGAATTAAACAAATATTATTTTATGTAGAAATTTAACTATATATTGGAGACATTTATTAAAAGAGAAACAAGTTTATATGTAAAACTAATAAAGGGAGCACGTGAGAAAAGGAAAAATGTACTTCAAAAAAAAAAAATCAATCTTCAAGAAAATAGAGTCCGAAGTTGCATGTGTTGGTAGGGTTCAATTTATTGCTATATAATTTAGAAAATTGGATGTAATTAACGTCATAAAAAAAACATCATGTGTTAAATTTAAGGGTTAAAAATATTTTCTTATCCGAACTATACGTGAATTTATATTTTTTGGTATAACCTTTTAAATGTTACATATTGCAGTATGAACTTTAAATTTGATACATTTACGGTATTAGTCAAATTCTAATCGTTGATTTAGGATACGTGTACAGTTATGATTTGTTCAATACCGTAAAATGCAATAAATTTAAAATTCATACAACAAATTACAATATTTCAAAATTTATATAAAAAATATAAAATCACGTATTGTATAAATGAGAAAATGTTATTAATCCTAAATTTAAATGAAAGTATATATGTGGGCAATAACTAACTTTTATTTGATGCGTCATTTGTCAACTACATTCATTTTTTAAACCCATAGCTTACCTTTATAAGTTATTAAAAATTGTTTGACAATCGCTTTAAATTAAATATTATTTCATTTCAAAATAAGATATTAGAAGTTTATGCGTTGATTTTTGGAAGTAAGAATATCACATTCCATTTTTGAAAATGAATATATTTGAAAATAGTCAAATAATGTCAAACAATTTTTCAAATTACTTTTGATTTTGTGAAATTAAAATCTGAATTTATTTTGGTACATTTTATTGTGTTTGAGAGACTTTCAAATTTAATTTGATACTTTTTGGATCATTCTTATTGTTTAAAAAAAATTTGGGTTCAAATCATTTTTATGGATCCAAATTGAACATAAAATCACTAATATAATTTTTCGAAATATGATACAACTTAAAATTCTAAAACATTATAAGATATAAACATATAAATTATTTTAAAGAAATATAGTCAAACACACAAGTCTTACCATCTTACACCGTAAATAAATTTATTTGGTTATTCTTCCACATTCTTTTTTATTCTTTTCAATTAAAAATAGAATTGTTGTGAAAGGTCTCATAAATATAATTGCATGAGAGTCATGCATCCATAATATACAACCCACAATTTTAACATAAATTTGTTAAAAAAGTTTAGTGAAAAAATCTTATTTTCACAAAATTTTACATTTGAGTTTGTCTATATGAATTTCTATTTTCACTTAAAACCTTCATTACATGTGTCTAATATATGGATCATATTAGTAATGTCAATTATATTAGAGTGGATTCTACTAATAGCTATTATCCAAAAAATAATAAATTAAAGAAAATATAATAAAAAGTCCATGCATCAAGAATTGCACAACATATATAATTCTATATTCAAGTCTTGCCCCCAACTGTCTCCAAACCACGTCACATTCACATCTGTCGAAGGCCAATGTAGGGCTTCTCTATGCTACGTCTAGTCTTTGTGGACCAACTTATACAGTACACACATTTCTCATCAAACAATATATATAAATATATTTTATTTGAAATGTTTATTTTTATGTGTTAATGTTAATTATTATACCAAAATCGCATAATATAAGTTAATTATCTTATCTAAAATCCGTGGATATGATTTTAGCAAGTTAACGATGCACATATCAATATTTGTCCACGTTGAATAGGTGAATATCACAAACAATAAATTGAATCCACTATTTCAATTCGATTTTTCGTTTTATATTTCATTATTTTTAATTCATATGATGTGCTAATTAGTTGTATCATCTTTATATGTAGTGGTTATTTTAGAATATTAAATGAAAAAACATCAAAGTGACATTTCTATACTTATATGAGACTGATTTTAGGGATTTAAATATTTTCAGATGAAATCCAACAATCCTAATTAATTTTCATCAATAAATCTCTCGATTATATAGGTTATGAAACATGGGTTAACAGTCCTACACTATTTTCAATATAATATAATATAGGAACAAAGATCTGTCATCGAGTATATACCACAGAATTGAAGGCCCATGGATGAAGTCTATGGCTTATTGTAGGATGATCCCTCCCATGATTTGCATGGTGGTGCATTTAAAAGTATATAATTACTTGACTGGCCCATCATCAAATTATGTATGTATCTTTTGAGATACTTGCCATTTAATACTTCAGAAGATATTATCTTATTTGGATAGACTTGAATAGCAATACTTTAACTTGGACTTTCATTATTAAATTGGGAAAAACTTGTGTGCCCTAACATTCATGTCCTCAATTCGACTCGGTATGTCGATCGTTTTCATGTTCACCCACGTGATTTAAGATGCGGCCACAACATAATTGTTGTGCGCCGCACACCATCTGATTCCATATATAATTTATCCAACGAAGGTATCAAATGTATATTTTTAAGGTATTACTTGTATATTTTTAAGGTATTAGTTGTTGATTCTATGAATGTATTAATTGTATGCTTTTAAGGTATCAGTGGTTTACTCTTAAGGTATTAATAGTATAAGATATTATATATCCGTATATTTAAGGTATTACATATTTACCTTTAAGATACCAATGCTTATAGTATAAGATATTGCATATGCACACCTTTAAAATATTACATATTTACCATTAAGATTTACTTCTTCTTCTTCCTCAAATTTTTATCTCTCAACCTCACCAAATCAAAATGAGAAGTATAATGGACATATCATATAACTGAGTATTAAAATAAAAAAAATAAAAAGAATAACTTGCATCATCTTCAGTTGGTATTCATATATTTGTTCCTTCTAATATCAAATACACATCAAAAACTGAAAACATGCAAAGGCATTAATAATTGAAAGAAGAATAACTACGATCAAATTAATGAAGAGTATAGAAAAATCATTAAAATTCTATGAAAAAAAGAAGAAAATGAAGAGAAGAATGGATAGAAGACAACAACAAATTGAAAAAAGAGCGTAGGAGATCTATAAATATGGAGAAGAAAAATAGTAGGACGGGTTGAACCACAAATCTTAGGATCCGTATTCTCGAAACACAAGAATCTCTCTTTATTACATTAAGTGAGATTCATGATATTAAAATCCCAATTAAAGTGACAAGACACATTATTTATTAATTACTAGATGAGTATCACACGATCGAGAATAAATTTTATAAATGGAATTATTGAATAGTTTTTATGTATTATATATATATTTATTTATAATATATAATTTTTTTAAATAAAAATATGTGAAATACAAAACGAAATAAAAGTTTGTTTATAATTGACTAGTTTACATATTTCGAAATCCTTCTTTATATATAACATTAACATTAATTAGTAGTCCGACTATTTTCTTTCTCGTCTATGTTACAAATTAAGATTTTTAGGCCCTTTCGATTTAACTGAAAATAAATGACAATGAAGAAAAAATAGGTTTTTTTTCGAGAAAATACCAATATGAAATAACAATAAAAATTAATTATGCTCGCAAGATTAAAATGCTTTCGAGATTACTAAAATCAGATTAAAACTCTTAACACAAAAGTTTCAAATAAAAAAAATATATTGACTATTTGACTTTTCTAAAACCCAACTGAAGCAAAAACCTTTTTTTATACCATTGCGAAGCTTTCACAATTATACCGTCGCTGTTGTCGTCGGAAAATTTTAAAGTTGTCGGTTTCGGCCGATTTTCGTACACAACGTAGCTCTCAACGAGATGAATTTAGGACAACTTCCGGAATTCAATTTCGATTTCTCGTTCGCCGGAAAACGGCGAAAAACCATCTCCAAAATCCTTAAACCTTATTTTCAGCCACCTTTTCTCTCTCCCGTTTTTCTCTCTCTTGCTCTTTTTCTCGAGGTTGCAGGTGCCGGAAGGGCTACCGGAGTGGTGGGCTAGCCACTGGAGGGGTGGCGCCGCCATGGGTGGTGGCGCCGGTGCCGGAAAATGGATTGGAAAAGTAGCTGTTGCATTGTGTTTGTGTAAATTGTGTTTGACGAAGGGTTTTCGTGGTTGTGTTTCTGGTACTATTCACGCTGGAATCATGCGAGGGATGGCCGGATCTGGTAGCCGGTGATTCAGGCTAGCCATCGGACTAAGTTTCGGCGGCATAGGCCGGCGACGCCGCAGCCGGTGGCTCCGGGAAGGTGGCCAGTCGAGCAGGTCCACGACGGGAGACCTGGGCGAGCGACGGGGATGAGGCTGCCGAGAAAACTCGGCAGCTGCCGAGTGGTGCTGCCCCCCTGCCGAGAAAACCAGGCAGCAACGGGAGACGCTGCCCTGTTTTTTTTCCCGTCGTCGGGAAACGCCGACGAGGTTTTTCCCGTCGCCGGGAACGCGTACGACGACGTTTTTCGATGCGATTTTCGATCCGATTCTCGTTTTTTTTTCGTCGTTCTTTAATATCGAGTCGTCGCCAACAAGATATCGCTGACCGGGGGTCGTGGGTCCCGATCAAAGTCAACCCTTTGACCAAATTACCAAAATACCCCTCAATCTTAAAACGCTCCGTTCGAGCTCGTTTCAACTCCGATTGAGCTCATTCTTTTTTTGTTGTGATCCAAAATTCATTCTCTTTCATCTCAACCTCATAAACTGATATTTCTCTCTCGTTTTCTTCAACCTCAATCGTTAGGCCTACCGTTCCGATTCGTCTCATCTCGATCGATAATATTCGATTCGATATCGTTTAAATCCTTAATTATATTTTATAAATATCTAAAAATACTGTAAATTATGTAGGCTACCTGTTGGATTGAAGCCTTGGAATACGTGATCTTCGATACTTGCAACTCACGTGGTAACCACCGAACAAGGTGGGGGTAATTTCTAACTCTTTATTTGTTTACAGTTTTTCCTATTCCAAGCATGATTGAGGAATACTAAATGCTGTGATTATATTTGCTGTGACATACTTATTACTGTGAGGGGCCCACTGAGGTGCTCCTTCATGCATTCGTCCCTTATCTCGATTCTTCTATGAAAGGTTTGGTGGTCCTTAAAATGCACCAGCGATATTTGAGACCGTTTTATGGGATAAGACGGGCGATGCACCTATTCGTCCCTTACCATTTCTAATGTCTGCTGTGCATATTTTGTGCTGTGTTTCGTGATGATTATGCTTATTTCTGATTTAAATGTCTGTCGAAGTTTTAGACGCGGATTTTATCCCCACGAGTGTATTCAACGCACTCACCCCTTATTCTGTAATTCACATTACAGGAAGTGATAAGCTTGACGAACCCTAGAAGGAGAGAGGAGGTGCTACATTTCTGGATCTGTAAATTATTTTTAATATGATGTTTATCAAACCTTTCTCTTTATAAAACAATGTTGTAAGAAATCCACGTTTTGTGGTTGTGATGATGACGTGTATTCGGGATGTGAGATCCTGATGACGATGTGTATATGGGATATGAGATCCTGATGTTTTTCCGCTGTGAATATTATGTTAATTCGATTGAAGCCGATGGTTATTATGTAATATTTTTTGTTCGTCTCCTACCTCTTTTCTTCTTCCTGCACGCCCGTGTGGAAAACTCTGATAAATGTTTATGTAAGAAAATGGGGCGTGACAGAAATGGTATAAGGATAACGAACCAAACTGAATTATAACGAGGCAATATTTTAAAGACTATTTATTTAAATTTATAATATACAATGCTACAAATATTTTAAAACTTCAAAATCTTTTAAAAATTAATGTTAATGAATAATAATTGTTAGCTCTTTTTTCTAATTTGGTCTATTTTAGTTAAAAATATTATTTTCTTTTCATTTTTTTCTGTTTAAAATATTGAATTTTTTTTTTTCTGAATCTTTCGTCTTGAACAAATTTGGACCCTTAGATCCGAATGTCCAAACTGCAGCAAAATTTGATTTGCATCGATTCTGTAAATTTTGTATTTCGATGTGGTTCCGAAAATTCATTTTTGAATTTTTCTAGAATTTGTTTGTTAGATTTTCAAATATCTGAATTTGTGCAGACCCTTAGTTTGGAGACTATTAGCATGTGATCAGTTACTAGATAATACAAATAGTTAAATTGCTGCAATTGATGTATGGTTGTTAAATTCGTGTAACTTAACACAACTTAATATTTTCATGCGCCCCACACGCATGTCTTTGGTACCCAACTACCCACACCTTCTCGCATCGATTTGTATTCTCTCAAACAAGTAATTATTTTTTAAGTAAATTGATAATACCTTTTTTTGTAATGCAAGTAAAACTATTACATTATATTTTATTAAAATGAGGTAATAAGTTCTATGCTATGTGATCACTAGTACATTTATGTAATACCACTAATGTATTTCAATAAAATAATTATTATTTTTTAAATAAAAGTAATAATACATTAACATTCTATGGTTAATAAATTTATGTGATATACATTATATTTTTGTAAAATGGTGTAATGATTTTATATAAATAAAGTAATATACATATGATACAATTAATGTCTTTATGTATACATAATACATTTATGGGATACAACTAATATATTTTAGTTGAATAATAAAACCATCTTTTAAGTAAAATAAGTTAATATTTTTAAGTAAATGAAGTAATCCATTTACATCATATGTGTTGGTCCCAAGTGATATAAGGTTAAGAGGGGGGTGAATTAACCTTATCAAATTTTAACTTTTCTCCAAAAGTATTAAGTTCTTGATGAACAGATAGCTAGATAGCTTGCTGCACGATAGGTCGCTGCTCGGGCAGTGACCTAAAGACTTAGACAGAGTTAAAAATGCACAGCGGAAATAATGTGTTTTTCGAAGAATAGCTTTAATGCAGGATGCTTATGAGATCAGACAGATATGTAAAGCAATAAGAATGCGAGCAAGCTTATAGAGGTTCGAGGGTGGAGTAATCTTTCTACATCCTTTCTACTCCTTCTCAAGAAGGAACTTTGTTAAAGCAAGTTTGATTTACAATAGACTTGGCTAATACAAACTCTACTCTACACAAAACTATCAGCTCTATCCACACAGGTAGCTGCACAGTGACCAAACTAATCGACCCACATAGGATTTCCACACAGGTTCCTTGACCCACACAGGATCCTTTCTCTTCTTCAGAGAGAATAATAACTTAACAGAATAAACTCCTGCCTAAGTGACTCCAAAACAGTCTATTTAAAAGATATAGAGTTCTTCAACGGTTGAATGCAGCAAGCTCCTTAAACTTCTAAATTCCACAAGGTAGCTGGCTTGCTGCTGCTTAGACTGAGTGACTTTAGATATGAAGGTTTTGAGCTTGATAAACTGCTTCGCGCAGTATATTTCAGATCAAATTCTTAATTTTTTTCAGGTGCACTCAATCTTCTATTTATAGGCACCAATGAGAATTCTGCCTGTTGAGAAGATAGTTCTTCACTGGTGAGGTGTCTTACTCTGATAGGTTCTGCTGATCTTCTAACACCTGTTCTGCAATGCCTTCCTTTCTGTTCTGCACCTGTCTTGTTCTTTTACTGCGCGACCTTAATCTGCAGTTTGTTGTACTTTGTCCTTGCTGCTTTTTCCAAGTGGCACTCACTGATTGGCTGGGACTGGAGTGACTCTACCAGCTAGTCAGGATGCACTGATTTGATGTATCTGCGAGTTTCTTTTTTGAGCAAATTAGTCAGTTTCCTCTTCAGGTTTCTCCCAGCATTCTTTAATACTTGGATACTGATTCTTGCAGCAGTATGATAATATGCAGGTAGCATGGACTTGGCGTAGGTTCCTTTACAGAATCTTCTTCTCTTTCCAACATCCTTGCCTTAGCTATTTACATATGGAAATCTATCCAGATAGCTAATGCTCTAGTCTATTACACGTTTTGTCTCATCAAAATCTATTACAGATTATCCTATCAATTTCCCTCTTTTTGATGATGACAAAACTCCTTAACAGGATCAAAGATTCATATTTCGTTTAACTTGGAACAAAATGCAGAAAAACATAAACATTCATAATCATACATTAAGTTCATAAGATATGAGCTTTCATAAATCAGAAGCATCATAATATTCATTGATGAGTAATCAATTTTAGATACAGGGAGCAGAAGTAAGTAAATCAGAAAGCCATAACAGATAGCAACAAAACAGAAAAGATAAACAGATATAGGGAGCATAACACTAAGTCTTCAACCAGCTGGCTTTCTTCTTTCTTTCAAACTTTGTACCTTTCCACCAGTTGGCTAATGACTCTTGATAGCTCGGCTCCAGCAACTTCCTTATCTTCTCATCTTCCTCAAATCTGAGCCAGAAGTCTTCACAGAAAGGTATGAACTCCTTTCCTAGTCTCTGCTTCAGCTTGACTTGGATTGGCAGTCCTCCTTTCTTGGCAAGCTCCAGGAATCTCTGCAAGGCTTCTTTGTTGGTTCAGAATCCTCTAAAGAGAGCAGATTCCTTGTAGAGTGTTGTGAAGTACTTCATCAGCTCCATCCTTTTGTAGGCTTCTAACTGGAAGAATGATGGATTGGCATTAGTGGGGAGAGCGATCTCCGAGATCTCTGGAATGATAAATTTGTCGCTCTTGAAATCCGGGCTTGCTTTCAGAAAGGTCTTGAGAGATGCACTGGCTGCACTGGTAGAATTTTGCATGTTCTTTTCTAATTCAGCCATGTCAGGCAGCTTGTGCGGTGGGAAGACTTTGGAGAGAACTTCCTGCGACCCTTTCGCAAATACAGCATCCAAACTGCTCTTAAGTTCAGCCTTTATCCTCCTCCTCTTCTCTTCTCTCATCTCAGCACCTTTTCTGAAGCCTGGATGAATTGACCCTGAGACAGCTTCTGATTTCCTCTTTGAGCTGCTGTTTGGAAGGCCCCTTGATCCAGCTCTCCTTTTTCCACCATCTCCAGCATCATCTTTCCTTCTACTCACTATCATCTGTCTGCAAGTAGTAGGATCCTATCTGTTCTTCTGCATGTCTTCTATCTCCCATTCCCCCTTTTTGTCATCATCAGCTCTCCCAACTGCAAAGCTAACCATCGAGTGAATCTCTGACAAGGTGCCAGAATGTTCCCTCAGGGTCTGCGATTGGTTGAACTGCTCCTCATCCATGTGATCTACTGTAGCGACAAGAGCTTTCTGATCTGCTTCAAGAGAGATCATTCGCTTCTCTTGTCTGTTCAGCTTGTCCATTACATTCTTGACCACTTCCACAGTAGCATCCTTCTTAGGGGGTCGGTGAGCATCGATCGCCTGACGAAGCTTTGATAGAGTTATATTGAGGGAGACAATGTATGTTTGAGTCCTGATAGAGCTCGAGCAAGTTTCCTTGCGGAGTTTTCTGCTCGCTTTCACCAGTGACTTTCTCATCTGTTCAATGGCCGTCAACACTTTGTCATTAGATCCGGCAGCTTCCTGGCCTTCAACAGAGTCAGCTGCAGGTACTTGTTAAGAAGATGCAGGGGTTAGATCTTTAGATTTTTCGGCTCCGGTATCACCCTGTTCACTGGGTGACCCATCATCGCTGCTGGAAGGGCTGCTGGATCCTCCATCTCCTGATCCAGCTTCTTTTGTGGGGGTTTCTTCTCCAGCCTCCTCTCCATCACCTTCTTTCTCCCCTTCATTCTCAGTCTCTTTTTTCTTATCAGCCTCCTACTCTTTATCCACCTCATCCTTCTCCTCAGGCTCCTTTTCACCTTCCTTTTCAACCTCCATCACATCCCAGCCTCCTGTTCAGCAACCACCTCCTTGTCTGCAGAGATCACCTCCTCAGTGATCATCTCGCCATGATCCACTGGCTTAGCAGGTGTTGCTTCCTCCAACTCCATAGAAACAACTACTGCAGCTTGTTCCTTCTCCACAGGGGCAGGTTCCTCCACCACTTCAACTATTTATGCAGAATCAAGTGACTCCATCTCCTACACCTGTTCTCCCTCAGCCTCTACCTCCATTGGCGTAGGCATAGATGCGTGTGTGGTGTCATCGGCGGCTGCTACTGCGGTTGTGACAGTGAGCTCAAGAACAGCGTCCAAAGATGCCACAGCAGCGAGGGTTTCCAACTCCTTTGTCTTGGGAAAGTCAGTTGGTGTAGAGCTTCTCTTCTTCATCAGCGTCTGCACAGGAACTTCAGGCAGAATGATTAGATCAGTAAGGTAGGAAAATTCCTCACCATTTTTCTTTGTTGGTGATGGTGACCTCCTGCTGATGGGTTCGACCATAAGTGCTGTGCAAGAGGATCCTTCACCTGTTTGGGGCTCTCTTACTGACTTTCTCATCCTTGTCTCTGTCAGGCTTATGTCAGCAGCCTGCTTCAGCATTCTCTTCAGGGCTTCTTCTTCTCCGTACTTCTCTACCTGGGCTGCGGCGAAGCCCACGTCATCGCCTGCCCTGACCTGATTAGCGGCAGCATCCAGAATCACCCCCTCCCGGTAGAAGTCTGGTTGCGCGATGGGTGCTTTCCCTTTCAGGCTTTTGAGGGCCAGGTAGCTGTTTAGCAGCTTCCTTCTGCTTCCTGGCCTCAATTTCAGCAGCGATTTCAACATTTTTCAGGTACTCCAGCCACTTTTTCTTCTTGAGATCATTCAGGAACTTTTTCTGAAGGATCTCCTCCAAATCATCCATTGCTGCCCAGCTCAGAGCCCACTTGTCCTCCTTCTCCCAGTCAGGCCACTAGATCAGCTCTTCTCTAGGAAGGTGCCTATACTGCCACCAGGTGGTGAATCTGTCCATCATCTTTGCAAACTCCTCCTTCAACTTCGGTATGCTGACAACATACTCCAACACGTCTTCCTCATCCTCTTATTCTTCTCCAGCTTCTTCAACATGAGCAGCAGCATCCCCTGCCTGCTCATCCTTCAGTGTAGAATCAATCTCCACTCCCACTGCAGGCTTCTTAACTGCCTGAGTAGTGGTGCCTTCTGATTCGTCATCAGAAATGACCAGTCTCCTCTGCACCTCCTTGTACTTAATCTTCTTTGGTGCTGCAGAGGCTGGTGAGGATTCGTCCATCCTCGAGCTGTTTTCTAGTGAAGATGAGCCGCTGCTGGTCCGGCGGAATGTCTTTCTTATCCTGGAAGCACCTTTGGAACCCTCTGACACCTCTCTGGTTATTGGGGATGGTCGAGCAGTAGTCTTCTTGGTAAAGACTCTACCCGCATCGATGAACTTTTCTTTCTGGATGGGCTTTCCCTGGGACAGATCTACCTTCAAGTGACCCAGGAGAGTGTTCACAATAAGCCCATAGGTAGGCTTACCCATCTTCTTCTCCACCTCCTCCATCAGCCTAGAGAGCAGGTAGCTGGCCCAGTCCACATTTTCCTTCTTCAAGATGGCCACCATCATCCTGTACCTGAAATTGGTACACTTATCAGAGGAACCAGAACGGTTCTCAATGATGTGGCAGCAAGTGTCATGCAGCATCTCATACTCAAGAAGGAAGTACTTTTTGCTGCAGCTCCTAGACATCCCTACTGTGTCCGCCCTACCGATGAAGATCTTCCAGTAGTCCTCTAGTTCATCTTCTCCGTATGTGGAGAGGTCATTAGCGTCCATGCCATCAGTGGGAAGAGAGACCACTTCTTCCAACAGCCCGGTGTCTACAGTGACTGTCACCTCACCCAACTTTGATCGGATTTCTGACCGATCCTCAGAGACCTTGGCCCGCCTGTAGAACTTTTCCATCTGATCATCTGCATATGGCGTCTTATGGAAGGAGCAGAGTCTTAGTAGGCCTGAGATGCGAAGACACCGCAGAATGTCTTTCATCAGTTCCTTGGAGTGTCCTTCCTCCTCGACCATGTTGAGCAGAATCTCCCGGTCCACCAGCCTGCCGTCGACAACAAGGGTTTGTTTGGGTGCCATTGTTGAGAGAAAGAGATAGAGTCTGAGAGCAAAAAGCTTAGAGAGAGCAAAGAGTTAGGGCTTTCAGAATGCAAGAAATGCTAAGTGTGAGAGAGAGATGAAGAGAAACTTCCTTATATTTGAATTTGAAGAGTTTTAATCGAACGGTCCAGATTTGATTTGAATTTGAAGAGACTCTTGATCCTTCGACAGAGATTTTTGACGCGGTGTGAGTGTTGATATACTTGACGTGACATTTTGTGGATATCGTGGGTTTTCCTGCAAAAATGGCTACTTGACGCAGGGTAACTGTTCCTCTTTTCACGCGCCCATGTTTCTGGTTCCTACAGGTTGCTTGATGTACTTGTTGACCAGTATCGTAGCTTCAGGAACTATCCAGGGACCTAGAGCAGTGACCTTTAGGTCGTTGTTTTACCATTTTAGCCTAGTCTTGTCTTGAGTTCCCCCTAAACTGTATAGTCATTTAAGTAGAAAAGTTAGGATTATATAAAGATATTTAGCATAGGTTGATTATGCCTAGCTCGTTTCTGAGGAAAGAGAATCTTGATTCACAAAGAGGCTTCGTGAAAATGTCAACTAGCGGTAGATCAGTATGCATTTTCTCTAAGGATGCATCTTTCTTCTCAACATGATCCCTTATGAAGTGATGTCTGATGTCAATGTGTTTTGTCTTTGAATGAAGAACTGGGTTATGCGTGATTGCTATGACACTTGTATTACCACATAGAATTGGTGTGCCTTTTTCTTCAATCTCATAGTCCTTCAGTTTCTGTTGGATCCATAAGATTTGTGCACAGCAGCTTCCTGCAACAACATATTCGATTTCTACTGTCGAGGTTGCTATTGAGGTCTGCTTTCTGCAAAATCAGGATACTAGCTTGTTTCCTAGAAGCTGGCAGGTACCACTAGTGCTCTTCCTATCGATTTTGCAACCTGTAAAATCAGAGTCAGTATAGCCGATAAGTTTAAGTCCACCTTCCTTTGGGTACCATAAGCCAACTTCCTAAGTTCCTTTAAGGTATCTGATGATCCGTTTAGCTACAGTCAGGTGTGATTCCTTTGGTGCTGCTTGGTATCTGACACACATTCCTACTAAGAACATGATATCTGGTCTGCTAGCTGTTAGGTAGAGCAGTGACCCAATGAGCCTTCTGTACTTAGTAACATCCACTGCTTTGCCATCACTGTCCTTGTCCAAGCTTCCTGAGGTTACTATTGAAATGCTTACTGTACTTGCATTTTCTAATTCAAATCTCTTTATCAATTCCTTAGTGTACTTCATTTGATTGATGAAAGTTTCATTGCTCATCTACTTAACTTGAAGACCGAGAAAGAAGCTTAGTTCTCCCATCATGCTCATTTCAAACTTGGATTGCATGAGATTTGAGAATATTTGGCACAGATCTTTGTTTGTTGATCCAAATATGATATCATTGACGTAGATTTGAACGAGCAGTATGCTTTCTCCATTTTGGATTCTGAAGAGTGTCTTGTCTACTTTTCCTTTCTTGAATCCATTGTCAAGTAGATATTTCGAGAGAGTATCATACCAGGCTCTAGGTGCCTGTTTGAGTCTATAAAGAGCTTTCTTTAATCTGAATACCATGTTTTAAAGATTGTCTTCAAAACCTGGAGGTTGCTCCACATAGACTTCTTCAGCGAGTAACCCATTGAGAAACATACTCTTTACATCCATTTAATAAACACTGTGATTGTTGTGAGCTGCGTAGGCTAGAAAAATTCGGATTGCCTCTAATCTTGCTACTGGTGCAAATGTTTATTCAAAATCTATTCCCTCTTCCTGACAGTAACCTTTTGCCACTAGTCTTGCTTTGTTTCTGACTACTAGGCCTTCTTCATCAAGCTCGTTCTTAAATACCCATTTTGTACCGATTACTCCTTGATGAGTAGGTCTGGGGACTAGATGACATACTTGGTTTCTTTCAAATCCATTTAGTTCCTCTCGCATAGCTTGGATCCAGTTGGTGTCTGATAGAGCATCCTCTATACAGCTTGGTTCTATTTGAGAGATAAAGCACGCAAACATTGCTTCATGGGGGTTGCTTCTTGTTGTTCTTACTCCAGAGGTAGAATCTCCTATGATCTGATTTCTTGGATGATTCCTTAGCCACTTTTTTCTTGCTTCTTTAGCTTGCTGTTCATTTGGTTCTTCAGCAGGTTGCTCGTGAGCATCCTGTCTAGCTTGCTGATTTGGATCAGGTTGAATATCTAAACGCACTTCCAGCTGTATTCCTTCTGGGTGATGTACTTCTTCTTGAATAACTAGTGCTTGCTGGTTCATTAAAGGTTCATGTTCTTCAGGTTGTTGTGTAGGTACAAAGTGCTGGTTTTGATTAGACTTAATATTTTAGAGACTTGGTAACTCTACATCAATATATTCAACACGTGTGTTAGTGATGTGAGTTTTCCCAAAGTTTTCATTCAGCTCATCTATATCAGCCTTAGTGCAATTGGGTTCATCAAAGTTCATATGCACTGATTCGTCTACAACAAGTGTCCTCTTGTTGAAGATTTTGAAGGCTTTACTTACCGAGGAGTATCCTAAGAATACTCCTTCATTTGACTTTGAGTCAAATGCCTTCAAGTAATCCTTCTCATTGTTAGTACGTAGCACCTGCAACCAAAAATGTAAAACTGTTCAATGTTTGAAGTATAACCGAACCATAATTCATAGGGAGTTTTATCTATGTCCTTGTTGATAAGGCATCTGTTCTGCGTGTAGCATGCTATGTCGATTGCTTCTGCCCAAAATCTCTTAGGTAACTGAGCTTCAGCTAACATGGTCCTTGCAGCTTCCTTGAGGGTCCTGTTTCTCCTCTCTGCAACACCATTTTGTTGCGGCGTCCTAGCTGCTGAGTACTCATGTTTGATTCCATTATCCGAGTAGTACTCCTCAATGAATTTATTTGTAAACTCGGTGCCTCTGTCTGCTCGGATCTTTATAATGTTCAGGCTCCTTTCAGTCTGCAGCTTCTTCAGTAACTCCGGTAACCTCCTTTGCGTATCAGATTTCTTTGTTAAGAACAGGGTCCATGCGAATCTTGAGTAGTCGTCCACCACTACTAGGGTATATTTTCTTCCACTCACGCTTACTGATTCCACTGGTCCGAATAGATCCATGTGGAATAGATCAAGTACCCTTTTAGTTGACCTTCGAACTTTGTTTTTAAAGGAGTTTTTGGTCTGTTTTCCCTCTTGGCATGCTTCACATAAGCTTTCTTTCTTGTACACAAGATCAGGTAGCCCTCTGACCAGCCCTTTTCTGGCTAACTTGTTGATTAACTTGAAGTTTAAGTGGCTCATCCTTTTCTGCCAAAGCCATCTAGCATCTGATGATCCTTTTGCAATGAAGTAGGTAGCTGTGGTTACTGAGCTCCAGTCAGCTATGTAGATATTTTCTTTTCTGGTTCCTGATAGTTTTACTTCCTTGGTTTGACTGTCCCTTATCAAGCACTTGTTGTGATTAAATTCCACTGAGTAACCTTTGTCGCAGAATTGGCTTATGCTGAGCAGATTGTATTTTAACTTCTTTTACATATGATACTTCATTTATGTGAGTGTTTCCTTTGATGAGATTTTCAATTCCTCTAGTGCTACCCTTAGAGTTATCTCCAAAGATTACTTTGGGTCATTTGCACAATTGTAGGTCTCTAAGAACTTCTTTGTTTCCAGTCATGTGTCTTCAACAGCCACTATCGATGTACCATACTTCCTTACTGTTTCTTATTATCGATACCTGTAAAATAAAGATTACTGGTTCTTAGGTACCCATACATATACGGGTTCTTCTTTGTTAGTACCTTTTGGAATCCAACTTGTCTCAAACAATTGCTTTATTGTAGACTTGGTGGCTTTGTCTATAAGCGGTATCCTTAGAATATTGTTTTATATGTGCAGGACGTGTGTGGCCAACACTTTTGAAGTGAGGTCCTCCACCATACTTCCCTTGAGCATGAGCTCTTTTAGATTTAGACATTATGGTCTTAGTATGTGTGGAGTAGAATTTTCTGTGCAGCATCCTTGTAGGTTGCTGTTTTCTTTTGTTGCTCCCAGCAGATTGATTCCGCTGTAGCCAGCTTTTGAAAACAGGCTTACTCCCTATGGATGAGTACATGGGTTTCTTTCCCTTGTCTATTGTTTTCTCCAAGCTTTCCTTTGAGTTATTAGACAACTCTTTTGCCATAGGGGTTTCTGCTTGGATGAAAACAACAGCTTTAGATGTGCTTGCTGTTTCTTGAGAGGTTTCAGCACAGTATCCTAGGCCAGTTCTGTCGAAGGGACTTCTGGCCGACATAAAACACTCCTTGGCATCTTTAGCAGATTTGCTAAAGGTTCCTATGATTGCTTGAAGATCATTTTTCTCACTCTCAAGTTTGGCAATTTTCAGATTGAGCTTAGATGTCTGTTCCCGGAGGTCACTGCACTTTGAGCTACTGAGCTCATATGCAAATAGCTTTCCAACTAAGTGTTTGTTTTCCCTCCTAAGCATCTCATTTTCTATTTTCAGCTCCTCATGAATTGAGATTATCTTTTCAAAAATTGCTCATGATTTATTTTAGGGAGAGGCTTTTGTTTAGCTTTTCCTCTTCCTGCAAGAGGTGGATTGGGTACATTACTTCATAATCCTCGCAGTCCTCTGCTTTCTATGTCATCAGGCAGATGAGTGTCTCGTCTTCTAATGAAGAGGAGTCGCTGTCATCGTTAGAGGAGTCTGCATCCTGCTGGGTTTCCTTACAAGGTTACTTTCCTTTCTCCATGTCACTGAGGAAGGCTTTGATTCTTCTACTTTTCTCTCTTCGTTTCTTCCTTTTCTGGGAAGAGTCTCTATCGGGATATCGATTGACCTTAGGGTGAGGACACTCTTTGGTATAGTGTCCTGGTTTTCGACAGTTACAGCATAAATCTGAATTATCCTGATTGGGTTGCTGGAAGTTGAGCTATTAAGGAGGTGTCTGGTTTTTCTTGAAGTCACCTCTCCTGTTGTACCCGATGAACTTCTTAAAATTTCTTAGAAGAAGAGCCATCTTTTCATCAGTGTTTTCAACAGATAGCTTTCATTGCTTACTGCAGGTAGGTCTAGTCTCTCTTGTGCTCCTAGCTGTCAGGGCAGTCACATTTGTGCTTGACTCTTCTGCCTCTTTCTTCCTTCTATTGATATCATATTCGAAGGCTTTTAGGTCAGAGAAGAGGTCAAAAGTGCTCATTGATTTCAAGTCCATGGAGATCCTTATGGCGGTAGTCTTGCTATCCCATTCCGCAAGTAGTGCTCTTAGCACCTTCATATTTTTCTCCTTTTGGGTATAGAATTTGTCCAGGGACTCCAGCTCATTAACAATATTCGTGAACCTCAGATCCATCTGCTCCAGAGTTTCTTCAGGAAGCATCTCCAAAAACTCGAATTTTTGAGTTGCTGTAGACACCTTGTTTTCCTTTGTAAGCTCTGTTCCTTCGCAGATTTGTTCGAGTTTATTCCATATATCCATTGCCGTTTTGCATGTCTTGACCTTACTAAAGGTTCATTTATCTAGGGTGACAAATAGGGCATTCTTGGCTATGTTATCCAGATTGGCTCACCTTCTGTCATCAGCCGACCATTCCTCTCTGGGTTTATCAATAACAGCTTGATGGGGAATGACTCCTGCATCACCGGCATCGGTAGCTCTTGTAAATATGGGGTTGGGTTTGGTGATCCTTGGGGTCCGTCAGTAATGACCATCCATATTTCATCGTGCATAGCTGAAAGATGTGTCTGCATTCTAATTTTTCAGTCGTCATACTCTTCAATAGAAAACATAGGTAACTTATGCGTATCCATGATGTGATAAGAAGAGTGTATGCAGATTTTTGAAAAACAGGGATAGGGAATAGACCAAACAAATTAGGTTTTTAATCCAACCTGCTCTGATACCACTTCTTGGTCTCAAGTGGTATAAGGTTAAGAGGGGGGGTGAATTAACCTTATCAAATTTTAACTTTTCTCCAAAAATATTAAGTTCTTGATGAACGGATAACTAGATAGCTTGCTATACGATAGGTCGCTGCTCGGACAGCGACCTCAGGACTTAGACAGAGTTAAAGATACACAGCGAAAATAATATGTTTTTTGAAGAATAGCTTTAATGCAGGATGGTTAAGAGATCAGACAGATATGTAAGGCAATAAGACTACAAGCAAGCTTATAGAGGTTCGAGGGTGGAGTAATCCTTCTACGTCCTCTCTACTCCTTCTCAAGAAGGAACTTTGTTAAAGCAAATTTGATTTACAATAGACTCGGCTAATACAAACTCTACTCTACACAAAACTGTCAGCTCTATCCACACAGGTAGCTGCACAGTGACCAAACTAATCGACCCACATAGGATTTCCACACAGGTTCCTTGACCCACACAGGATCCTTTCTCTTCTTCAGAGAGAATAACAACTTAGCAGAATAAACTCCTGCCTAAGTGACTCCTAAACAGTCTATTTAACAATATATAGAGTTCTTCAACGATTGAATGTAGCAAGCTCCTTAATCTTCTAAATTCCACAAGGTAGCTGGATTGCTGCTTCTTAGATTGAGTGACTTTAGATATGAAGGTTTTTTAGCTTGATAAACTGCTTTGCGTAGGATATTTCAGATCAGCTTTTTTTTTAGGTGTACTCAATCTTCTATTTATAGGCATCAGTGAGAATCCTGCCCGTTGAGAAGACAGTTCTTCACTGGTGAGGTGTCTTGCTCTGATAGGTTCTACTTATCTTCTGACACTTGTTCTGTAACGTCTTTCTGTTCTGTTCTGCGCCTACTAAGTCCTTTTACCGCGCGACATTAATTTGCAGTCTGTTGTACTCTGTCTTTGCTGCTTTTTTCAAGTGGCACTCACTGATTGGCTGGGACTGGAGAGACTCTACCGGCTAGTCAGGATGCACTGATTTTGATGTACCTGGGAGTTTGCTCTTTGAACAAGTGAGTCAGCTTCCTCTTCAGGTTCCTCCCAGCATCCTTTAATACTTGGATACTATTTCTTGCAGCAGTATGATAATATGCAGGTAGCAGAGACTTGCCGTAGGTTCCTTTGCATAATTGTAACATCCGAATATATAAGTTTTTACCCAAGTTAATTGGTGTTTCGATTTGAGATATAAACAAAACCAAACAAACATGTGAAGCCTACAGTCTTACAGATTGGTTTGCATGGTACTTTAATTGGTTAGAGTATATCAATTTGGTTTCTATTTAAACCTTTGTTTTCTTTTGCCCTTTTTAATGTTGAACGATCATTTTCAATATTAAACAACACAAAAACTTTTGTACACCTTATGTATGAATCCTAGATCCATACACAATAATCCGACCGCCCCCACGCGCCTGGGTGGGTGCGCTCAAACCCACCCAAAATTCGCTCCAGGTGCTTGACATTGTTATGTTAAGTATACCTTTATGTTATGTTAAGTATACCTTTATGTTATGTTAGTCATACATTTAGGGTCTTTTATATTATATTAAGCATACCTTTATACAAGTCTTTTACATTATATTAATCATACCTTTATGCAACGTTAAGCATACCTTTATACAACGTTAAGTATACCTTTATGTTATGTTAAGCATACCTTTATAATTTTATGTTATGTTAAGCATACCTTTAAGGTTATAATGCTATGTTAAACATACATTTATATTATGTTAAACATACCTTTATGTTATATTAGTCATACCTTTTAATTATATTAGTTGTACCTTTATGTATTATATAAAAGTATGACTAATATTAATTAAATGTATGCGTAATATTTATATAAAGGTATATATGTACAAATTAGGGTTTTTTTATGCTAAAATTATAATTTTTTCGTTAAAATTAGGGTTTTTTTGCCAAAATTAGGGTTTTTTTGCCAAAATTAGAGTTTTTTTTAAAAGCTAAACTGTTACATAAAGGTATGCTTAACATAATATAAAGGTATACTTAACATAATATCAAGGTATAACCAACACAACATAAAGGTCATGATAAAAAAAAAAAAGGAAATGCATGGATCCAGGTCGGATTCAGCCCGACCCGACCCATGTTGCATGGATCTAGATCCATGCAACAGTTACACACAAGTCCTTCTCATTAAACAAAGTGTTAAGATATCAACAAAATATTTGCTAAGACTACGAATCTCCTAACTTAAATGATATTTTATTTTTATGAAGGGAAAAATAAAGGAATAGATTTGGTTTACAGAGTTCGATCCCGAATCATTTAAATATTTTATATTAAAATTTTGTGTACTGGTTATATGGATTTAAATCCATATAATTCAGCTAACCCGAGTTTAGTTCGGATCTATATACTTTTTTTATATATATTGATTTTTATATTATATTAGTATAACTTTTATGTCAAATATCATAAGTTTTATGTAATTTTGTAATTAAAAAAAAAATTCAGTGCAATTTGTATCAACATACCTTTATATGATATTACATGTACACATAAATGTATGACTATATTGACTTAAAAACATAAATAATATATATATATATATAAATTATGTTGCAATTATTTTTTTTGAAGTTAAAATTTTACATAAATATTAGAATATTTGTAATTAAAGATTATACTAATATAACATAAATATACACTATTATAATAAATAAATAAAATTATAAATAAATAAAAACGCAGATTTGAATCGACTCGATTGCACCGTGTACCAGTTGCATAGAATACCAACTCAATATTCTTCCTTTCTCCACTCCTCCAACTCATTCAACTATATATATATATATATATATATATATATATATATATATATATATATTAGTTTTAAGTTTTCAATAATAGTTTAATAGATAAAACCAGAATTCATATCCAAAAAAGTTTTCAATAATACTCAAAAAGTATTATGACATTAAAACATTTTATTGATAATAACAATTTTTGGTTTGATTCGACCGATTATTGTGCGCACTAATTATGATATTAGGATAATTCAATGTGACCATTACTAATTAAAATTATTTTAGTATGGCCCTAACCTATGTCAGATATTAATCGATCCAATTAATTGGCAATTGATGATTAATTTGGAAGAGATCTAAGTCAAAATTCGAATTCATGCACAAAGTACAAACACTGGGACCAGGACAAGTATTTAATGCTACAAAAAAAAAAAGACTTCAAAATTTCTTCCACATAATAAATGTCACCCTCTTATCCAGCCAGAAAAAGCCGATTGTACAATTAATACTATCTAAAAGCACATGCAAGATTCTTCTCCAAAATAAAATTAAAAAGGAAAACGAAAATTCTAGATAATAGTAAATTTTTTGAATTTTTTATGGCATGTTCACTGTAAAAATAAGTAAATATATTTCACGTACATATATGATTTTATTTTAATCTATCATAACATGATATTTACAATCCAATATATATATATAACCACGGTAAAAATCAATCCATCACACATCTTTAACTTTTCTGATCGATTCAACAAAAATAATAGGCATTCTTTTATTAGAAATGAAATGTGTGAGACGAACTTTATTTAAAAGATTCAAATAGAAAAAATGCTTAAAATTTTATAATAAGAATACTACAAATATCTGGTTTAATGTATTTATTTTATAATTTTGATAGGATTAAAAAAAATTAAAAATGACTGAAATCATGACATTCATAAATCAAAGTGACTTTATAATTAACAATACAATTTATTTTCTATTTAATGTCAACACAGAAACTTATATGTAGTAATATCATAAAAATGATTTTATCAATGGTGAACTGACTTGTTACATAAAATTAGATATGTAGGATGATCTTATAAAATTTTACTCCAATATAAAATAGAGTAGTGATTTTGTATTCCAAATTAATTTAACTGGTGGAGTACTTGACGGTATAAATAAAAAGGTAAAAAGCTTTACAACTATAAATTCAACCAAAAAATAAAATAATAATGGCATTAAATTAAATTCCACAAAAAGAGTAACGTTACACTGCATATGGTCAGCATTTTGAAGTCACAAATACTAATTAAATATAAACACAAAACAAAAATTAGACTGCCACATTTAGTATTTTAATATTTTCATGCATCAAACGAAGAGAAACCCACTAATTGAATTAAATCCACATTAATACCACATGCAAACCACATTAATTAAGTTAATAATCAACAATAAATGTTAATTTATATCAGTTAATTAATTCTACATCAAACCAAAATAAACTCTTTTTTTTTTTTACTAATTTTTTTTTTTTCCACTTCTCAAATTTCATTACTGACCAGAGTCTTATTCTGAAGCATAGAGTTTTTGCAATGCAAAATTGCGCCCTGAATTGCATTCTGCAGCTCCTCCATTGACGATGCTTCCGAGCTCGAGCCCGAACCGACCCGGCCCGTTTGCGTGGACCCGAATCCGGATCCGTGTCTGCCATGGCTGGGTGATGAGCCCATCGAGGAGGGGCAACTCGAGAAGCAGCTTCTTCCTCTGGGATACCTCAAATTCCCCGAAAAAGAATGCGAAATGCTGGAATGGATATCTTCGTTTTGGAAGTGGAAGAGGGTGGTGTTTTCCGATCTCGACGACGGCGGCGACGGAGGCGTCGGCGGCGGGGGAGAGACCTTCTGCTGCTGCTGTTGTTTCTGAGAGAGTTTTCCGTATAAGGGCTTCACCTTCTTCAGGTACTTGCAGATGACCTCCTTGGCGCTTGAGCTCACGCGCTTGACGGCGGCGGCGGAGGAGGGGTGCTTCTGTTCCTTGCGGAAGACGGAGGAGAATTTGGGGAGGGAGAAGTACTTGGAGGTGGGTTTTGATGATCTGGAGGTGGGGTGGTGCATGGTGGTGCTGTTGGTGTGGGTGGTGAGGCGGCGGAACTCGTCGTCGGTGGCGGAGCTGGGTCGGGAGGAATCGCAGGAGGAGGCGGTGGAATCGCGGGAGGCGGTGGTCGTGGTGTCGGAGGAGGAGGAGGTGGAGGAGGACGAGAGGAGTAGGGTGCGGACCATGGAGAGGCGGGGGGAGGGGTGGAGGGGGAGGAGCTGACCTTTGTAGAACAGCTCGTCGGCGGGGCACAGATCGGCCGACGACTTCCGGGGGGAGGCGGAGATGCTGAATTCGAACTCCGACGACGACGATGAGGTGAAGGAGTGGGTGGGGGACGACGGCAGAGTCTGGGCCTTGGCTGTGGGACGGTGTCGCTTCTCGCTGCGGTGGCCCATTGTGGTGGCGGTGGCGGTGGCGGTGGCGGTGGCGGAGACGGGTGGCTACATCATCGGAGGATTTTGGTGATGGAGAGAGGGCGTTTTGTGTTATAAAATGATGGGCTGCATGAATTTATATGGGCAGAAAGATTTAGAATTGAATATTAAATGATTGATTATAATTGACTATGTTGAGATTTAGGAATTGGGAGTATTGTTTATTATTGAAGTGATCCAGTACAAGTTTTCGATTTAACTGCCTCACACACCCTTTATTCAAACCACATCTTTTATATCAACAATTTTTTTAGATGGTAATACACATTTCAAAACTAGTTATATTAATTTTTAATATAAAAATAATTATAATATAAAATAAAAATTTTAATATTAAAATTATGTAATTTTCATGAAACGTTGAAATTACCAAAAAACCAGGCATAATTTATTGGAAGTATAAAGGGTCCCATCAAAATTCACATGTTGCATTGTGGTCCGGTTTTACTTCTTATTATCCTCCAATGCCTTATTTGGCACTCATGTGCTTGTCACACTCTTTATCATAACTTAAAGTAAAACATCTCTAAATTTATATTTAATTATTTAATAACATTTTTAACAATTATTTTTTTGTCATCATTTGGGTCTACAGGTTAATCAAATTAATAATTTGGACGCAGATACTATTATGCAAATGGTGCATGAATTTCTTTCATTTTCTTTTTTTAACTATAATTTTGTATAGAACTCTATTGTAGATTATCGAATTAATTGTAATTGGAAACTATGAAATATTATTGTTGATATTTTTAAGTAAATCCTACAAAACAAGATCAATGAGTAATATTGTATTATCATAGATGGAATTCTAAGTGATATTAGAGTCAATTACTTTAAAACTTAGCAATATTTTCTAGCCTAGCTAATAAAAAATATCAGTATGAATGCCTTTTCATCTACAATTTCAACCATATCTTCTGTAGAACAAAATTTACAATTGTCATTTCATGAATTTTTATCGAAGTTGAGATTGCAAAGTTCATAATATATTTGTTAGGTCCCAATGTTATTAATTTAGAGATATTTTATTGCATTAAAATTATTACGTAATCACTAATCCTGTTAAGATAGTTCACATTTTATTTTATCTTATGAGTATTATACATTTCAAATTATGTTTATAAAGTTAACGATTTTTTATAAGTTTTTACATTTTGTTTTGCACAAAAACTACTGCGCATCAATTGCATGAACCTAAATTTATGCAATGTGGGTTGATCGAATTCAATATGTATTTCCACGCGTAAGTACGCATACCTATACGACCAAGTGTGTGCACCTACACACTTGAGCATGTGTTCATGTTTCTGATAAATATGTATATCTTTATGTTGTAACTTTTATATATATACATTATTTACACAAATATGTAATATCTTGTCTTATGTTATATTAGATGTACATTTATGCTATAATAATATAACTTTTATGTTGATATAAAAGTATAAATAATTTACATGAATGTATGGTTATATTGTTGATACAAATTGTACTGAAATTGATTTTTATTTTTGGAGTTACGAAATTATATCAAAGTTATGATATTTGTACATAAAAATTATATTATATAATATAACATAAATGTCAATGCTTAAATAAAATAAAAAAGGTACGCAGATTCAGGTCAGATCCAATCATACTTTTCCCCCATCATACTTTTCATTTTAATATGCTTTGATGAGATTATATTTAGATCATGCAAACATACTTTTCTAATCATTTTTAAATTATTGTTTTAGTAAGCTCAAATAATTACATATGCATGCATTATTAAAATTAATTTATAGAAAGATTATGATGCTAGTGATAAAGGTAGGGATGGTAGTAGGGTGGAGAATCCCCATTTCCCGTGGGGATCCGCCCCGAACGGGTCGGGATTCCCCGAAATGCATCCTCATGGGGTGGGGACGGGAATCATATTCCCCGCCCCGTTTCCCACGGGACCTCAAATTATATATATATAAATATAATATAAATTATTATAAATATATTTTAATATATAAATAAAAAATTCAAAATCCTATTTCTCATTCTTTTTTAAATGAATTGGAGCATTAAAAAATGATGGAAATTCAATATTTTAATTATATTTTAATATATGTAATTATATGAATTATTTTTATATATTATAAAAAATTTATTAAAAAAAATATATGATGGGGCAGGGAATTCCCATGAGACGGGGATGGGAAGGAAATTTTCCCCGCAAAACTAACTAATGGGAATGGGGATAGGGATTACCCCGACCCCGTCCCACCCCACCCCACCCCGCCCCACCCCTAGATAAAGGCTATGCCTGCAATTAGTAACAGCAATGAGTTCGTTACTATTTAATTTACATAAACGTTGCTTTATTTGTTCCCTAATAAAATAATGGATATGGGCCTAATTAATAGCTGCTTTTAAGATCAAAAGCCTGTAAAAAAAAAAATTATAACTTCAATCTGATCTGGATGGTCTACTACATTTGTAATAATGTTACATCTTATATTTAATAACATTTAATACATATCATGTGTTAATTATTGATCATTTGATACATGTAATAATATTTAATACATATCATATGTTAATTATTGATAATTTGATACATGTAACGTATCATGATTATTGAAAATAGAAGAACATGTAATATCTCACTCATTATCTATTTTAAATTAATCACTACATATTATATATAATTCAAATTACATCATTAATTACCAGATAACATATATTAAATATAATGTAACACGAGATGTAACACAAAATATAATAGAACACCTGAATTCTTAAATTTGTAATCACTTTATTGGTAATGTAATTTGCATTCTGAGGTGGGACAATATAAATAAATATTTCATGATATTTTGTTTTCGGTTGGTGTGTACAATATTCAATTTGCATACACATATCAAGGGTCGATTTGAAATTAACGAAGGGTTGTTGGTTGTAATTATATATAGTGACGTAGGTATTAAAGTTATTTAATTATGTGTAGTAATTTGTTTTTACATTAATTGATATTTAATATCATGATGGTTACATTACACCTAGATATGGGATCTATTTAAATTTGAAATCCGAGCATATTTATTTTATATATTAAGTGATGTAGGATGCAATTGGTTAGGTTAGTTTTATCTTTGTTATGTTATAAAACAATAATTAGAATTGGATTTCTTATAGTCTCTCTCTCTGTTTTTTTTTTAAACAAGATTTCTTTTAATTATCTAGTTTAACAATGTTGATTTTAATATTTCTAAAAATACATATATAGTCGAGTCTCGTGTTACATGACCTAAAGTATGATGTCCCAAGATACGGTATGATCATATGCACATCACAATAATATTAATAAAGTCTCTAAACAGCTGGTAGTTCTGCTATTAATCATGATATGAACTCATCCAACAACTAGTTTTTAGATTTGCAGTATGAATACTTTACTTATTAAATGTTATTTGTGCAAGTTCGTAAAATGATGATTATCAACTATAGAGATGGATGATGGATGTGTTAAAATATTTTTATTTTCATTTTTAATGAATTAGAGGAAGTGGGAGGGAGAGATTAAAAACTTGAATACTTGCGCGATTCAAGTTCGAATCTTGGTTATCACAATTTACAATTTTATCACAATCGTGCAAAGTCTATGGTATATTGACCGAAACAGATTCCTATGTATCCGACGTACTCTTCGAGCTCCAGTGACAAACCAACCCTAATGACCAAGTCATCGTCTCAAGGATGGTTCGGTCAACCTGCTAATGGTTTTTCTTTGGCAGTGGATGTGTCAAATTATTCGAACGCGTCAACATGATGAAACTCGAAAATTATCCGATAATTTGATTTGCACGAATACTTAAAATCATATATTTCTTTTTTAATCAATACCCGTATATAATTATTTTTCCCACAACTACCCTGCCCAAAATTTCATATCTCTTAATTTGTAAATTTGAAATGGATACATTATCTAGATCTCAACTCTTAAGATATTTATGTGGAGCACCCTCAATTAATGCATTTTCAGATATTGCTAGAGCAAGAAATTGGAGCATGTTTGTGGTTGTTAATTGGGCCATAGAAGGTACTTATATCACTACCAAGTTATGCTTTTCTTGATTGTTGTTCAATTTGCTTTGTAACACATCAACATCAATTTAGTTAGCTAAAATTTGCATAAGTCAATTACAATATATTCAGATTTTGGACGATCCTTAATCTAAAATTTTTAAAACCTTGATTAGTTCATTATTTATTGTACAATTTATAATATGGAACATTATTTACCTTATCTGAAATCCGAATATCCAAACCACAATTCGAATTAAAGTAGAGATATGCCTAGTGTAAGTGCTAAAAATAGAAATAAAAAACTCTATTAAAATTAGTACCCCCACTAAATTTGTACCTTGACCCCAAAAATTATTTAAAGATAAGTGTGAAATAAAATAAATGAATTTAATGATGCTCCTGAATTTTCCAGGTCCAAAATTGCCTAGTTGGCCCGATTCCATTAAGTATAGGCCCAACCCATCATTAATAAAGGAGTAATAGTCAAATATATTGGCATTCCATATTTTTTTTATATTATTTAATATAGTTTAAATATCAATCATTGCAAATTAAATATCATGGTTCCCTTTTTTTTTTTTTTCTCTCTTTTCTAAGAACAAATCTCATGGGGTCAAATACTTTGGTTTGATTGGACTATTGACTATTTCCACATGGATTGGTTAATGAGGCCATGTCACAAAAGATCATTTCTTTGAATTATATTTTAACTAAACATAGTGATATCTATCAAATGAAATTTTACTGATAAGAAAGCATTTATAATTTTTTTTTTATTGTAGATATCAGTATTAAAGTAATAATTGTTTTATTTTACCTAAGTATTACTTAATAGATATTGGTTTTGGGAATTACTATTATATGAGCCATGATTATATAATCTCAGAACAAAAAGTGGTCATAAACTACATATAAAATTCAAGTTTTTCAATAATTGGTAAAAAGAAAAAGGAAAATAAAAGACAAAAACATGTGTTTAGACAAAGAATGTGAGCTCTTTTGTATGGCTGAAATAGCAAATGCATTGCCTAACTTTAAACTCAGTAACTTGTCTCAGGAAAATAAAAATCTGCCATTTTGTTCAAATTACCAAATAAATTTGAAGATTGTGAAAATTACAACTAAAGCTTTTTCCTATAAAAAAAATTAAAAATCTTTGAACTCACTCATTTTTATTATATCATACATTAATATTTATTATATTTTAAATTGTAAGGAGTCATATATGATTGTTGAAGAATCTAATTGTAGTTTTCATAAACATTGGGTCGCTTAATACGTAATTTGATCAGACTTTAAGGATATGAAGATATGTCATGTTCATCAACACAAATCGAGGGTTTCGCTTATTAAAGGACTTAACCAAATATCACACGATACGTCCAATCAAATAAAATCTGTTATTACATTGACATATTTCTATATCAATGTCAATATATATATATATTTTTCCTATTTCTACTATGCTTATTTTTCAAATTACAGGTATAGTTAATTATTTTTTTTACTTTATCCGTTGATTAATATTATACCATTAAATTTTATATTTCATCAGTTGGTAGGTAGCTGAAGAATTAAGACTATAATATATAATTGAGAAGTTTTATACGATTATTTTGTATATATTAAATTAATGTTGAAAAATATCGGTAGATGTAATATTTTTGTTGTTGAAAAAAGGTGGTGTTAG
This sequence comes from Scutellaria barbata, assembly GCA_028654395.1. NCBI lineage: Eukaryota > Viridiplantae > Streptophyta > Magnoliopsida > Lamiales > Lamiaceae > Scutellaria > Scutellaria barbata. Next base: position 19,163,979 of record CM053652.1, on the reverse strand, counting down.
TATGATTTGATGATATATAATAGGTGTAGTTAATATGTACAAATTAAATGACTGAAGTAATATTTCAATATCCTATTTTTAAATGATATTGATTTCACGATCTTGACTATTGAATTACATCCAAATATTCTTTTATTTCTGATGTATACTTAATTTCTAAGGCCCAAGGCTATTAAAGGCCCGACTATATATATATATATATAAACAAGGTTGCCAAAATTGTTTTGTTTTCTATTAGTATTGTTGGATGTCCATAAAATCAGAATAAGTGTCATCCTCCAACTTTACACACAAATTAAAAATGATTTTATTTTTCTATAATATCCTTCATTTATTATTTTTATCTTTTAACCATTTCATTTTCATTTAACTATAATTAAATATTAATCAATGCATAATTTATTTTTCATTCAACTATAATTAAATAACCAATGCAAAATTTATTTCTCATTCAACTATAATTAAATACTAACATCAATGCAAAATTTATTTTTCATTCAACTATAATTAAATACTAACATATGCAGTATGCAACGTTTCGATATATGAGATTCCCATATTCATCCTATATGAATTTGGTGATGATGAAAGTGAGAAGTCAACAAGTTTAACACCAAAATTCTCAAAAGTAAAATCACCAAATCCTAAACTAAAATTTTGAATTTGAATCCAATTTTTTTGATGAGTGCCAAAGTTAAATTTTGACTCCAAATTAATCTATATAATTGTGTTCTAAATGGTTGTCACTTTAAAAATAATCTCCATCAATAGCTTTCAACAGTATTAATCTAAACACTATCCCAACAGAAATCGATGTTGAGGGAGAAATCTCATGAACTGATGGTCATTCTAATGTACATGCAGATATGGAAGTAGATACATCAATAACAATGATGCTTAGAGCATCATCATCACACACTCTGATATTAGATTTTAACACTAATCCAAATCATGAGTTTCAATCTCCATTACTCGAACTAGATCTTGATCACTTACATGAAGAAGATGGAGATGATCAGATAATGGAAAACGGTAAATCACTTTCCCGTTTTCTTTAGTCATATAGAAGCAAGTATTTGACTCTGCAAATTGAAAAAGAAAAAGGACTGGAATACGAATGCATGAATTAAGGATAACTCTCCAAAATATTCCAATAATTGAAGATATTACCAAATTTCGTGGAGTTAGTTATTTTATTTTCATATGTTGCATATCTATCATACAATCAATTCATAACATGAACGTGAGTTTTACTCATGTTCTTTTAAATTCAAAAATGTGCAATGTGGATAATTAAATCCATGAACCTATGTTTTATTTATTTTAATTCTTTTTTGGTCTTGATAGTGTCTTATTTATGTAGTTGTAATTATTTTTGTGGACTATTTGGCAGAATGTGAATATTTACTTGTGGACTATTATGCAGAATGTGAATATTTACTTGCTCCTTTATTTATTTAATTTATGTTAAATTATTTTTTGTATATACCTAAATATCATGCTAATTTATTTTATCAGTATCTACATAAATTGTTGTATTTATTTTTTGTGAACATAATTTTCTTTTAATTTTGTAATGAACTTTACATGCAGAGAATAGTGAGTCATTTCATGAAGCAACAAGTAGAACGAAGAAAAACTTGTCAAATAACCAAAGACTGGCGATATACAATGCTCTATTGGAGAGAAGTGTAAATGAAAAATTGAAAAAGAAAACAACTACAGAAGTTTCAACCTTATTTTTAGTATCTATACGAACAGTTCAAAGGATTTGGAAACAAGCTAAAGACACTCTGAACGGTCAAATTGTCGATGTCTCCAATAAGAAAATAAAAAATTATGGTCGTAAAAGTGTTCAAGTTGACCTAAACTGAGTTCTTGATGTTCCATTGCATCGACGAACAACATTACGTTCACTTGCCAATGGTTTAGGTTTAAGTTATTCAACATTATTTATACTTCTGAAGAAAGGTCTCCTACGGCATCACTCCAATGCCATTAAGCCACATTTAAAGGAAGAAAATATGAGAGCTCGACTACAGTTTTGTGTCTCGATTTAGATTGAGATAGTCTTGACTCTTGAGTCAAATTTTTTGGATATGTACAATATTATTCATATTGACGAAAAATGATTCTACATGACCAAGAAGACATAAACTTATTATCTACTTCCAACGGAATGATCTCGCACATGTCAAAGTAAGAATTACATTGGAAAAGTGATGATTTTGGTTGTCATGCGTCATCTAAGGTTTGACGATCAAGGAAATGAATTATTTTCTGGTAAAATAGGAGTATTCCCATTTATTACATTGCAACCAGCTCAAAGACGAAGTAAAAACAGAGAGGTTGGGACTTAGAGATGAAACCAATTATCTCTGTAAAAAAAAAAAGACCGTAAAAGCTTTTTTGATTGAAAAAGTTACACCAAAAATTCATGAAAATTGCCCAAGGAAGGATTCTGACAAAACCATTTTCATCCAACAAGATAATGCTAGGACACACATTGATCCAAATGATAGAGAATTTCAAGTAGCAGCTTCAAGAAATGGTTTTGACATTCGGATACTATGTCAACCACCAAACTCATCGGATCTAAATATCTTAGATCTTGGTTTTTTCAATGCAATTCAATCTTTGCAATATAAGGATAATCCAAAAAAATATAGAAGAACTTGTTAATGCCGCTGAGAAGTCATTTGATGAATATTGTCCTGAATCGGATCTTTTTTACCTTAGAATTATGCATGCAAGAAATAATGAAAGTTGGAGGATCCATCCCACATCTCAGAAAAGCCACATTGGAAAGGGAAGATCGTCTTTCTACACAAATAACTTGTGATTCTACTCTAGTACAAAATGTAATGAACTTATTAACATCTTAGAATTTAGGAAATGTGACTTTGACATTGAAAATGTTAGTGATTTTTTTTCCCCTTAGGTGAACTTTGCATGAGATTAAATTTTTTGAACATAATATAAAGTTAGTCTATTTTATATCTTTGACCACAAAGTTATGTGTCATCTAACAGATACTCATATTAATTCATAATTAATCTAATTCATAATTAATTTGAGGATTAAACGCTTAGATTGTTTATGTAAATGTACCAATACATGGTGCAACACCTTACAAAACAAAAAATAAGTACTAACAAAAAATGTAGTAAAATAGAAGTACTCCATTTATTACTGTAAATGCCTTACATGAATTGCATACCGATAAAAAGATAATGTCGTCAACTTCATTCATATATTAAAAAAAAGCTAATGCCGTCAACTTCATCCATATATTTAAAAATATTTAGGTAGAATAATTTTCAGCATTTGCACAATCATTTCCTGAATCTTCTTGTTGGCATGAAACTCCCCCTAATCACAATAAAGCTGGTTCAAATCAAAAGCATGTTTGATATTGAAATTTGCATGTTTTCTTGCTTTGTCAGCATAAGAGTCTTCAACAACAACATTTTCAATGTCTGCTTAAGAGTCTTCAACGAAATCAGAATTGAAAGCTTTCTCATTATTCATATTAAAAAAGGATTGTATCTTGTTCTTATGGTTCACGACAAATTGCGAAATTTTTAAGATTAGATTTGCTATATTTATAGTTATATACCATGTTCATGCATGACAGTTTAATTAGTTCTTGACTGTTCAATTATTGTTCAATTACTCAAAGTGCATGCATTTTTTCAAAACATGAGAATGTGCATACAATAAATAAATAATTAATTAAGTATATGGGCAATTTTGGAAATAACCCTCACTTAAAAAGAATAAATCATAAAATTCTAAAACGACACTTATTTTGAATCAGAGGAAGTATGATTTTACAATCTATATAAAATAGCATAGAACAATAAACATTTATAGCGGAATATATATATATATATATATATATATATAATTTTTAGTCCTGTAAGTTATTTTAGTCAGTAATTATGCATTTTTCAATTTTAAGCATTTTTCAATTTTAAACCTTAAGTATTGATTTTTTCCAATTTTAATCCTATTTTTTTCCAGAATTTTTTTCGACGTGGCTGCATAAATGATTATGTGTCACCCAAATTGTGAAATCTTCAAATTATGGAGGGAAAATTAATCATATTTATAAATAACCCAACTAGAGGGATTAATAGAGATTATAAGATAAATAGTTTTTAGAAATAAAAAATAACTCAAAAACTTACATGAGACGGTCTTACAGACCCACAACCAAAATCTATTTTTCACAAATTTATATATAAATTGTGAAGTGTGAGTTGTGGGTTGATGTATCTGACAGACAGACATAATTAGATTCGTGATACAGTTTCACATAAGATTAATTCAAAAAATAAAAATAGCCCAAAAAAAAAAGAGAATAGATAATTAATTGGGTGCCGTTATTAACACTCATTTTCTTATTAATACACCGCCTTTACCACGTACACTAATTTTAATATTTTTAATCTCATTGCTTACTTGATACATCCCATTAATTTCCTATTATACCCCCTTTTTTTTTTTTTAAAGATAAAGAATTACTAAAAATCATGTCCTTCTTCCTCCTTCAGCGAAAGATTGCGTATGAATTTGGAAGTCGTATGAATCAAAAGGTTTTCTTCCAAATATAATCTGCTAAGATTAAGATGGTTTAATAGGTATTAATTTTCATATTTTCTTACATTTCAAAAAGGCAAACGAGCGGATGAACATAACAAATGGAGTGAAGAGCATACGAACCCCATTTCTCTTCTATTTTAGAGGTGGAAAAGAGGTGATATTAGGTTTTTGAAGATTTAGGGAGTGAAATGAGAATTAGATTAAGTATTAGACCTTCTTGCAATTATGAATTAGATTAAGTATTGGAGCATCTTTATGTTTTTTTAACAAGTTAGATGGAGTGCAAGTGAGAAAATAAACACTATAAAACATACAGATTCGAATTATGGTGATCATAATCTATACTTTTATAAAAGTGGAATACCACTGTGAATATATTTTTGTAAATTTAAAAGGGGTTATTTTTGTCTAAAAATTATAGTGGATGTATACCACATATATATAGGATCTACGCAACTCTACCCGACTCGACTCATTATATAAATAAGTTTTTTTTTTCTAGTTTAGAAACAACCACATTAATTTTTTTTCAAATCAAGATTGCGCTTCACAGGCGCACAGATTCCTTCTTTTACAAATCCAAATCGCTTTGGCTTGTTCTTTTTCAGATGAGCAATCACACTTCGTCCATATTTATGTTTTTCTCTTGCATCATCATCATCGTTTCTTCTAGTTCTCTTTTTAATCTTCTTTTTCTTTTCTATGACAAAAACAACTTCTTCAATTCTATGACAACGAACTTGAGTTAAGAAATATTAGGCTACTTGGTTTTCAAGTGCTGCGATGAGGATGTTGTGTTTGATCCAATTCTTGTTGATCATCTTTATATATATATATATATATATATATATATATATATATATATATATATATAAGAATATGTTTTAAGGTTGGATTTTGAATTTGTCTCTCTAATATATATGCAATCCTATAGAAATATAGAACACCACTAGTTGTAGAAATGAAGAACATCACGAGTTGTAGAAAAATAATGTAGAAGGTTAAAAAGTAATTTTATTATTTATTAAATTAGTATATAAAATGTATCACTAGTATTGTATAAATATATTATTTCATCTACATAAAAATATTATCTTATTTTATTGAAATATAACGTAAAGATATTACGTATTAGATAAAAGAACCAACTACATGATGTAAATGTATTATTCTATTATTTAATGGTATTACTTAAACATGGTTTTATTATCTTACTAAAAAATATTAATTGTATCAAATAAAAATATTAGTTGTATTACATAATATATTATTTGCATCACATAAGATTTTACTTTATTTATATAAAAGTATTACCTCATTTACTTAAAATAAACGAAAGGGTATTGTTATACCCCTAACCTGAACTGAACAAAAAAGAAACAAATATGTGGAGGACCAGAAGTGGCTGATCAGAAGTAGCTAACCAGAAGAGCTCAGCTCGGCTAATCATCTAGCCAGGTTGAGTCGAGAGTTGACCAGAACTCGGCCAAACACCTAGCTAAGTTGAGCTTTAAAGGCCACCTTAATGAACCGATCGAGGTGAACCAAAGTTGGAAGACCTTAGATGAGCCAAGGTTAGAAGAATTAAGGTTGAGTCGACTAGGGGCACAAGTCTAAACTTGAGCTAATCATAGATAACAAGACTGATCTAAGATCACAAACCTACCTGAGATTCAATAGTTCGCGGGCCAACTAAGAAAGACCTGAAATCATGAGCTAATTAAAGATATAATCAATCCCGACTCAAGCTCGACTCAATCGGACTCTTAGCCAGCCAAGAAGGCCGACCAGAGATGAATTTCGAAGGACCAATAAGTCTGATTATACTTATTTCAATAAAATGACAAAAATTATATTTTAAGTATAATCGGACATATTTTATTTCTCTAATTTAATGGTGTAGTCTCTTAAGTTCTCCCCTTTCTACAATGCTATATGATAGTCTACAATTCTCCAATTGTTGTAGTCTTGATTTTTCTATTAGTACTATAAATACCCTCATGTATGTTTGCTAAGCAAGTTAATAAAAACAAAGTTCTCAATTTGGTTTTTTACTCTGAATTACTCATTTCATTGAAGCTCTCCATTACACCTTCTATTCGTTTTTTTATTCTGGGGCTATTGAAAATTTCACTATTGCAATTGACATATGGTATCAGAGCCATAAGAGGTTCTGGGTTTCTTTTCAAGGTCATTTGGTGAGGTTTAAAGTGGTGCTTCACAAACTGGAAATGAGCGGATGCATTGTAGGACTTGGGTTGGAGTTGCTAAACCATCTAATCCCTCATCAACATCTTTATATACGAACTCTCTTATCAATTTTCATCTCAAATATAGACTTAATCCCTCATCAACATAGATTTTATCAACAATATACGAACTCTTTTATCAATTCTCATCTCAAATATAGACTTAACCCCTCATCAACATAGATCTTATCAACATTTTTATATACACTCTCTTTTCAATTCTCATCTCAAATATAGACTTAACTCATCATCAACATAGATCTTATCAACATAGATTTTTTTAGCAATTCACATCTCACACCAAATATTGAATTCAATTAATTGAAATAATGAAAAATGTTGAATTAATCAATAAATTAAAATAATGAAAAATATTCAATTAATCAATTCTCAAAAAATCCTAAATTCTAATCAATGTTCGAAAAATCCTTAAAATTAATCATAAAAATTTAAATATAAACTAAGCAGTAAAGAGAACAAATTCTCATTAGTAGTTGTGGTTGCTTATGGTATTAGTGGATGGCAGAAGAAATTGTACCATGTCGATGGTATAATATTTTCTTATCTTTTCTCTTTTCTGAAATAATATTTTCTTATCTTAAGTTCTTACATTTAGAAATTTATAGTACTGATTTTTTTTAAAAAAATTCACATGTATAGATTCATTATATTTGACGATAAAAAAAAAAGTAATTAAATAAACTTGGGAATTTTGAGGATTGATTGAAGACTTTTAATTAATAGATAATTTTGAAAATTGATTGAAGACTTCTTCATAATAGATGATTGAATTGGAGGATGTGATTCGTTGATTTTGAGGATTTGTTAATTGATGATTGAATTAATTTTGAAAATTTATCGAACATTGATTAAAAATCATATTCCTATCACTAAAGGACCCAAACAATAAGAATTAAGACTCATGAAGAAACAATCCCTATTTTAATATAAAAATCAACACATCTAGCAAAAGAAACAAAAAATTTAATACCAACATATAAAATTATAAAAATATTTTAATATGAAACTATACAATTTATTAACAAACACAAAATAATGCAATATGTGTACCCATAAATTCAAAAAATCAACATCTTTATCAGAAAAAAAAATCCTACCCATACGGAAAACACTTTTTTCTACAATAAATTATACTATGTAGAGATATCTAATAATTACAAATAATTGTATATTTTGTATACTACACTTAGTGATACAATGTCATTCTAATTTATTTCAGAATCCTATGTTTAAGTAAAAATTGAAATTTAAGTATATATAACACTATAATTGGGTGTAAACTCTAACTAACAAATATTATAACATCAAATATAAAGCAACCATTTTACTCTCATATATTTATAAATCAAATATTTTAATTACTTAAACAAATTGCAATAAAAAATACATGTCAGTACCCAACCATTTCAATATAAGTGTATTAAATGCATTAGCTTAAAAAAATTCATATTATCTAAAACGTTCAAATGATAAAAATTAACACCCATATGACTTATGCTAATATAAAAAAAATATTACCGTTCTTGACGTCAGTAAGTGGAGTTACATACTGTGTGAATACAATATTTTCTGATTTCTCACTTGATTCAACTTGCTGAGAAAAGCCTGAATAAAAACAAAGATATTTGATGAATTTATTAAAGTATAATGAATTTTAAACTTAACAATCAAAAGGTAAAAAAATTGAATATTTATTAATCACTTATCTATTTAAATCCAACAAAAATATAAAAATATAATTTACTCAAGTGATATATAAATAATATACCAAATCAACAAATATATACATACACAGAAATTATATACTACATATGAATAATATATTTCAAAAAAAATAATATTTATGTGTAATCATAAATTCAAAAAAACATCTTTATCAAGAAAAAAAAGCCCATATGAATATTTCTTTTTTCTACAATAAATTATACCATCAAGAGATATATAATAATACAAAATTATCATACATTTTGTATGTGTTGGTCCCAAGTGGTGTCCGAGGTTCAGGGGGGGTGAATGAACCTTGGTCGATTTTTCAGAATCTTTAAAACTACCGTTCTACACTGCAAGTTACTTGAGCTTGCAGCGATAGATGGTTACTGCTTGCAGCGCTAGAATGCAATGCTGCACGTTGTAACCTGGAGTTTTGTACGCAGTGGAAATTTACTTTTAAACACAAGGCTGTTTTACACAAGAATGCTTCTTTCAAACGTTTTATGATGAGAAAGGATAGATATATGCAGAAAATAAGCACAGATACATAAAGCGATAAAAACACTTATGGCTTATAGTGGTTCGAAGGTGGTGTAATCCTTCTACGTCCACTCTACTGCTCCTCGAGCAGGAACTTTGTTAAGCAAGATTGATTTACAGGACTCTCCTAACAATCTATCAACTTACAAAGCTAACCACCTACTGAAGTCCAGCGTACACACAGCAACTGCAAACTTCAAAGGCTAACCCACACAGGGTTCTATACTCCCACACAGGGAAGTTGCCTAACTCTAGACAACTAAAACAAACAGCAAGGATCTCTCCTATCAACTGCTTGACACCACTAAAACAACCTCAGCACACAGCAACAAGGTTAAAAGGATAAAAGGTTTTCTTCAACTTGTGTTTCGAAGTGAGCTTCTGAATCCGTAAGGAATCTTTTAGCTTGAACTCTGCTTCACTTCGATAGGTTGAGTGACTGAAACTGTTGGCTTGAATGCTTTAAATTTGTAAGCTTGAAACTTTCGCGTATGGAAATTAGTTGACAGTATCAGTAACCAGCTTCAGTTCTCCTCGACCTCTATTTATACTTGTAGGAGAAGATGTCCGTTGAAGGAGACATCCCTCTTTTGAATTTGAATTAGCCTGTCCAAAGTATGGTTCGTATTTAATGCGACTTGACTTTTCCTTTCGGAGCATTTAATGCGGCAGTTGCGGCTCGCAGCTTTCTGCGACGCGTCAGTCCATGTGGCATCTTCTTATTGGCTCCGTGTCTGCTACTTTGACTTTTTCTTGAACGGCTCTTTTGTCTCTACTTGGATTTCCGTTCCTCGTACTGCATTTATCCTTCCTGGGATCTGCAGGATACTTCGTCTTGTAGTTGGCGCTGTATTTACTTAACTGTCCTGTAAGTCTGCGCTGTATCCTTGGTCTTTGTGCAGCTGATGCATTCTTTCAGTGCTGCTGTATTTTAGACCTGCTTGCAGTATCATCTGGCAGTGCTGCTATAATCATCGTTCTAGCAGTACTCCTGTATCCTTTTCATGCAGCGATGCTGCACGCCGTTCTTCCTTGCTTTGCTGTATTGAAGTACATCCTTATTTATGCTTTGCTGTTCATTTCTTCTTCCAGCAATGTTGTATCCTGCCTTTATACAGCGATACTATATCCTGCCTTCTTGCAGTGATATCTTTCTTTAAAGCTTAGTTGCAGTTTTATCTTCTTTTAACCTCAATTTCAATCCTTGACTCAAGACTCAAATCTAGTCTATTTATTCACTTAAACAATGTGAAAATGGGGTCCTCAAAACTTCCTATTACATGATTGGTTTGTCTCATCAAAATCTAAACAATGAAATCCCAACAATTTCCCCCTTTTTGATGATGATAAAACCTTTACACTATTTCGTTCATGAAGAAGTTTCATTTTACTTTAACTCATATGGTTTATCCAGATTACATGCTTGCACAACTTTGAATAAATAAATCTAATCCTGGATTCATCAGAGATGCATCATGCTATTCCTTTCAACAAACACAACAGGAAAACATAAACAACATGCATGAGTTCATAAGAGTTGAACTTGGTCAGAGCAGAAAGAAAAATTTCTTCATTTAAGAGATAGAAATTTTTACAACATCAAAAATACAACAATAAGGATCATAAGAGGGTATATGAATACAGCTTAGTAAAACGAAGACCTTTTGCTTGCTGATTCGTCTGATCTTCTTTCAAGTCTTTCAAGACCTTCCCTTCCTCTTGATCCTTTCCACCAGTCCCTGATGGACTCTTGGTAGGACTCTTCCAGCTTGTGTCTGATCACAGGAATCTGAATCCATCTCAGCCAGAAGTCCTCGCAGTATGGTACAATCAGCCCTTCCTTGACTCGATCAATGTACATCTGTTGAATGTCAAGACTTCCTTCCCGAACGAGCTGTTCATACCTTCTCAATGCAGTCTTGCAGGTATGATACTTGCTGAATTTGCCTTGCCTGCATAGATCTCTGAAGTGTCTGAGGTACTCTGATCGTTTGAAAATGGTGATCGCCTCAAATGTTGGATTCCGATCAAAAGGCAGTCTGACTTCTTTGAAGATGTCAAATCTCCAAGCCATGTTTTCTCCTTCAGGCCTTTAATCCATCAACACGGACACTTCAGCAGAGATGTTCTCAGTGTCAAGGCGAGGGATTTCTTGAGGAGGGAATTGGTAGTAGTTGTTTGGAAATATTTTTCTTGTACCAATTACACCGAGTCTTTGAATCCAGGCGTTAGGATCTGCAGCTTCTTCATACTGGCGCCTTTGATTCTCAGACTCGTCCCCGCTCATCCTTTTCCTTGAGCCTTGCTGCTGGCTATCATCCCTTCTCTTATGATGATAGCTGGGCGGTGCTGCATCCTTGCTTGCAGCTCTGCTGTGTGCAGAACCTGCAGCAGATCTTCTTCCAGCAGCTGCACCGGCTCCACCAGCTTCATCATCATCTCTTCTCCATCTCTTCGGAGAAGGGATATCAGCCGCAGCGGATGATCCAGACCTCCTTCTCCTCCTGCTGAGAGGTTGCTGGTCATCATCTTATTCCTCTTCTTCAGGTTCAGCCGCCCCTTTGCTCCTGTATTTCTCTTCAAATCCTTCCCCCTTTTTGGCATCATCAAAAGCCGGGGGCTGAGTAGGGGCTGCTGGGACCGCCCTTGATCGCGGGCATCGGGTCGGTTCAGGGGCGGGCTCCGGAGCATCGACATGCTGAGGGAAAGCTCGGACCATGATGTCTCTGAGTTCTCCCACAATCAGCTCCAGGTTCCCCAGGCGGTCGTCCACACTTCTGGTTCTTTGGGATTGATCATAGACACGATCCAGAAGTGATTCGAGGACTTGGGAGTGATGGTTGAGTCTGGTTGAGGCATTTTCAGCATGCTGCTTACACTGTCTGATCTCTTGGCGTGTCAGAGCAGCTTCAACCTTCAACTCCTTCTCCATCCTGACCCGATCGTAGTACAGCCTGTTCGAATGTTCAGTGAGAGTTGATTTGATCATGTCAGGCAGCACTTCGAGGTCCTTCTTGAAACCCGTCATGGTTTCAGCATGGAATTGGGCACTGACCCTGAGACTGTTGTGCATGATAGACTCATGCTCCTGGAGAGCATGCAGTAGATGTCTAACAGCGGTCTCGACCCTGTTGATAGATTCATCAGGAGTCAGCCCTGAATTCCTTCTTGTTGAGGCAGCAGTGGATGCAGCAAATGGAATCACCTCTTGGCATACTGGTGCTGCATTCTGCCTCGGTACTTCAGCAGCAACCTCATCCTCATCCTTGCTGGTATGAGAGCTTGTAGAGCTTGAGGATGGGTGCTCATCTCCTTCTTCTTCTTCTGCCTCCTCTTCGCTGGTTAAGACTGGAACAGGAACGGCTCCTCCAGATTTTGGCCCATGAACAGCAACATTCCATTCCTTCATCCATCTTGTGAATTCGGCATCCGACATGTTAGCGTCCACAGTATCCTTCGCTGCTGTAACCTTTAATGCGACTTGACTTTAGAAGTTTGGTGGTGGCTGCTCTCCTTCTGCATGGTTTCTTCCATACATTGGATTTACCTTCATGGGGATTATCGGTCCTTCAGTTATGACGGTCCACATCTCATCATTCATGGTAAAAAGGTGTGCCTGCATTCTAATCTTCCAGTCGTCATATTCCTCTATGGAAAACATAGGTAGCTTGTGATTGGAGGAATCCATGATATGCTTTAAAAATGATTTTTATGCAAAGAAAACAGCGAGGCAAAGGTGGATCTGGGTAGGTGACCAGATAAGTTGGCTTTTAACCCAACTCGCTCTGATACCACTTGTTGGTCCCAAGTGGTGTCCGAAGTTCAGAGGGAGGGGTGAATGAACCTTGGTCGATTTTTCAGAATCTTTAAAACTACCGTTCTGCACTGCAAGTTACTTGAGCTTGCAGTGATAGATGGTTACTGCTTGCAGCGCTAGAATGCCGTGCTGCACGCTGTAACCTGGAATTTTGTACGCAGCGGAAATTTACTTTTAAACACAAGGCTGTTTTACACAAGAATGCTTCTTTCAAACGTTTTATGATGAGAAATGATAGATATATGCAGAAAATAAGCACAGATACATAAAGCGATAAAAACACTTATGGCTTATAGTGGTTCGAAGGTGGTGTAATCCTTCTACGTCCACTCTACTGCTCCTCGAGCAGGAACTTTGTTAAGCAAGATTGATTTACAGGACTCTCCTAACAATCTATCAACTTACAAAGCTAACCACCTACTGAAGTCCAGCGTACACACAGCAACTGCAAACTTCAAAGGCTAACCCACACAGGGTTCTATACTCCCACACAGGGAAGCTGTCTAACTCTAGACAACTAAAACAAACAGCAAGGATCTCTCCTATCAACTGCTTGACACCACTAAAACAACCTAAGCACACAGCAACAAGGTTAAAAGGATAAAAGGTTTTCTTCAACTTATGCTTCGAAGTGAGCTTCTGAATCCGTAAGGAATCTTTCAGCTTGAACTCTGCTTCACTTCGATAGGTTGAGTGACTGAAACTGTTGGCTTGAATGCTTTAAATTTGTAAGCTTGAAACTTTCGCGTATGGAAATTAGTTGACAGTATCAGTAACCAGCTTCAGTTCTCCTCGACCTCTATTTATACTTGTAGGAGAAGATGTCCGTTGAAGGAGACATCCCTCTTTTGAATTTGAATTAGCCTGTCCAAAGTATGGTTCACATTTAATGCGACTTGACTTTTCCTTTCGGAGCATTTAATGCGGCAGTTGCGGCTCACAGCTTTCTGCGGCGCGTCAGTCCATGTGGCATCTTCTTATTGGCTCCGTGTCTGCTACTTTGACTTTTTCTTGAACGGCTCTTTTGTCTCTGCTTGGATTTCCGTTCCTCGTACTGCATTTATCCTTCCTGGGATCTGCAGGATACTTCGTCTTGTAGTTGGCGCTGTATTTACTTAAATGTCCTGTAAGTCTGCGCTGTATCCTTGGTCTTTGTGCAGCTGATGCATTCTTTCAGTGCTGCTGTATTTTAGACCTGCTTGCAGTATCATCTGGCAGTGCTGCTATAATCATCGTTCTAGCAGTACTCCTGTATCATTTTCATGCAGCGATGTTGCACGCCGTTCTTCCTTGCTTTGTTGTATTGAAGTACAGCCTTATTTATGCTTTGCTGTTCCTTTCTTCTTCCAGCAATGCTGTATCCTGCCTTTATACAGCGATACTATATCCTGCCTTCTTGCAGTGATATCTTCCTTTAAAGCTTAGATGTAGCTTTATCTTCTTTTAACCTCCATTTCAATCCTTGACTCAAGACTCAAATCTAGTCTATTTATTCACTTAAACAATGTGAAAATGGGGTACTCAAAACTTCCTATTACATGATTGGTTTGTCTCATCAAAATCTAAACAATGAAATCCCAACAGTATGCTATATTTAATGATGGAATTTCATTGTCATATATTTCACACTCATGTGTTAAATAAAAATTTGTAATTTACATATATAACACCACTATTGGATGTAACTTTTATCCCATAGATATTATAAGTTCAAATACAAAGCAACTATTTTACTCTCATGTATGTAGAACTTAATTATTTTAGTTAATTAAATATGTATCTATATCCAACCATTTCAATGTAAGTTTATTAAATGAGTTATCTTAAAAAAAATACATATCATCTAACGTCCAAATGATAAGAATTAAGCCCCATGTGACTTATGCTAGTACAAATATTTTTTTACCATTGATGACATCACTAAGTGGAGTTACATAACGTGTGAACACAGCCTTTTTTGATATGTGGCTTGATTCAATTTGTTGAGAAGACCCTGAATAAAAAACAATAACATTTTATGAATTTATTAAATTACATAAACAAATATTAAATTCAATAATGGAAAGCTAAAAAAATTATACATTTACTAACCAATTATTTATTAAATTTAACAAAATATACAAATATAATTTACACAAGTCACATATAAATAATATAACAAATCCACTATTACATATATACACAAAAATAATATATTGCATATGAATAATATATGTAACTTATAAAAAATAAATATCATGAATATATTTGTGGAAAGAAAAATCAGACACATAAAAAACAATAAGCAAACAATAATCATGTAGCACCTAGAATTTTTGTTTTTTATATAACCATATATATATATATATATTGCATTAATGTATACATAGCTATATGATATAAGTTTACAATATATGTTATATAGTATTAAATTATATAATATTAAGATATATAATTCATAAGGTAAGATATATATATGATATAATTATAACATAAGTTATTAGGTATATAACCTAATCTATATTACATGAAGGTACATAGTAGTATAGGTAGGTAAGCAAGGGGGATAAGTCAAATTACTTCTAGAAGGTTAAAGGGTGGGATAAGAGTAGGTCATCATCAAGCTTCTCTTTTTTTTTTCCATTTTCGAGCAAACAAAAGCAGACTACTTTTCTCTTCTTTTCTTCATCCACTTCTCAGCAACGTTGACCACCAATATCACCTCCGATAATCAGTTTTTCTGACGAGGTAATCGGACCATCTTGTAACACTAGCCGAGCTTGTCGTAAAGACGGGTTCGGAACTTGAAATCGTTGAGCTTCTCATTTCTTTTCTCTTTCTCTCTCGCTGTGGCTGCCCTGTTCTTCCTCCACTGTCGCCATTTTCGCCGTCGAGTCAGTGGGTAGCCGGCACGATGCTCGCGTCGGTGAGTCGGGTTGAGGACCGCCGCTATGTTGTGTGCATGTGCAACATGGCTGTGGTGTGAGCTGTGGGTGTATGCGTGTGTGTCTTGTTGCGCGTGGGTGTCTTGTTGGTTGTGGTGGTGGCCGGCTCTGTGTTCGCCGGGAAGTGAGTAGTCGGGCGCTGCCGTGAGCAGCGACGCCGGTTGTAGTGTCTGTCCAAGCCGCCGCCGTGGACAGCGGCGGCTGAAGTGTGTGTAGGTGTGTGTGTTAGGGCGCCGCCTTGAGCAGTGGCGCCGGTCGGGGGTCGTGTGTGGGCGGTTGCCGGCGATTAGGAGTCGCCGGCCATGGCGAAACGGTGGCGGAGGAAGAAGGGGGTGACGGCAGGGGGGAGGGAGCGGCTGGGAAGGGGGGGAAATGGGTGGGGGTTTTCTTTTGCAAATTTGATAAAGTTTAAGGGCTAACTTGCAAATGCCAATTATGTTGAAATAGAATTGAACCCTTAGCATTTAGGAAATTGCAGATTGCTCCCTTATGTATATAAAGCATGTTTTAAGGTCCTAAATTTTATATAATGATAAACGAACCTCTCAATTTTATTGAAATTACATAGCTTTTCATAATGGTTGACTTTATGTAATTTTCTATAGAATTTTTGATATTTAATGTAAATGGCATATAGTTTATTAAACATTAGAATATATGGGAATTACATATATTACCTTAATTAATAGAAATTGACATAGAAAATATTGGACTTTGAGTTGAATAAAATGATATAGATTTTTTCCTTAGAATTTGATGATATTATGAATCTTTTATCATAATTATTGAATTCATGAAAATGACGTTTTGAACTTTCGATTATATTGGAATTATAGATATTAGTTATAAGTAAATAGAGTTTGATAAATGAGACGAGTTTTAATTAACTGACAAAGAAAGATTATATAAATTAATGTATGTTAATTGGATCTATTTATATAATTAATTAGGGAATAAAGCCCTAGATTTTATCCAATTAATTAAGAAAATATAGTTTAAGCTCGATTTTTGGATTGAGTGTTATTGTATTATTTATTTATTATAAATTTTAACCAAAGATTTATTTGGAATTATAAGTTAAACCTATGTTTCGCAAGATTGCTTTTGAGACTAAAAATGATAGACCTTAGAAATATTATGTTAAATAAATTATTTTACGATTTAATTATTATTTCTAATCTAAGGTTTAATAACCCTAAATTCATATCCATTTTTAATCCGAAATATTAATTTCAAATTGAACTTTATAGATTATGAATTATATATATTTAATTACAAAATAGGGTTTACTTTAAAAATATTATTTTATTAATTCGATGATAGTTCGATTAGGTTTTGAGTCGAACCTTTATAATTGTAGGCGATCAGCAGGAGTTTACGCCCTAGATATCTTTGGAACCTAGAAGCTTTTGATCAGCTGCTCTACAGGTGGGAAAAAAATTGCTAAGTCGGTATTTATAACTCTTCCAAAGCATTTAAATTACGAAATATTATACGATATGAAATGAGTTGGGTATACGTGCTGAATACATGAGATGTTATGTGTGATCATGCTATGATGTGATGAAGGTGAATCTTATATCTATGTGTGAACAGTGATGTTTGAATGTGAGTGATGGATTATATGTTTGCAAGACGGCTAAAAACCGTAAATGTGATAATGAAAGTGTATGTTTGATATGTGTATGTTGATGTGTGCATGTGCATGCGTATGAATGTCGACTGATCACCGAAAAAGGCAGTTAAGACCCGCATAAAAAGACGGTTAAGTACGTCGAAAAAGGTGATTAAGATCCGCATAAAAAGACGGTTAAGTACGTTGAAAAAGGCGGTTAAGACCCGCATAAAAAGACGGTTAAGTACGTCGAAAAAGGCGGTTAAGACCCGCATAAAAAGACGGTTAAGTACGTCGAAAAATGCGGTTAAGACCCGCATATGTTTTTATAGCGGCTAAGCACCGTAAATTATGTGAAAAGCTATGTTGAAGGTGAATGATGTTTGATTTGTAAAGAATGCGTATATTTTAAATTGAGTATAAGTCATGTGATGGAATATGATTATTTGGTGAATTTATGCAATAAATCCCTTATACCGTGTGATCTCACTGAGTGTATTTTATACGCTCACCCCCTTTATATGTTTTCTTTTATAGATTCGGATGTGGAGAGCGGGATGTGAAGAAAGATACATATATTTTTGATGTAATTAAACAAGTTATTTTTGAAGGATTGTAAAATTTTAGCCTGAGGGGACGTATATTGAATTTTTGATGTTGTTCTGATAACGTAAACATTTTATGTAAATTATACAACTGGTTTAGATATTTTTTTTTATCCTTCGGTATTAATTTTGTTTTAAAATTGTTGGACGCCCAAAATGTTAATAATATATTTTTATTATTTTATTATTATTTTTATTGTTTCGAAAATTGGGCGTGACAAATCAAAATTATACTAATCATTGCCTAATCTAAATTACCATTGACCTAATCTAAATTACCCTTATTAACTAAATCCCCACCAACCAAAACCCCCCAACCTGTCAAAACACGGAAACCCAAATGCACCCCCACCCCTTCCAACACTCTTCCATTCGAGATTCCTGTTTAACCCTAATATGTTGTCGGCGCTGACTCTCTTCTTTCTTCTCCGATCTGAACAAAAACTTCACCATCTCTCTATACTCTTTCTCAGATCCGAACAGATACTTTACCATCTCTTTCATTTCTCTCTGATCTGAACAGATACTTCAGCATCCCTCTCTTCATTCTTCTCTGATCTGAACGGATACTTCACCATATCTCCCTTTTTTCTCCTCCGATCTGAACAGATATTACATGGATCTGGACAGATGTTTCACATATCTGACCGATTCGAGATCTCAGCTACGTCGGTATACTTTCTTGTCCCTTATGCACCTTAATCCTTTCTGAATCTCTAATAAAAGTGAAGTTTCTATAACTTCACTCAAAAATAATGTTCTAGAGGTTTTCGAAACGGATTTAGGCTGCATGTTCCGACAATGATGATTTCCTTTGTATGTTACGTTGATTCATTTTAGGGGTTTGGAAATTTTTGGGAAATTTGAGTCCTATGTGCTGATAATATGTCCAACTGTGTGTTTCTTTACTTGCTGCACCTGTTCTAAGTTGTATGTTTGCTTTTGTCTATCCACACTCTATGTACTATGTACATGCTGTACTGTCTCGATCTACAGATTACTGTGTACCTTCTGTAAATTCTGTTAAGATGCATAATAAGTTTTCTGTGAACCAAAATCTGAATCAGATATGAAATGCATGATAGAGACAATGATGAAATCTTTACTTTTGCGAAATCTGAGTCTTATGTGCTGATAATATGTCCATCTGTGTGGTTCTTAGCTTGCTGCACATGTTCCAAGTTGTATGTTTGCTTTTGTCTAATCACATTCTATGTATTATGTACATGTTGTACAGTCTCCATCTACAGATTACTGTGTAGCTTCTGTAAATTCTGTTAAAATGCTGTATAACTGCATAATTAGTTTTCTGTGAACCAAAATCTGAATCCGATATCAAATGCATGACAAAGACAATGATGATATCTTTATTTTTCGAAGGCATGACAGAGACAATGATGATATCTTTTTTTTATGGGTTTGGAAATCATTTGTTACAAATTTGAGTTCTCTGTGTAAAAATACTACATCTGAAACCATTATGTTCATGTTCCAAGCTCTAACTTCATTACTGTCTGCCCTGTTCTCTCTATACATTCTATAATTCTTGTCTGAGCCTGTACTATGTACATTCACTGAAAACATTATGATGATATCTTTATTTTTCGAATGCATCACAGAGACAATGATGATATCTTTTTTTACGGGTTTGGAAATCATTTGTCAGTAATTTGAGTTATCTGTGTAGAAATACTACATTTGAAACCATTATGTGCATGTTCTAAGTTCTAACTTCATTACTGTCTGCCCTGTTCTCTCTACATCATTCCATGATTCTCATTTGAGCCTGCATTATGTAGATTCACTGAAAACATTCTCTGAATCCTTACCTGAAAACCACTGATCATGCAACATTTTTTGTGTTCATAATCCTGAATTCCTTAACTTTCCTATGTGCATATGTATGATTCTAACTCCTGCTTCCTCTTTTATAGGTTTACAGTTCATTTTTATCTGTATTTGTTATATCAATTTCATTCTTCAGCATACATAATTTTTGCTACACCTGTACTATATATAAAACAAACATGATGATGATATCTTTATGTTACATTTTCCACTTGAAAATTGTTTGTCAAAGGTTTCAAAAACATGTTTTGAAAATCTCAGTTTTTTTTCGTAGAAATACCACATGTAAAATTATTTTGTGCATGTCCAATATTACAATTTTTTGTGGTGTACACTTCTACTGATCCAACTGGGGTTTGGAAATTATGTGTTGCAAATCTGAGTCTCTGTGTACAAAAACTAAATCTATAGTCATTTTGTGCATGTTCATCATTAGACTGTTTTGTTTGTGATATAAAAAAATTATTTAACTCTTTGTAAAAACAAAAATAACGTGTGCTGTCAATTCAAACATGTTATAATTGTGTTGGCTGAGGTATTCCAACAACTTCAATTGTCTCTGCTATAAACATAAAACCTTCATATATATTTCCTATAATCTGTATGTTTTGTAGTATTTAAGAATACTACGAATACCGGCACATGTGATGATAGAAGCAATTCATATATGCACAGAACGTTGATTCATCTAGGTATAAATCTTTCTATTTTTTTCAATACCAGTGCAATCATTATATCATGTTTATACTATATTATACATTCATACAGTCTACAAACATGTATATCATCTGCATCTATCATCATTCTCTACTACATAACTTATAGTTTATGTCACATAAAAAAACTAATTTTGTCATACTCAACTATTTCATGTTTTGCAGCACATGAAATCATTGTCTACGTATATTCACTGAAAGCATTATGATGATATCTTTAGTTTTTGAATGCTTGACAGAGACAATGATGATATCCTTTTTTTATGGGTTTGGAAATCATTTGTTAGTAATTTCAGTTCTCTGCGTAAAAATACTACATTTGAAACCATTATGTATATGTTCTAAGTTCTAACTTCATTATTGTCTGCCCTTTCTCTCTACATCATTCTATAATTCTTGTTTGACACTCTACTATGTACATTCACTGAAAATATTCTTTCTATCCTTATCTGAAAACCAATGATTATGCAGCCTTTTTTGTGTTAATCCTGATCTACCTCACTTTACAATGTGGATATGTATGATTCTAACTCTTGGTTTTCTCTTTTCTAAGTTTATAGTTTCCTTTTTTTTGGCATTTGTTATCTGAATTTCACTCTTCAGCATACATAACTTTTACTACACATGTACTGTATATAAAACAAAGAAGATGATGATATCTTTATGTTACATTTCCACTTCAGAATTGTTTGCCAAAGGTTTCAAAAGCATGTTTTGCAAATCTGAATTTTTTGTGTAAAAATACCACATCTAAAATCATCTTGTCCATGTCCAATATTACAATGTTTTTTGGTGTAGACTGCTATTGATCTAATAGGAATTTGGAAATTATGTAGTCAAAATCTGAGTCTCTGTATAGAAAAACTACATCTATGATCATTTTGTGCATGTTCATTAGTAGATTGTTTTGTTTGTGTAAAGTACTGCTGCATAAACTGCTGTATAAACTACTGTTCATCTAAACAAAATGTAGAGTCTTTGTAAAAATAAAAATAATGAGTGCTATCAATTCAATAATGTTAGAATTGTGTTGGCTGGGGTGTCCAACAACTTGAATTGTCTATGCTATAGATATAATACCTTCATATCTGTTTCCTACAATCTGTATGTTTTGTGGAATTTAAGAATACTACCAATACTGCCACCTGTGATGATTGAAGCAACTCGTATATGCACAGAACCCCGACTCATCTAGGTATAAATCCTTTTATTTTTTTCAATTCAAGCGCAATCATGATATCCTATTTATAGTATACTACACATTCATATAGTCTGCAAACATGATTTCATCTACATCTATCATACTTTTCTACTACATAACTTACAGTTTATATCACATAAAAAAACAAATTATGTTATATTCAACTGTTTCAGGTTCTGTAGCACATAAAATCAATGCCTATGTAGATTCACTGAAAACATTATGATGATATCTTTATTTTTCGAGTGCATGACAGAGACAATGATGATATCTTTTTTCTATGGGTTTCAAAATCATTTGTTAGTAATTTCAGTTCTCTGTGTAGAAATACTACATCTGAAATCATTATGTACATATTCTAAGTTATGACTTCATTATTGTCTGCCCCTTTCTCTTTACATCATTCTATAATTCTTGCTGACACTCTACTATGTACATTCACTGAAAACATTATTTCAATCCTTATCTGAAAACCAATGATTATGCAACTTTTTTTGTGTTAATCCTGATCTACCTGACTTTACTATGTCAATATGTATGATCCTAACTCTTGGTTGCCTCCTTTCTAAGTTTATAGTTTTTTTTTTTTTTTGCATTTGTTATATGAACTTCATTCTTCAGCATACATAACTTTTGCTGCACTTGTACTATATATACCAAAAACATGATGATGATATCTTTATGTTACATTTTCCACTTCAGAATTGTTTGCCAAAGATTTAAAAAGCATGTTTTGCAAATCTAAGTTTTTTGTGTAAAAAATAGCACATCTAAAATTATTTCGTCGATATCCAATAACACAATGTTTTCTGATGTACACTGCTATTGATCTAAAAGGGATTGAATTATGTGGTCAAAATCTGAGTCTCTGTACAGAAAAACTACATCCATACTTATTTTTTGCATGTTAATTAGTAGACTGTTTTGTTTGTGTAAAATATGGCTGTGTATTTGAGTCCTTGTAAAAACAAAAATAATAAGTGCTATCAACTTCAATCAGGTTATAGTTCTCTTGGCTGAGGTGTTCCAACAAATCAATTGCCTCTGCTATAGACATAACTTTACGTCTATTTCCTATAATCTGTATGTTTTGTAGAATTTATGAATACCACAAATACTGCCACCTGTGATCATACAAGCAACTCATATATGGACAGTACCCTAACATATCCAGTTCTAAAGACTTCCATTTCTTTCAATTTAAATGCATTCCCGATATCTTGTCTATATTATACTCCACATTCATATAGACTGCAAACATGAACATCATCTGCATGTATTACAGATTTTTTACTACATAATTTTAGTTCAGGTCACATAAAAAAACTAATTTTCTCATAATCAATTGTTTCAGATTTTGTAACACTACAGATCATTGCCTATATTAATAGGCAAAGATGAAGAAAGAAATTGCAACACGTATGTTCTAAAAGACCAAATAAAACAGGTAAATGTATCTTCAATACCATCATTTTCGTATAATATATATGGTCACAATTTAATGTTCTATATTTCTATACAATATACAATAATCAGACATGCTACTCATTTATATCAATAATAGATATACTATATTTGTGTACAAATACTACATCTAAAATCATTATGTGCATGTTTTAAGTTCTAACTTCATTATAGTCTGCCTGTAATTCTATTTCTTGCTATAATTCCTGTCTGACCTTGTACTATGTAGAATCACTACAAACATTCTCTGAATCCTTATCTCAAAACCAATTATTATGCAACCTTTTTTGTGTTGTTAATCCTGATATACCTGATATATCTCAAAAATGTGTAAAGTTTATTGTATTGTGCTTTCAATCTACTTTGTTAGACCCTCAACAATGAAAACTTTCAATATCAAAATTGCATGCTCAATAGATTGAAATTGATATTCTAATGAATCAAATCTATCTGAACACACCTTCTCTCGATTGTAATTCTCTGTCACGCTTTCTATTTATCACTGTACTTTGTGTAAGCTTTCTCATACTGCTGTGTATGTCAATGCTACCTATGAAATAATTTGAAGTTCATTACAAAACAATGATAAAAATGTCAACTTTCCAACTCAAAATCTACACAACAATTTTTTTTCCTCACAATTATGCAGATAAAAAGTCACTATACTAATAACAAATCAATAAATGCACTTCATACAATTTCTTTACATTTTTGCTAATTCTCTAAACACCATTGCTTTCTACAGAAAAGCACTCAAACACACAGAAAAGTTCGTGTTTACAATATTCACTCAAACAACAGAGAAAGGACTATCAACCATAGACAGCTGCAACAAACATTCCCCAACAAAAGATAAGTATCTCATTCCTCTTACTTCAAAACATATCTAAATTAATGCATACATAGTTATCAACCATCCATATCATCTATATGAATGCTAAGTCAATGACATAAGCCATATATATGCTACACCAAATTCCTATTGCATCATTCACTAATACCAAATCCATAAAAACAACCAAGCCATTACATCCATAATTAGTAAGCTGTGGATTTCATACTCAAATCACTACCATGTATCAATGCACTCACAACATGTACTTGTAACCCACACCACCAAATAGGGTGACCCAGTATTCTGAAACCTCAATAACTTGATCACTGAACATGAATGGAACCCAGCTTTCTGAAATCAGAAACATTAAAAACAAACTACGAATAAAGAAAATACAAATTTTCAAATGTTCAAATAGTGTGATCCAGAACATTACTATCTGTTTCTTGGAATTATAAAGGTTCTGTTTTCAAAACTGTATAGACACTGACCTACACAATCATAAACCTACTAAAAAGCCAAACCCTAGTTGACACATTTCCCAACATATGTATGCTCATCAGTCTCAAGGTGAAATACTCATGTATGTCCATACACATGCTCTGAAAATAATAAAATGTATCATTCTTATATTGATGCAGAAAATGTGATACTAAACATTAACAAAAGGTACATATACATTATTATGCCACTTAAGTAAAATTTTCACCAGTTTTTATATTACTTCACATTCATAATTATTGATATATTTCTTCTATCTATGCATGCAGGTACAATATCAAATTTTAAAAAATAGCAAACCATTACAACAAAGCAATACACATCAGCTGATTATAAAGTAAGATAAGTATCCTAACAACTCAATTCTTTCCTACAACTGAAAAACATGACTTCATGCAATCTTTAACTTGATATATATAATTGTTTTCAAATATATAATATGAAAATACAATACTTGATAATCTAGTTTATCAGAAAACTTGTGACTGTAACTTGTTACTTAAATTATTTTTATAGTCATCTGATAATGTAGTATAAATTCATGTACTCATGATGTGTATTATTTTCTAATCTTACCTCATGCAATTTTTAACTTGATATCTATTATTGATTTTCAAACACATAACATGAAAATAAAATATTTGATAATGTAGGTCATATGAAAAATTCTGACTGTAACATGCTATTTAAATTATATTTATAGGTTATCTGATAATGTAATCTAAATTCATGTACCTCATGCATGTGTATTATTATGTAATCTTATGCCTTAGATTCATCAGAAATTAGTTCTTATTGATCTTTCTTCTAATTTATTATAATAAAACACAAAGCCTTCCAAAAATATACATGTATTTAAAACAAAGTCTTAACAAAATAAAACACAAAGTCTTCACAAAATGATAACACATAATCCCAAACATGTTCTTCAAAAAGAAAGATAACATATAATACCAAAATGATACCAACATAAATGACAACATATAATCCCAACAATGTTATTCAAAAACAGAGACATGATTCTCCAAAACAGAAAATCCAATCTATCAATTCCAAAAACTACCAACACAAAATCCATAAAACATAATACATCCAAACAAAACAAATAACAAAGTCGCAGCAATTCAGCATTTATCACTCCTCACTCTTCTCCTTCTTAATCACAGTCTTCACTTCATCAAATTCTGTCATTGAGAACTCTTCAATAAGCTGTTGCTTCACAGCCTTCTCGTTGCCTATCAATTCAGTCTTTCCATTCTTTATCACATCCTTATCTTCTTCATCACATTTTGTCGAGAACTCATCAATCAATTTTCGCTACAAACGCCTATCTAATAATATATCTTCTTCGTTATCCTTACTAATCCAAGACTGATCAGCTGGAGTGCTAAAACACAATTCTGAACACTTAACCTACAATCAATTTACAACAAATCAGAAAACCAATAAAACCATTAAAACAAAAAGAATGCAATATACTGAATTGAAACAAACCCTATCAGCCTCAATACCTTCATCCCCAAGGTTATAAACATCAAAACCCTGTCCATTCAATTGAAACCATATGCGATTAATTCACAAATAATTGAACACATAAAATCATAAATAATAACACAGTAATCACCTGATTTGATTCAGCTGGACCAACAGTATACTCCAAATCAGTTCGTATTTTCCTAACCGTATAAGCCCCATAAAAGCAAGACACTTGATCTGGTGCCACCTGCACCTTAAAAAATAGCTCTCTATCGAGAAGGTTGCCTATCTCAATTGGCAGCAAATAATCTGAATCCATGACCTAACAATAAATATGATAATATTTAATAAAATACCAAACCACATAATTTAAAATAACTACAACAAAAATTGAAAAAAACAAACATATTGTTGACGCAATTCCAGAGCTGTCTTCCCCAACAACTGAACACATTGTTGATCCCAAAGAATGACAAATGCATTGTCAGTTGAATTCTGAACCAAAACCTGAATTTTAAATCTATAGCAAAAAAAAACCAAATTAGCTTCAAATAACTGTTTTCCAGCAATATAAAAGAAATCAAAACTTATACAAAAAATAATTATCACAATATACCTAGGATTGCCAGTAGAATTAAAATCATCACAACTTGTGCAATAAAACCTTTGTTCAGCTTTAGTTAATTTCTTCAAACACATAGGGCAAGACATGTACCACCAATCCGCAATTGACTCAATACAAACAATCCTAGCATTCACCCAAAAAGTTCCAACCAATAACAAACATAACAAAAATTAACACAACAAAAATCCAACAAATTACAGAATTCAATTTTCTTTAATTGATACATAAAACCATTAAGAACTTAAATGAATGTATCTATATTACAAATTACCTCTCCAAAAGTTCGAATCTGCTCAATCGTACGAACTGCAAAATTGTATGCTGAAAAGTCACCATCATCTCCAACTTTAATAGAACAAAACGACTTGCACTCAACTGCCCCGTCCATACCATCATCGCCATCAAAACTTAGCATAAAAAATTTCAGATAAGTAAAAAAAAACTACAATCATTGCATTACAATATCATTCAAAACAATAATTGCATAAACAAATCAAAACACTAACATACCCACTCCTAAATGCAGAAACTTCATCCAGCTCACCATCAAGAATCATTCTCGTAGCATTATAAGTAGTAGAAACAGACACATTATCTAAAAAACAACAAAATAGTAAAAAAGATATCATGATATTAGAATGCATAACATATATACTATAGTTACTTATATAATGTAATACATATATATATACCTCTAAACAGCTTCCGTCGACAAAACTAAAGAATCATTATAGGAGCTTCACCACCTCTTGCAACTCTCTCCATCAATTGATCAACAAAAGCTTCCCATAAAGTACAACTAAGATGATTACCACTGAAAAAAAGAATACAAACTATAAGCAAAAACACTCCAGCAATTTAAAATAAGTCAAAATAAACTCTATTAACTCATGATCTTCCAGCACTACTTCCATCCTCTTTGTCTCATGTTCATTGTTAGTGTGAATAGAAGGCTGATTCACACTGATAACACGTCCAATCACATCTGCAGAATATATATTATTTATATTAACAAACATATAAACCAAAGAATGCAGTAATCAACATCCAATAATCAAAATGTACCTAACAAAATTGTTTCGTCAATATCCAAGGGACTGCATACTTCAGTAAATGGTTTGAACAAAAACATATTATTAGGAAAACCATGATCAAAGAACTCGGTAACTCGTGTATTATTAATGAAGATTAACATATAGCGATTCAATATTGTCGTGAATCTCATCTTATTGTTAGTGACCACACAGTTCTTCACAACACACAACGCACCATCTGTTAAGTTCATGTTGAGTCTAGGAAGCAAATCACTCTTGATACTTGTGTTGGGATTTCAGTGTTTAGATTTTGATGAGACAAACCAATCATGTAATAGAAAGTTTTGAGTACCCCATTTTCACATTGTTTAAGTGAATAAATAGACTAGAATTGAGTCTTGAGTCAAGGATTGAAATGGAGGTCAAAAGAGGATAAAGCTGCATCTAAGCTTTAAAGGAAGATATCGCTGCAAGAAGGCAGGATACAGCATTGCTGGAAGAAGAAAGGAACAGCAAAGTATAAATAAGGCTGTACTTCAATACAGCAAAACGAGGAAGAACGGCGTGCAGCAACGCTGCAAGAAAAGGATACAGGAGTACTGCTAGAACGAAGTTACAGCAGCACTGCTAGACGATACTGCAATCAGGTCTAAAATACAGCAGCACTGAAAGAATGCATCAGCTGCACAAGGACCAAGGATACAGCGCAGACTTACAAGTCAGTTAAGTAATACAGCGCTAACTACAAGACGAAGTATCCTTCAAATCCCAGGAAGGATAAATGCAGTACGAGGAACGGAGATTCAAACAAGAATAATAGAGCCGTTCAAGAAAAAGTCAAAGTAGCAGACATAGAGCCAATAAAAAGATGCCAACTGGACTGACGCGCTGCAGAAAGTTGCGAGCCGCAACTGCCGCATTAAATGCTCCGAAAGGAAAAGTCAAGTCGCATTAAATGCGAACCATACTTTGGACAGGCTAATTCAAATTCAAAAGAGGGATGTCTCCTTCAACGGACATCTTCTCCTACAAGTATAAATAGAGGTCGAGGAGAACTGAAGCTGGTTACTGATACTGATACTGTTACTGAGATCTAAAATTTCATACGCGAAAAATCCAAAGCTTACAAGATTCAAGTATTCAAGCCTACAATCAGTTTCAGTCACTCAACCTATCGAAGTGAAGCAAGTTCAAGCTGAAAGTTTCCCTACGGATTCAGAAGCTCACTTCGAAGCACAAGTTGAAGAAAACCTTTTTATCTTTTTAACCTTGTTACTGTGTGCTTAGGTTGTTTTAGTGGTGTCAAGCAGTTGATAGGAGAGATCCTTGCTGTTTGTTTAGTTGTCTAAGTGTTAGGCAGCTTCCCTGTGTGGGAGTATAGAACCCTGTGTGGGTTAGCCTTTGAAGTTTTCAGTTGCTGTGTGTACGCTGGACTTCAGTAGGTGGTTTGCTTTGTAAAGTTGATAGATTGTTAGGAGAGTCCTGTAAATCAATCTTGCTTAACAAAGTTCTTGCTCGAGGAGCAGTAGAGTGGACGTAGAAGGATTACACCACCTTCGAACCACTATAAGCCATAAGTGTTTTTATCGCTTTATTTATCTGCGCTTATTTTTCTGCATATCTATCTATCTCTCATCATAAAACGTTTTGAAAGAAGCATTCTTGTGAAAAACAGCCTTGTGTTTAAAAGCTTATTTCCGCTGCGTACAAAACTCCAGGTTACAGCGTGCAGCACTGCATTCTAGCGCTGCAAGCAGTAACCATCTATCGCTGCAAGCTCAAGTAACTTGCAGTGGAGAACGGTTATTTTAAAGATTCTGAAAAATCGACCAAGTTTCATTCACCCCCCCCCCCTCTGAACCTCGGACCACTTGGGACCAACAGGTGGTATCAGAGCAAGTTGGGTTAAAAGCCAACTTATCTGGTCACCTACCCAGATCCACCTTGTCTCGCTGTTTTCTTTGCATAAAATTCATTTTTAAAAGCATAGCATGGATTCTTCCAATCATAAGCTATCTATGTTTTCCATAGAATGCAGACACACCTTTCTGTCATGAATGATGAGATGTGGACGGTCATAACTGAAGGACCGATAATCCCCATGAAGGTAAACCCTTTGTATGGAAGAGACCATGCAGAAGGAGAGCAGCCACCACCAAACTTTCTGACCAAACCACGTCGAGAGTGGAGTAATGAAGACAGGAAGAGAGCCAACCTGGATAATGTGGCAAAGAACGCTCTATTTATTACTTTGGATAAAGGCACCTTTAGCAAAGTTAAAACTTGCTCAACATCCAAAGAAATATGGGAAAAGCTGGAGCAAATTTGTGAAGGAACTGAGCTCACCAAAGACAACAAAATCTCCAACGCTACCCAATTATTCGAGCTCTTCGAAATGAAGAATGAAGAGACTCTTGAGCAACTAGATTTGAGATTCACATCCATAGTGAATGAACTAGAAGCTCTGGGCAAACACTACACACAAAAAGAAAAGAACATGAAGGTGTTGAGAGCCCTACCAGCGGAGTGGGATAGCAAGACCACTGCCATGAGAGTGTCTATGGACCTGAAGTCCATGAGCACATTTGACTTATTCTCCGACTTGAAAACATTCGAGTATGATATCAATAGAAGGAGAAAGGAGTCAGAAGAGCCGATCTCCAAAGTTACAGCGCTAACCGCCAGAGGAACAAAGGATACAGCAACAGCCAGTTGCAGTAAGCAGAATGAGGATACAGCAGAAGTTGCTGAAGAGGATATGGCGCTCCTCCTAAAGAAATTCAGGAGATTCATCAAGAGCAACAACAATAGCAGCAACACCAACCTCAACAGAAAGAATGACTTCAGAAGAAGTCAACCAAACCCTCAGGTATCTTCTTCTCCACAGTCAAATACAGGGAATGTTGACTTGTGCTATAATTGTAGGAAGCCTGGACACTACGCAAGGAATTGTCCTTACCCAACCGTACACAAGTATCCCGAAGGAGAAAGAGAACAAATGAGAGATAAACGAAGAGAGGAAAGGCACAAGCTTCGAGCTCTCATAGGAGAGATGGAGAAAGCCAAAGATGCAGTAGTTCCGAAGGAAGTACTGAAAGCTGCAGAATCTTCTGACAGCGACACTGAAACCTCATCGTCTGATGAAGAAGCGCTGATATGCCTGATGGCTAAAGATGGCGAGGATAGCGAAGAAGATGAGGTAATCTACCAACCGCTGTCCATACAAGCTGATGAGGAGCTGAACATGATCCACTCATTGAAAAGGATCATGAGTGATTTCGAGCAGATCAACTCAATTCATGAGGAACTGAAGGTTGAGAATGAGAACCTTAGAATCGATAATGAGATCCTCAAGAACAAAAACACCGACATTACCAAAATGCTCGCTGCACGAGAGTTTGATAACTCAAAGTGTAGTAAGCTGCAACAAGAGGTCTCTAGATTGAATCTGCTAATCACCGAGCTAAAATCTGAGAAGGAAATCTTGCAGTCCAAGATGAGTACGTTCACCAAATCTTCAAAGGACGCAAGAGATTGCATAAACCGTGTCAGAGATCCTTTTGTGATAACAGGCATAGGTTACAGCAATCAAGGCACTCAGAATACAGCAAGCACATCCAAAGCTGTGAATTTTGTTCAAGCTAAAACTCCAATGAAGAAAGAGTTACTCTGTGACTCTGAAAAGATCATGAACAGAACAGCAATGACGGATAAAGGGAAAAGACTCCAATGCTCAACTGCAGGGAGTAAGCCTGCATCTAAGAATTGGCTGCAGCAGAAGCCATCTGCTGCATGCAGCAAAAGGATGCAGCAACCAACAAAGTTGCAGCATAGAAGAAACTTTCCCACCTATACTAAGACCTGCATGTCTAAACCTCAAGGAGGATATACTCCAGGGAAGTATGGTGGAAGACCACACTACAAGGATGTCGGTAATACACATGATGGTTATGCACACACTTTTTACAAGCAGTCTGTCAAGACAACTGCATACAGCATGAGAACCAATAAATCTTACAGTAAAACAGTTACTGTTAAGAAAGTTTGGGTTCCCAAAGTAACTAACCCCAAATGACCCGTATGGATATGGGTACCTAAATCTCTTTGAATTTGTTACAGGTTACAGTGCCAGGATGCAGCAGTGATGTATGGTATATCGACAGCGGCTGCTCAAGGCACATGACAGGCAATAAAGAAACGTTGAAAGACTTCCAAGAATGCAAAGGACCTAAGGTCATATTTGGTGATGATTCCAAAGGAAGCACAAAAGGAAGCGGATGCCTGGTCAAGGGGAATATAAAGATTAAAGACGTATCCTACGTAAAGGGGCTTAGATACAATCTACTAAGCATCAGTCAGTTCTATGACAAAGGATATACAGTGGAATTCAACCTCAACAAATGCTTAATCAAGGACAGCACCACAAATGAAGTAAAGCTTACAGGAACAAGAAGAGGAAACATCTACCTAGCAGATTGGAATTCCCCCACTCAATCAACATGCTTCATAGTGAAAAGTCCACCGGAGCTGAGCTGGCTATGGCACAAATGATTAAGCTACCTGAACTTCAAGACTATCAACAAGCTAGCAAGAAAAGGCCTCGTGAGAGGATTACCAGATGTAGCTTACAAAAAGGAGAATGTCTGTGGAGCGTGTCAAAAAGGAAAGCAAGTTAAGAGCTCTTTCAAGGATAAAATTCAGAAATCGTCTCACAGGATTCTAGATCTTCTACACATGGACCTTTTTGGACCAGTAGAACCAGTAAGCTTGAGCGGGAAGAAGTACTCCCTAGTAATAGTGGATGACTACTCTAGATACACATGGACGATCTTTCTAGCAAAGAAGTCGGAAACTCAAGAAAAGCTACCTGTCCTCATGAAGAAAATTCAGAATGAAAAGAGCTTGAGTATAGTAAAGATAAGATCAGACAGAGGAACCGAGTTCACAAATAAGTTTATAAAGAAATTTTGTTCTGACAATGATATTCGTCATAAATACTCTGCTGCAAGAACACCTCAACAAAACGGGGTTGCTGAAAGAAGGAATAGAACCCTCAAGGAAGCAGCAAGAACAATGATAGCAGAAGCAGAGATACCCAAGAGGTTTTGGGCTGAGGCAACCAACACTGCATGCTACACACAGAACAGATGTCTAATCATCAAGGATCTTGACAAGACACCTTATGAAATATGGAATGGTCATACACCAAATATCTCTTATCTACACATCTTTGGATGCAGGTGTTATGTTCTCAACAATGGAAAGGAACATCTGAAGACTTTTGATGCTAAATCAGACGAATGAGTATTTCTAGGATACTCTGCTGTAAGTAGAGCCTTCAGAGTGTTTAATAAGAGAACCCTGGTGGTAGAAGAATCTGTACATGTGGTGTTTGATGAACCACATTGTGACACGAAGAAGCTGGAAAAACCACCTGAAGAGACCACTCCTAGAAAAGAGAATGTTGTACCATACATAGAAGGAGTTCTGCCTATAGAAGAAGATAAAGATGAAGAAGCTGCAACCTTGGATGCAGCAGACATTCTTACAGCAGCAGAACCTCCTGCTTTACAGCAACATGATGAGCAAAATACACCAACACACGTCTTTGAGCCTGATAGAACGTGGCTTAGAAATCATCCAAGAGATCTCATTATAGGAGATCCTTCCATCGGTGTAAGGACAAAGAGATCCATACCATATGAAGTGATGTTTGCATGCTTCATATCACAATCAGAGCCTAAGAACGTTGAAGAGGCACTGCAAGATAGCAATTGGGTGCAGGCCATGCAAGAAGAATTGAATGGATTTGAAAGAAATCAAGTATGGCAAACAGTTGCAAGACCAACCCATCAAGGCGTAATTGGAACAAAATGGGTGTTCAAGAACAAGCTAGATGAATCAGGAGTCGTTGTAAGAAACAAAGCAAGATTAGTTGCTAAAAGATACTGTTAGGAAGAAGGAATTGATTTTGATGAGACTTTTGCACCAGTGGCAAGGCTAGAAGCAATAAGAATTTTCTTAGCCTATGCAGCACATATGAACTTCAACGTCTATCAAATGGATGTTAAAAGCGCATTCCTGAATGGTCTCCTTACAGAGGAAGTATACGTTGAACAACCTCCTGGTTTCGAGGATCAAGCAGAAGAAAAGGTGTTTCGGTTACAAAAAGTCCTATATGGACTGAAGCAAGCACTAAGAGCTTGGTATGACACCTTATCTCTCTATCTTCTGGAAAATGGTTTTCAGAAAGGAACTATCGACAAAACGCTGTTTAGGATACAGGATGGAGAAAGTGTACTTCTGGTACAAATTTATGTGGATGATATTATCTTCGGATCCACAAACAAAGAGCTATGTGAAAAATTCTCCAACCTGATGCAGTCAAAGTTCGAGATGAGTATGATGGGAGAATTAAGTTTCTTTCTCGGACTTCAGGTAAAACAGCTACCTACAGGAACCTTCATCAACCAAGTCAAGTATACGAAGGAGCTTATCAAGAAATTTGGCATGGAGAATGGAGCAGCAACGTCCGTTCCCATGTCCACATCCATAAGTCTTGACAAAGATGAAGATGGTAAAGATGTAGACATTACTAAGTACAGACGCCTCATTGGATCGTTGCTGTATCTCACAGCAAGCAGGCCAGACATTATGTTTGCAGTAGGAGTCTGTGCTAGATTCCAAGCAGCACCGAAGGAATCACATCTTTTAGCAGTAAAAAGGATAATTAAAT
The DNA here is from genome assembly GCA_028654395.1 of Scutellaria barbata. Lineage (NCBI taxonomy): Eukaryota > Viridiplantae > Streptophyta > Magnoliopsida > Lamiales > Lamiaceae > Scutellaria > Scutellaria barbata. Next base: position 19,129,454 of record CM053652.1, on the reverse strand, counting down.
ATCTGAAAGGAACTCAGGAAGTCGGCCTATGGTATCCTAAGAAAGGAGGATTCAAGCTTAAAGGCTACTCCGACTCAGATTATGCAGGCTGCAAGATTGATAGAAAGAGTACAAGTGGGACGTGTCAATTTCTGGGAAATAGACTTGTCTCGTGGTTCTGCAGGAAGCAGACCTCGATTGCAACCTCTACAGCAGAAGCAGAGTATGTTGCAACAGGAAGTTGCTATGCGCAGATTCTCTGGATACAGCAGCAACTTAGAGATTATGGGATAGAAGAAAAAGAGACTCCAATTCTCTGTGACAATACGAGTGCTATTGCAATTACCCATAATCCTGTCTTTCACTCAAGAATAAAGCACATTGACATTCGCCATCACTTTATAAGAGATCATGTTGAGAAGAAAGACATCGTGCTAGAGAAAGTTCACACAGATCTACAGCTTACAGATATCCTTACAAAACCTTTGAGTGAATCGAGGTTTTCATTCTTCGAAACGAGCTGGGAATCCTTAAGTTGTGAAGAAAAAGATGATGTAAGATCGCAGGGGGAACCTCTGCATGCTTGCAGGAAGCAGTAAAATTGGTACTGTAAGCTTCGCGTCAATACAACACTGGATTCAGACAGTGCTGCAACCTACATTCTTACAGTACAGCAGTTATCGAAGATTTCAAGCAGCACCAGGTTACAACATTTATTTCAAAAGAGTATTGATTGCTCTGCAACCTCATACTTGGTTTGCTGCAACCTTAAAAAGGCATTTATTTAGGCGGCAAAGGGCATGTCTTTCAGCATTAAATGAATGACTGCGGGTGTTAGGAAGTGAAAAGGGCGCTGACAGAGCCCACGCGCCAAGTAATAATTAGCGTCGATTTGACATCTCCACTTTTTCCTGAGCCACTAGATCATTTCCCTGATTTATCTCAACCGTCGATCTTGCACGTCTCTTGAGAACCGCCATAAAGACCAAAACGTGCCATTTGAAATTCACTTTTCACCATCTTCAGAGAGAGAAACGCTTTGATCGCTGAGAATTTTCTAAGTGCAAAACCCTTGTCTCTTCTCTCTCTATCTCACAAAGATTTCATCAATGGCTGCCAGAAAGACCATCGTTCTTGATGGAAGGATGATCAACAGGGAACACATCCTGGAGTCAGGGCTGTATGACAATACCCTAATCAAGAGGATTTTTGATGCTCTACAACAGACCCAAGTCTTAGGGTTGTTGACCACCGTCTACGTTGGCTTCTCCACGGAGTCAGTACAGAGATTCTACGCCTACGCTAGGTAGGCGGAGGAAAGGAACTGCATCCTGTTCCGGATGGATGCAGATGGAGAAGAACGGTCGCTGACCGTTAGGGACATCTCCACCACCTTCAGCATCTCGGCTGCAGGTTTGACCCCCAGCCAGTTAGCGACGTATGGGGAAGCATCGGCTCAAGAGATGTGGAATCTCTTTCGAGCAAGGGATGCATGGGCTGAAATCAAGAGGAGCGCCCCCAATAAGCTCTTCAAACCGGAGTTTGAACTTCTCCACGACATCTGTGCATACTCCATCGAAGGGAGGACAGGGAGTTATGACAAATGCACGGATCTCCAGTTCCGGATCATGTCTGCAATCATGGTCGGAGAGAAGGTGAACTGGGCGAGGTTCATCATGAAGAGGCTGTGGGAGGAAGCAGAGAAGATAACGGAGCGTCGGAGCTACGGTATCACCATCTGTTCTCTGCTCTGCAAGCTTGGCCTTCAACTTGCAGCACCCGCCCCCATCCATCCTGGAAAGTATCTCGGGGAGAAGAAGAAGGGCAAGACCCAGCCGAAGGCTGCAGGAGCAGGAGTTGCGAGAAAGAAAATCAAAGACAAAAAGAATGCAACTCTTGCTTTGCAAGATGAAGCTGCAGGCAGCGGGGAAGACGCTGAAGAAGAGGATCCTTCGAGTCATCTTCCTGTTATCAAGAGGAGTTCAGGGAAGGTTGTACCTGAACTTGAATCCTCTTCCCCAGATGATGACGCACCATTGGTGAGAAGGGCTCCACGCAGCAAGAGAGCTGCTGCTACTGTTGGGGATGTGTCACATCAGCCTGATATGGCTGTAGTTGACCTTGGGGATGAGTCACATCAGCTTCAAGAGCTATATCAGCACCGGGTCGAGCCAACTGAAGAAGAAGCTCGTCTACAAACAGAAGCTTCAGTGCTCGATCCTACCTTTCCAGTGGCTAGAAATATGGCTGCTGAGTACTCTCTTTGGAGAGAGATGCGGCTGTCTAAGGGGAAAATTCTGTTGAAGTAGAAGGATTTCCTGACAGTCGAGCAAGCTGTCCTGGAGTGGGCCAAATCAGAAGACATTCTAGCACTCCTGCAACCTGACTTTGCAGCAAGAGTTCAAGAGCTCGACGGCTGCAGCGCTGCACAGGGAGCACTGGACAAGGGAAAGGGCAAAGCTCTTGCGGAATCCGACTCTGCAGAGCTGCCGATGAGAGCAGCAGTGGAAGATGTGCAGGTCTTCCTCGCCCCGGCTGCGGAGGCTGTACAAAGGGGCGATGATGTCGCGTTTGCTCAAGAGCAAATCGACACCTTGGGAGTGGAGCAGGCTGAAGAAGCCATGCTGCATCTTACGCTGCAACAGAGCCTGAAGGAAACCAGGATGCAGCACACTCCAAGGAGAATGCGGGGAGAAGGCAGTTCAAGTTCTCATCAGATGAACTCCCCTGCATACGAGCAAGTGGTTGAGGGCCTCTCCAACATTGTCACGCTGGATCGTCTGGAGGAGGAGGAAACCTAACTGCTGGATTATGGTGATTCCCCAGTTCGCGAAGATGAAGATGCTGCTGCTGCAGATTCTGAGGGGGAACCATCAACCATAATCAGGGATGTCATCTCAGACATTTCCAAAATTGCCGATGAAGCATCTACGGAGGAAGTTGCAGAGGCAGCACTCCCTGCACTGGACGCGACAGCAGTGCAGCCAGTAACCACCCTTCAACAAGAAGGAGGAGCTGCAGAGAAAAGCAGGGTGGAAGCTGAGATTCTTGCAGCAGTGGAGGATACAGTGCTGAAAGCTGTGATCGCTGCAGGAAGCCATGCAGAGCTGCAAGAACCCATTCTTACAGCAGAGGCTGTCGAAGCTGTTTCAGGACCGGTCGAGGAGATGGGGTCCGCAGAGAAGACCTCAGAGGAGGATGTTGTTCTGACAACACTCCCTGAGTGTGAGAAGACCTCAGGTGGGGAGGCTGTTCAGACAGTACCCGCTGAGGATGCTGGAGCTGGAGCCAAGGTAACCCCAGTACAGCTAGAGACACCTCGAGAGGAGGTTGATGCTGCAGCTGTTGCTCGCTCTCAAGAACCGTCCAAGGTTACAGCAGCAGAGGTTACTGTGGACGCAAACATGACGGATGCCGAATTCGCAAGGATAATCAAGGCACGGAACATAGCTGTTCATGGGCCAAAAGCTGGCGGAGCAGTTTCTGTCCCAGTCTTATCCAGCGAAGAGGAGGCAGAAGAAGAAGGAGAAGAAGAAGAAGAAGAAGAAGGAGAAGCGCACCCATCCTCTAGCTCGACAAGCTCTCAAACCAGCAACCATGAGGATGAGGTTGCTTCTGAAGTTCCGAGGCAGGATGCAGCACCAGTATGTCAAGAGGTGATTCCATTTGCTGCATCCGCTGCTGCCTCGACGAGAAGGAATTCAGGGCTGACTCCTGATGAATCTATCAACAGGGTCGAGACCGCTGTTAGACATCTGCTGCATGCTCTTCAGGAACATTAGTCTATCATGCGCAACAGTCTCAGGGTCAGTGCCCAATTCCATGCTGAAACCATGACAGGTTTCAAAAAGGATCTCGAAGTGCTGCCTGATATGATCAAATTAACTCTTACTGAACATTCAAACAAGCTGTACTACGATCGGGTCAGGATGGAGAAGGAGTTGAAGGTCGAAGTTGCTCTGACGCGTCAAGAGATCAGACAGTGCAAGCAGCACGCTGAAAATGCCTCAACCAGACTCAACCATCACTCTCAAGTCCTCGAATCACTTCTGGATCGTGTCTATGATCAATCCCAAAGAACCAGAAGTGTGGACGACCGCCTGGGGAACCTGGAGCTGATTGTGGGAGAACTCAGGGACATCATGGTCTGAGCTTTCCCTCAGCATGTTGATGCTCCAGAGCCCGCCCCTGCATCGACCTGACGCCCGCGATCAAGGGCGGTCCCAGCTGCCCCTACTTAGCCCCCGGCTTTTGATGATGCCAAAAAGGGGGAAGGATTTGAAGATAAATACAGGAGCAAAGGGGCTGCTGAACCTGAAGAAGAAGAAGAAGAAGAAGAAGAAGAAGAAGAAGAAGAAGAAGAAGAAGAAGAAGATGATGACCAGCAACCTCTCAGCAGGAGGAGAAGAAGGTCTGGATCATCTGCTGCTGCTGACATCCCTTCTCCGAAGAGATGGAGAAGAGATGATGATGGAGCTGGTGGAGCCGGTGCAGCTGCTGGAAGAAGATCGGCTGCAGGTTCTGCACACAGCAGAGTTGCAAGCAAGGATACATCACCGCCCAGCTATCATCATAAGAGAATGGATGATAGCCAGCAGCAAGGCTCAAGGAAGATGATGAGCGGGGACGAGTCTGAGAATCAAAGGCGCCAGTACGAAGAAGTTACAGATCCTATAGCCTGGATTCAAAGACTTGGTGTAATTGGTGAAAGAAAAATTCTTCCGAATAACTACTACCAATTCCCTCCTCAAGAAATCCCTCGCCTTCACACAGAAAATATCTCTGCTGAAGTGTTCGTGTTGATGGATCAAAGGCCTGAAGGAGAGAACATGGCTTGGAGATTCGACATCTTCAAAGAAGTCAGACTGCCTTTTGATCGGAATCCAACATTTGAGGCGATCACCATTTTCAAACGATCAGAGTACCTCAGACACTTCAGATATCTATGCAGGCAAGGCAAATTCAGCAAATATCATACTTGCAAGACTGCATTGAGAAGGTATGAACAGCTCGTTCGGGAAGGAAGTCTTAATATTCAACAGCTGTACATTGACCGAGTGAAGGAAGGGCTAATTGTACCATACTGCGAGGACTTCTGGCTGAGATGGATTCAGATTCCTGTGATCAGACACAAGCTGGAAGAGTCCTACCAAGAGTCCATCAAGGACTGGTGGAAAGGATCAAGAGGAAGAGAAGGCCTTGAAAGGTTTGTAGGAAGACGATCAGATGAATCAGCAAGCAAAAGGTCTTCGTTTTATTAAGCTGTATTCATATACCCTCTTGTGATCCTTGTTGTATTTTTGATGTTGTAAAAATTTCTATCTCTTAAATGAAGAAATTTTGTTTTTCTGCTCTGACCAAGTTCAACTCTTATGAACTCATGCATGCTGTTTATGTTTTCCTGTTGTTTATGTTGAAAGGAATAGCATGATGCATCTCTGATGAATCCAGGACTAGATTTATTTGTTCAAAGCTGTGCAAGCATGTAATCTGGATAAATCATATGAGTTAATGTAAAATGAAACTTCTTCATGAACGAAATATTGTAAAGGTTTTGTCATCATCAAAAAGGGGGAAATTGTTGGGATTTCAGTGTTTAGATTTTGATGAGACAAACCAATCATGTAATAGGAAGTTTTGAGTACCCCATTTTCACATTGTTTAAGTGAATAAATAGACTAGAATTGAGTCTTGAGTCAAGGATTGAAATGGAGGTCAAAAGAGGATAAAGCTGCATCTAAGCTTTAAAGGAAGATATCGCTGCAAGAAGGCAGGATACAGCATTGCTGGAAGAAGAAAGAAACAGCAAAGTATAAATAAGGCTGTACTTCAATACAGCAAAACGAGAAAGAACGGCGTGCAGCAACGCTGCAAGAAAAGGATACAGGAGTACTGCTAGAACGAAGTTACAGCAGCACTGCTAGACGATACTGCAATCAGGTCTAAAATACAGCAGCACTGAAAGAATGCATCAGCTGCACAAGGACCAAGGATACAGCGCAGACTTACAAGTCAGTTAAGTAATACAGCGCTAACTACAAGACGAAGTATCCTTCAAATCCCAGGAAGGATAAATGCAGTACGAGGAACGGAGATTCAAACAAGAATAATAGAGCCATTCAAGAAAAAGTCAAAGTAGCAGACACGGAGCCAATAAAAAGATGCCAACTGGACTGACGCGCTGCAGAAAGCTGCGAGCCGCAACTACCGCATTAAATGCTCCGAAAGGAAAAGTCAAGTCGCATTAAATACGAACCATACTTTGGACAGGCTAATTCAAATTCAAAAGAGGGATGTCTCCTTCAACGGACATCTTCTCCTACAAGTATAAATAGAGGTCGAGGAGAACTGAAGCTGGTTACTGATACTGATACTGTTACTGAGATCTAAAATTTCATACGCGAAAAATCCAAAGCTTACAAGATTCAAGTATTCAAGCCTACAATCAGTTTCAGTCACTCAACCTATCGAAGTGAAGCAAGTTCAAGCTGAAAGTTTCCCTACGGATTCAGAAGCTCACTTCGAAGCACAAGTTGAAGAAAACCTTTTTATCTTTTTAACCTTGTTACTGTGTGCTTAGGTTGTTTTAGTGGTGTCAAGCAGTTGATAGGAGAGATCCTTGCTGTTTGTTTAGTTGTCTAAGTGTTAGGCAGCTTCCCTGTGTGGGAGTATAGAACCCTGTGTGGGTTAGCCTTTGAAGTTTTCAGTTGCTGTGTGTACGCTGGACTTCAGTAGGTGGTTTGCTTTGTAAAGTTGATAGATTGTTAGGAGAGTCCTGTAAATCAATCTTGCTTAACAAAGTTCCTGCTCGAGGAGCAGTAGAGTGGACGTAGAAGGATTACACCACCTTCGAACCACTATAAGCCATAAGTGTTTTTATCGCTTTATTTATCTGCGCTTATTTTTCTGCATATCTATCTATCTCTCATCATAAAACGTTTTGAAAGAAGCATTCTTGTGAAAAACAGCCTTGTGTTTAAAAGCTTATTTCCGCTGCGTACAAAACTCCAGGTTACAGTGTGCAACACTGCATTCTAGCGCTGCAAGCAGTAACCATCTATCACTGCAAGCTCAAGTAACTTGCAGTGGAGAACGGTTGTTTTAAAGATTCTGAAAAATCGACCAAGGTTCATTCATCCCCCCTCTGAACCTCGGACCACTTGGGACCAACAACTTGCATGGATTCTTTGTCCCTATTGAAAATAAACAACAAAAACTGGAAATCAAAACTTTGTAAATACATAGAAACAACAACACATGAAACAAACTGTAATCGATTCATACCTCAATATCATGGAATATGCACTCAACACTACGTATCATATCCCGATTGCCAAATGCAGACAGATGATACCAGCGAACCAAGCGGAACTTTAAAGCCCACTGCATCCTAGACGGACCAATGTCATGCAGCAAACTGAAACATGGCGCCATACTGCAACTACACAAGTAACAAATCAGACCTATCAAATACCAGAAAAAAAAGGCTTGAAGACTTTTAGAGGTAAAAGCACATACATTCAATATCAGAAAAACTTACAAACTATAAACTCTAATCAATCCCTCCTTGCTGAAACAGGAACTGCACCAACAATGCCAACATGAAGTTTATATAGAAGATACCATGTGGAATCCGAGGAGCCATTCAAAGCCTATTTTTCATCATGACCTATATGGTAGCCACTCAAATGCTACAACCATGCAACAACTCAGAATGTTGCAACTCATGCACCAAACTTTGCATTTTTTTAATCATTGCCTGCAATTTTCTTTAAGTAGCTATTAACCTTTTATTTAATATCAAATTGTGTTTTCATGTCATTGGTTGTCTTTGCATTGCAGACCATTACACTCATTTAGCTTGATGTCATGATCTGTGATTAATTTTTTTTTGGTTCATTAGCTCATAGCCTCTTATTTAGCAGCAAATTGTGTGTTTATATGTGATTGGTTGTTATGCATTGGACACAATTAGACCCCATTTAGATTATTGTGCAGGTTTGTCATAGGCTCATTTTCACTATTTAATTAAGTAGTAGTCTTTTATTTAGTAGGTATTACTGTTTTCATTAGTTATTGGTTACTATTGCATTGGACACTATTACACTCATTTAGATAACCATGGAAATCTGTGATTGGCTATTTTTCATTGTCTATTAAGTTACCTAATACTGTTTTCATTAGTGATTGGTTATTGTTGCATTGGATACTATTACACTCATTTAGATGACCATGGAAAGCTGTGATTGGTTATTTTTAATTGTTTATTGAGTTACCCAATTTGCAAGAAATAGCTTTAGAATGTGTGGAAAATCTATGATTGGCTCTTTTACATCGTTTATTGTGAATCCTAATTTACAAGCAACAACATTACAATGTGTTCTATTCTCGAATAGTGAACCAAATTTTTATAAACTCTTTTTTTGGCCAACTAAAAAGTATAATTCAGTATACAATACAAAAGTTGAAAAGGTTAAACAATACAAAAGTATAATTCAGTATACATCATTAGAAAGAACATTTGAAAAGCGAAAAAAAGCATGCCAGCCTTTAAAAAAAACTATTCCACCTGTACAAAAGGACAAACACTAACAAACAACAGAAAAATGGGCGGGAAAATGGCATTTTTTTAAATAACTCCAACTGTCCTGTTATTAGTATAGTATAGATGAACTACACAAATGGATTATTGAATGTGTTTTTTATAATGGGCCATTTGTAAATTAAATATTATGATTTCTGAATTTCAAATTCAATTGGAAGCCTAACTTGTAAGGGTATGTTTGATTCGTGTATTGGGTTAGTTAGGTTAGTTGGGTTGTGGTGGATTTGCACTATTTGGGTTAAATTGGATTAATTTTTTGATATGTTTGGTTTAACTATTTAATGATAGGTTTCACTTAATTTTGTGTTTGATTTGAATGTTGTGATATCTATTGAGTTAGGTTTATATATTAAATTCATTAAACCCAAATAAATCAGCCACTTTTGGTGGGTTTATTTAATCCAAATAAATCCACCACAAGACTATAAATGTCATTTTTGACCTGGATTTGAAAAAAATAAGAATTTTTCAACCTTTAAAGCAAACACAGGTTTATCCGGGTTAATTAATCCTAACCAACCCAAACCCCAAACCAAACATGTCCTAAAAGAAACAACTATTAAAACCCTAACCAACTCATCAAGTGAAACTCTCATATTTCAAACTCCCGATGTTGACGTTGGAATTTGTAAATCGATAATTTCTAGTCGAACACTCAAATTGATTAAAAGTGGATGAAACTTGTGGATTTGAATGAAGACATGAAGCAAAAATGTGCAAAGTAGTGCAGAAAACATTAGCCCAGAACCTACTTGGACAAATTAGCTCGGCTGATTTTGAACGGTTTTTAGTGACCGGATAGGATCGTATGTAATTTAAGTAGAAAAAACAGCTCTCTAATGCTTAGTACAAAATATGTTCGAACCCTTTACAAGTTGAAAATACTTTTATTTATAGCAAGAGAAAGGCTCGAGTAGTGGGGATCATGCCCACTACTCCCCTGTTTTTAGCCTATTTTCTAGGAAGTGAGCAGTTTAACTCACCTACGATCTCCTAGCGGTTGGAAACATCTTGCTCGGCATATCCTGTCCTGTTCGGACTTATCCCTTCGGACCCGTCATAAAGATGGTTCTGGCCAGGTCATCCAGATGTCGTCTAGGACAAGCATCCTGGCCGGATCAAATGGGTGAGCTCACTGAGTTCTAAATTGGACTTCTGAAGGTCCTCTGTAGACCGGCCAGGTTCAGTAACCAGATCTAGCTTGGATCGGGTGGTCCAACACCCTCCACACCTTTTTTCTCTTCTCTTCTCAACTTTTCCATCATCGTTATCCTCTAATCTTACCTTTTTAATTTTATTTCTTATCAACAACAAGCCTCAATCGCCACTATCACTACCGCTGTTCATCTGCCTTTGCTGCTATAGTTTGTGTTGCCACCACGAAGTTTGCTACTTCGTGCCACTACACCATCCCTCGTTGCTACTCCTAATAGCCACTGTTCATCCTCCACCGCCCGCTACCACTGTAAAACAAACTACACATAGTTTTCTCACCTTCTACCTCTCTTCTCTGCCACAATTCCTGACTTCAACCCCCACCAGATCTGTCATCCAATCACGATGCCTCAAACCGCTAATAGTAGTTTCTCCATCACCCTCATCCTCAATAGATATTAATAGCTCCATTATCCGAATTTTTTTTTCCTTGAGATTTGAGATTGTTTATTGTTTGTTGTCTTTTTTCTTTTCAAGTCTTAAATATCTACAAATAGCAAAACTTCTATTCCTCCATCAGATGAACATATGCAACATTTATTGTGAAGTGAGAGTTGTTGAATTAGTCATCCATAACTTTGCTTATATAGTCTAAAGGCTTGGAGAGGAAGCTAATTTAAAAGGCTTGCAGTGGAAGATTGATGCAAAAATATTAAATTTGAAATTTTGAAAATCAAATTGAAGCATTGGAAAAAAAATTATTTACACAGTCAGCAAATTGACATGACATTTTTAGGAGGGAAAAAGACAATACTGTAATTATTTCCAACTGGATTATAGAAGAAGTAAGAAAAGTAGACATGATTGTAGGATTTTAGAAATCCTTGTCCAAAATTTGGTAACTAGATTATAAAAGAAGTAAGAAAAGTAGATGTGATTGTAGAATTTTAGAAATTCTTGTCCAAAATTTGGATTTACCAAGTCCAATCTATGAGGACACACCGACACACCATATCCCAAAGTATTAGAGTTGGGATCGTATCCCAAAGTATTAGAATTGGGATTGGAAGTACCATAAACATATCATATCCCAAAGTATTAAAGTTGGGGCCGTATCCCAAAGTATTAGAGTTGGGATTGAAAGTACCATAAACACATCATATCCCAAAGTATTAGAATTGGGACTGTATCCCAAAATATTAGAGTTGGGATTGAAAGTACACAGTATCCCAGAAGAACACCGGTTCTTCTCATAATTTAAAACTTCTCATTATCAAAATAAAGTATATTAGTTTTGTTTAGGGTGTATATAATGGCGGGTTGAATAGGATGAAGAGTACTATGGTTGACGAAGCTTGGGTTGTAGTATCGGGGATTTGGTTATTTATCACGAGTGGGACGAAAATAGGTGGTAGGTGGAGACGGGACGTTAAGCGGGTCAACATGAGGTGGAGTGTTATCGACAGGAGGTAGAGTAAGTTCAGGTTGGGAAGGGTTGGCCTCAGGTGCACCTTGTGCAATAGGAGGAGCAATATTAGGGGTTGGTGGCGAGTGAATGGTGAGAGGCCGAGAGTAGCGAGCAGGAAGGGGAGGAGGGCTAGTTTGTGTGGGAGTATGAGTATGAGATTTTTCACGAAAGGGAAAATAATGTTCAACAAATCGCACGTGGCGAGAATAGTATAGATGACGAGTGGTAAGATCCATGCATTTGTAAGCAGAACGAGCCATGGAATAACCAAGGAAGAGGTACGGAGAGAAATGAGGTTCGAGTTTAGTGGACCTGTAAGGACATAGCCACGGGAAACACAAACACCCAAAAGGTTTGAGTTTGGTGTAGGATGAGGAATGATGATAGATGACCTCATATGGTGACTGATTTGCTAGGACAGAGGATGAAAGTCTGTTGATAAGATAAACTGCTGTTTGAAAAGCATAAGACCAGTAGGACGTGGGTAAGGAGGCATGATAAAGGAGTAATAGACCGGTGTCAACGATATGACGGTGACGCCGTTCAACCGTTCCATTATGTTCTGGTGTGTTGGGGTGTTGTGAAGTGGGAAATACCGAGAGTATTTAATAAAGGAATGAGTTTTTGGAATTCACCACCATTATCAGATTATAAAGAAATGATGGAAAACCCAAAAAACTTGTTAACAAACCGATGAAACTGAGTGAATATGGAGGCAATATCAGATTTTCGCTGAAGAGGATAGAGCCATATGTACTTGGAGTAATGATCAACAAAAATAACATAATACTTGAAAGCATCAGTAGAATAATCAGAAGTGCCCCAAACATCAGTATAAACAAGATCAAATGGTTTACTACTCATCATAGAATTATCAGAAAAGGCAGCTTGTGACATTTGTTCACTAAACAGGACTCACAATAAAAGTTTGAGGGAAATTCAACAGTAGAAAACAATTTATTAAATAAAAATCTAGAGACATAGAGAGACGAATGCCCAAGACAGTGATGCAAGTCGGAGGGCATCAGAGAAATAACATGAACATATGGAGATGACGTTGAAGGAAGTGTGTAGAGATTATTATCTTTTTGCCCCCGAAGTAGAGGACTCCCCGTGGCTAGGTCCTTACAAGAAAATGAGAGGGAAAAAATTCAATGAAAAAACAGTTAGTTTGACAAAGTTGAGAAACGAAAATAAGATTGCAATTTAAGTTGGGGGCATATAAGACATGCGAGAGGGATAAATTTCAGGGTGTAGCTGGAATGATTGAAGAACCAACATGAGTTATGGGAAGTGTATTACCATTGCCGAGCTGTATTTCGTCCAGACCGCCATAATCAGAAAAGTTGTGAAGATGCAAAATAGAGTTAGCAGCATGATGTGATGCACCACTGTCAAAAATCCAAGAAGTTGTTGCATTAGGCATAGAACTAGGAAGCGTGGTATTCACAACCTGTGGATTTTACACCATAATATTCTGCTCACGCAAAAAATTAGCCAATTTGCGACAAACCTTAGCAGTGTGGCCAGGGAATTGACAATACTGACACACAGTTGTAGGCTGCCCATGAAAGTAGTTGCCCTGGGATGACTGAGAATAAGAGTCGCATTCTCCAGAGCGACCCCCGTGGCCACAATTACCACGACCGCCACGTCTGGATCCGTAAGAAGTATTTTCAAGCGGAACTAAGGAGGATGAAGCCTGCTTGGTTCGTGTGTGATGAGCAGTGGGAACCAACGGTAGTGAATCAGAATTGGTGGTGAGCAGTCGTTCGATGTCAAACAGAATGTCTGAGAGATCAGCCAAAGTTACTGCAGTTTCACGGACATGCAGAGCCGAATAAACGTAGCGATAATCATCACCAAGCTGTGTAATTATTGAAGCAACTAGATTAGAATCAGAAATGGGCTGTCTGGCGAGAGCAAGAGAATCGGCAATATCACTTATATCCTTTAAGTATTCAGTAATTGTGCGGGTGCCTTTCGGATTCTGTGTTAATTTTGCTTTGAGGAACAAAATCCTACCAGGCGTAGTGCTAGCATAGGTATTGGACAGACGGGATCAAGCGTCGCGAGCGGACGCCGCCGTAGAGATGAGCGGCTGAATATTATCGGAACAACTGCCGAGAAGTGTGCTAATAATTACTTGATCCTGGCGATACCAGACCAGATACTGAGGATTGACGGAGCCATCACTGTTATTCTTGGAGGGAGTAGATGTTGTACCATCAATATATCCGATCAGATCAAGGCCAATGAGGGTAGATTGGACCTGTCGACTACAGATGGAGAAATTTGACGACGTTAGTTTGATCGAAAAGTGGGTCGGCGCATTGAGCTGCACGATAGAGGGGATGCTGGCGTTGGAAGCCATGAGATCAGCGATTGAGAAACGAGAGAAAAAAATGGGTTTGGCAGCGGGTGGGAGAAAGAAGATGTTTTATGCTTTTGATACCATGCTGGAGCGGAAAAAGATTTGTATTGCATATTTGATAAAGAGTGTACAAGAGATATATATACTCTGATTATAGGCCACAGCCCTACAACAAGTGTACAACACAGTAAGGCCTATGAACAAATGTTACTGGGCTTTAACATAAGAAATCTTCTTTTCAAAGAAATTTCATTGATTAAACAAATCGAATTACAAAAGATGGAAATTTCTAATGGAAAGACGCATAAAAACATGTTTGAAACTGTCGAGAAATCTATGTTTGATTTACTAAATACAAATTATTTTCTCATATCTTATTATAGTTAATGATATTGCATTACACCCTACTACCTTGTGACTTGTTTTTACCAAAATTTTGAAGGATGAAATTACTTTCATGCCCTTATTTTATAGTGTAATAGAAGATCAAACTTTTCCTTGAATGTTTTACTTTTTGTGTGATTTTTAATAACTAAATTTCAATTTTTTGTCTGATTAATCTATGATAACAATCGGACTCGTTTAAATTGCTACCATACTAGGTAACACTTGTTTGTTGCATATAATAAACCCCATCATAGATTTCTCATATGTTTTAAAGTTACATTTTCAAAATTTTCAAAAGTTATTTGATTCGTGGGTTACGTTAGATTTAGAGTTTTTAACCCATGAAATTTGATGTTTGGTTTGTGGGTTATTGACCAATTGAAAGCATGTGGTTCGAACAAAATATGAGATTCAGTGTGCTTGTAGCGAATTACTTAAGCCACCAATTTTAGGGTGATGAACATATTATTGCCATCTACAATTGGCCAGACAAAATTATCCCATTTGTGTGTATAATTTCCATATCATTTCTGGAGTTGATCATATTTAACATTAATGTTTCTTGGCGCAATGTTTAACGTTAATTGCAAGTCCACAAAACGTATGAATAATATTTTGCCATCTCTTTTGAAGGTGAATCCCTACCTTGTATCTCCTCTTTGTTCTTGAAACAATCCCCTTCTCCTCTTCTTAAGGTGACAATGTAATTCATTTGATTTTTGTATGTGAATATACAACCCTCTTTATCGTATATAGGATGAATGAACCATTAAACGGAATTTTGATAATTTCATGATCAAATGTTGAGCACAACGAGGCAATAGTTGGATCCTAGGTCAACAACTGATTTGGAATTTTGGTATTAAATGAAATTTTGAAAAATATAAATAAATTAACAACTTTGTAAAGAACAATTATCTTATTTCAAATACTTTTTTGTTACCACATTCAAACAATTTTTTTGATTTACCACAACATTAAACCACCCAAAAAGATACCAAACTTAATTTAAATTCAAATCACATGTGAATAGTAAAAAATCCCAATCTAGCTTTTTAATTTTATCAATACCATCATTTCAACCAAACGGGCCCAAGGAGTTACGTGTAATTAAACCCCTTTCTTTGCCAATTCCAACAATGTATATTACTTTAACGTAGAAAGAATAATTTCTCCCCTCTTTGTTCTCCTTTTTCCCCTTTTCTTCTCTGATTCTGTAACCCTAATCTCATACCAAATTCTTGTTCGAATTTACGAGCGATTCGATTTCGGCATCTACCCCTGCTGTTGAGGTGAATTGGTTCTGTTTTTTTCTTTTGATTTTCTGTTGAAAATTAGGTACCTTTCCTGTTTGTTTAATTTTCTTCCTTGCGTGGTCTAAAGAGTTAATTTTGACGTAGTTTTGAAAAATCCGCATGGAATTGCTGTGGATATTTGTTTGTGCGCTGTTATCTCGCTGAATTTCGTGCCTATTGGATATAATTTTCTAAATTCTGTATTTTGATGAACTTTGTGGTATTAGATTTATGTCAGGAAGTTATATTGATTTGCTTTGGTCAAGCAGCTGATCTCTGACTGGTAGAAATCTGATTTTTTGATCACTTGCTAGATGTATTAAACAGTTTTTTCAAGCTTTGTAATTGATTGTGTATATTGTCCTATTATCCACTTACGAAAGTATGTTATGTGCCCAGGTTTTGATTTTGGTAGCTATTCTCTCCTTGTTGGTTTCTTGGAATTGAATTTCTTTTCTTGCGGTGTGCTGACTTACTGAATCCGATTGTTAAACGTCCAGCATCACTACATCAATCATTCAATAATTTGTTATTCATCGACACTAATTTGACAATCTACAAGTTTTATCCTGTGTATTTCATTCTTATATGTATTCTCACTTTCAGGAATAGGACGGGAATCATGTCACTTGCACGGACTTACCGGCCACGAGGTGGTCAGTTTCGTGGTGATGGCAGGTTACCTTATGGTAGAAACAGTAGTATGGGCATGAGAGCAACAGCTGCCGCTGCTGCTAACTACAACTGGAACCATGATAGTTGGCCGTATAATTCAGAGTTTTATATAAAGAATCATAATTCTTCCAGTGATTACTCTCGAAATTTAATGCTAGATGGACCCAATTATGACCATGTTTGGACTGACATTGTACCTTCTTCAAAAAGGAGAAAGGTCTCAGATATGTCTTATGAAGGCACTGGCAGACACTATCAACAGCCATACGCATACGATAATGGTCTTGAAAATCATGCTGACATGTGGCAACATGTGCCTCCTCAAATTTTCAATACATACTCCAGTGTTTCGTTAGTATGTGACAACGGTTCAGCTATAACAGCTGCAACAAGGTCTGAGGGTGGTAGTGCTCTTGCTTCAACTACCTCCAAACGGGATCGCTCAAAGTTTGAGGATGAGGAGGAAGTTGTTTTTATGTCGAGAGATGAGATAGAAAGGTGCTCTCCCTCAAGAAAAGATGGGATTGATGTTTTGCATGAGACACATTTGCGATATTCATACTGTGCCTTCCTTCAGAATCTTGGACTTCGGCTTGACCTGTAAGCTATCTACTCACCAGATTACATGGAAATGGCTGTGAAATTTTATTGTGCTACATTTTATTTCAGAATTACTGCATTAAGATGACAATGCTTTTCGTTTATTTGCAGACCACAGACCACCATTGGAACTGCCATGATTTTGTGCCATCGTTTTTTTGTTCGCCGTTCTCATGCCTCTCATGATAGATTTGTGAGTATCTATTCTATAAACTAGTAATTTTCTTTCATAAATGTTACTAAAAATGAATTATAATAAATTTCTTGATTTGGGGAAACTTCTTCTGAAATCTAAAGTAACTTTCCTAATAACAAGGACTTATTTTAATTCAATGGCTCTATCTCTTCAACAACTACTTAGTTGATCTGTTTATTACTGCAGTTAATAGCTACTGCTGCACTTTTCCTTGTCTCTAAGTCTGAGGAGACACCGCGGCCTCTGAATGATGTACTGAGAATGTCATGTGAAGTTTTCCACAAGCAGGAGTTCACAGTTCTCTCTCTCATGCTCCCTATTGTCAGTATTCTCTTTCGTTGTCTTTTCTCTGCTGTATGTATATAAATCTGTTTCTATGAAGAAGTTTATTAATGCATTCTAGCCATCCAAAATTACAACCCTCAGAGTCGAGCACAAGAGTATTCATAATTGGCTCATCAATTGTACCAAGATTATCTTTGGGGAATATGTTAATATTAAATGTGATTTTTCTGTTCAGCCAAAATTATTACGTGGCCATGGAATAGAAAATTATGTCAACATAAGATTTGATGTGACTGTCTTATGTACTGTTGATGTATTTGATGATTCATTTGCCCTTAACAGGATTGGTTTGAGCAATATCGCGAACGGATTATGGAGGCTGAACAATTGATTTTGACAACCTTAAATTTTGAGCTAAGCGTGCAACATCCATATGAATCTCTGACATCCACGCTTGAAAAATTGGGGTTTTCACAATCAATTTTGGTGAATCTGGCATTGAGCTTGGTCAGTGAAGGGTAAGTCCACTGCTTTGAGTGTTCTTGTTCAGGGTTCTAATTGAAGTGGAAATCTGCATTAGGCAATCTATCAGTTCGATAGAGTACTCAGCATACATAATAATGTAGTCAGATCTATGATTTTCGTTCTTTTATTCAGATTATGATTACTGGAATTGTATTATTTGACCTACCAACTGGAGCCTACACTTGCAACAATTGGAGATAGGATGAGTCTAATTAGGTCTATGGCTTCTTTATTCTTGAATTGTGTGGTACTTTGTAAGCTATTTTTGTCTCATTTTACTTGTTATCATCCTGCTATGTGATGTTGATGTTTTGGATTGACGTATAATTGCAGGGTCTATAGAGGATTAGCATGCTCACCTTATGATATTAATAGCTGGCGGTTGATGTGCTGTTCATCAAATTTTTGTTTTCATCTGAAGTTGAACTAGAGATATCTTGTGGATGCCTTTTCCATGCTGATACCTTAATGACTTGCTCATTGGCTATAGAAGTTCATGGATAAGCCAAACTAATTTTGCCATTTGGACATCCTGATCTGTGTTTGAGAATTCTTATGTGGACATGTGTCTTCTGTTCACTTTATTTCCACATAGGATGCCTATGAACAGGCTGAACAACTTGTGAAGATTTTATCAACTATTTGTTGCTGTCAGTGCTTGCGCTGATTGTCTATGAGCTGCACAATGTGATCCAACTGGCTTTCTTTCACCACTTCATAAAACGACTTGCTTTCATTGTCTACAGATTTATTCACTTAAAGTTCTCCTGCCCTGCTCTCCTACATCTAAGATACTTAGTTTTCCAAATATTCTCAGGCAACCCTCCTTTATTTCCATTTCTTTTAGAACTGTTTGTTTCAGCTTAATGTTTTTGTTTTAAAGCTGACTTCTGATTCTGGATAGTCTCACCCAAACTTAACCTCTGGGAAAATTTTCGGCTCATAGTATTTACCTTTATACTTAAGCTTCTAAAGTGAGATCTTTTGTCATGTAAATTGGAATAGCTAATTACAGCCTCAAACCCGTGTCTTTGCCCTGCTCTAGTGGATAAATAGTCATAATTGCTTGCATTTGCATTGGTACTTCCCCTTGTCTAATGCAACGAATCTTTACTTGAGCCAAGGTTTATCTATGCATTCAAAACACTCATCCATGATCATGATTAGATTTCAAGTTTTCTTTCCCTTATATTCCCTTGTCCCAATTTTCTTTTTCTTCCCCGCCCTCCCCTCAAAATACCAGCATGTTAGGGGAAAGTGAGGAATTCTTTTTATTTTTATTTTTTGGGGGGTGGGGGTTGTCTACCTACTGAGCACCTTGTAATGTAAAAATTGCAATTTTTATTATCTTTGCTGTTGCAAGGTCTTTTATTGATACAGAGCAACAGATACAGGCAGAAACTTAGGGGATGCTGGTAAGTTTAAGGGGAATGAGAATGGGAATTGGTTTAGTGGTAGTGGGGAATGGGTTTCATACCTCCCATTTGAGAGCAGTATGGGCTTTGGGAATCAAAATTAATATAGAGGAATGATTCCCCAACACCAACTTTCATTTCTGTCATTCCCCATTCCCCTTATATTGGAACCTTTTATGTGAAATACTCAATTCATTAACAGGAATTGACTTTCAAGTAAAGTGAAAGCACCTTCAATAAAACTAGGATTATTTAGTTAAGTTTGCAGATGTTCTTAGTAAATGGACTACAATACTGGTATTCTGTTGAAGAATCAATGATTTTCTTAGTCCTGTCATACAAACTAGAAGCATGTTCATTGTTTATTTTATACATATATATATATATGTATATATATATATTATATGCCTCATAATCGGTTGTTCATATCTGAAGTAGTTTCTGAAGTCATACATATTATATATCAATGGCTGAAAGATACCACAGATGTTCATTTGGCAAAAAATCGATTGGAATAAGTCTAAAGATTTGCATGTTGCAAGCCTTTTGCTATTCAAATTTTGAGGAATTTGGGTTTGCTCAGGGAGGTTTAGCTTGCTTGAACATGTGTTCCTACACTTGCATACCCATTTAAATCAACATGGTGTTAGTAGCTTGCCAGCAAAGGTGGACTTGAACTCAAAATATCTGTAAACAGTGTAACATACTCTATATTAGGGTACTCACTCAACACATTGCAGAAGAATCTTGGATTTTTCCATCTCAGGTGCAGATTTATGCGTTGGTAAGGGAAAATTGCTTTGGTTTATCTATTTGGCTTTTCTTACTTGGAATGTTTTATTGCATATTATAGAGTCTGCTCATAGCTGCTGTTCTGTGCTTGTGCAAATACATTCAATCAGCATAAGACCAATTCCATTAGATTATTGATGTTGCTTCAAACGGTTTGGTTTTCTTATCTGTTTTAATGTAGATGTGATGGTGATTATTTTTTGGTCATATTTCTGAAGTTAAATTTTTTACTTTTTTTCGCAGGCTTAGAAGCTCACTATGGCTTCAGTTCAAGCCTCACCAGATAGCTGCAGGTGCTGCATATCTTGCTGCCAAATCTTTAAATATGAATCTTGCTTCATGCCATAATGTTTGGCATGAGTTCCATACGCCACCATCTGTCCTCAGAGGTAAACATCCTATTCTTTCTGAGATAATTTTCTTATATTTCAAGCAAATGTTTGCTCTAAATAGATCTCTTAGAAAATTGCAAAAACTACCCTTGAATGTAGCGTATATACCAAAAAAACCCTATTAGTTTCCAAATTTTAGAATCTCTCTTAAAGGTATTACAACCACTCCGTTGTAGTATGTGTTTTTCTTACAAATACCTCTCAAGTGCAATTTTTGCAAAAAGCCAAAAAAAAAAAAAAAAAGAGGGTCACGGGTCCTATGCTGATAAGAAATTAACTAAGCTTTAAAACCATCTCTCATAAAAAGAAACTTGTTCTAATAGTTTAGTAGATATGAATAATAGTTTAGTAGTTTTACAAATTTAATCTGCTCTCCATATGAATGACCAGTTATATTTTAATAAAATCATATTTGAGAGGCTTTTGTGGCGTAACAAAATGAGTCATATAAAAATGTTAGTTACAATAGTACGTGACTGTTTCGTGCAGATGTTGCTCATCAACTCATGGAGCTATTTTAGAAGACATATCTGATGAACTGGGAACGAAGCAGCCAATCTCATATTTGTTCTATCTATTATTCATCAAGCCTCAGTTTGTCGTCCTTAGATTAAATACCGATTTGTCCTGGCTGAGGATCAAGGACATGTTTCCATATGTTGTAGAGTAAGATGGATTACACGAAAAATACCAAGGGTAAATGTCGTATTCACTCTTCTTTTGTGTGTGATGAAATAAATCACTCAAAAAGGTTTATCTTATTAATAGAATCGCAACACATTGGAGAAGAGATTTTTCTTACTTATATTTCACCTATGTTTTTACTTATCTTTGGAAAAGTACAAAGTATACTGTATTTTAAGGTTATGGCAAATTTAAGTATGCTTTTCTCTATATTATATTTGTGAGTGTTTCGTTGCAATTCTAGAACAGACATTGATGTTCTTTTTTTTTTTTTTTTTTTTGGCTTTTTCAAAGTGGGGTGGGATTGTGTTTGTATTGTCGTGTCATAATGAACTTAGATTCAGGACATAGTGTGGATCTACGAGTGACCCACTATGAGTGGACAACATTCTTGGAATGGCATAATGTGTGTATTAAGACAGTGTTAGTAGAATATAGATTAATTTAAAAGAAAGTGGAGGCTATGTTCATAACACACCACCTATAGAAGTGGCAAAGCAGATCGTTGGATAAGAAGTCATCGAGCATAGTGTTTAGAGTTTAGGATTTCGGGTTTAAAATCATGTGTTTAGAGTTTAGGATTTAGGGTTTAGAATCGAATATTTGTTTTGCTCGTTACTCTGCAATATTTGATGATAAAAAAACTATGTAATCAACATTTTAATCGTGCATGATCGAATGATTGTTTGCCATTGCTCGTAACTCCCATTGCTAATGTTGGGAAATGCGAAGAGTTGTTAATGCTGGATCCATTGCTAATGTATCTTTAAATGGAAGGTGGAAGAAAAAAAACAACGATTCTCTTGTTTGACTATGGATAATTTAGTAATTTCATACAATATTCACTTTCTAGCATAAATGAATATATATCGAAATATCACGATTTTTTCTATTTCAATAAAAAACAGGTTGCACCAATAATTTTTTCGATATTTTTGTTTTTTCACATATATGAAAAATTTCGTCAAAATATCCGTAAAATATCGATACTTTTATCAACATTTATATTGACAATATGTATTGAATAAATAATATTCATCATGATAAGTCGGTGGCTTCACGGTATAAATTGTTTGAAAATTGGTGAAATATTTATAAATATCGATAAATATATATATCAATTTTGGTAAAAAACATTTTTTTAAATGATTTGTTTTGTAATAAAATTTTATAATGAATGGTCCCACTTTTTAAAGAAAAAAAAGTATTATGTACCTTAATAATATTATAATTTGCACATAATAATTGTGGTGTATAGAAGATTAAAATTTTATGAAAATTGAAATAATTAGTTACATCAAGATGACATATCATCTGGATTTACTTATATTAAGATAACATGTCATCTTATTCATTTGAACCTCATAGGAATTCATTATAGTATAATAACAATGTAATCAAATATTTTGAATTATTATACAATGCGAGACAAGGTTTATATAATTTATCATCCATATTTATTCTAAATATTTCTTTTTTTTTTTTTGAAAATTTAAGTTGAATATATATATTAAGTTAATTATAATACTTTGAAAAATATTATATCCAATATCCCATTTTTTACAAAATTTCGACATTTTTTAAATCATATTGATATTTCTATCGAAACACAATTTTTCATCCTTGATTTTAGGTCTAACATTTATATATCTCATCACTTTACATTGTTTTATGACTAAAAACTATGCAAACAACATTTAAATAGACAAATGTCAAGAAAAAGAATCATTGCTAACGGTTCTTGGTGCTCAATTGCTGGTATATTTTAACAATAAAAAAGAGTGATTGAAAAAAAAAAAAAAAGGGTAATGTAGTCACATCATATGTATCCATTTTTGTAGAAATATTATTAGAATGTGTAGAATACGCGAAAAGAAAGTCTCATTCATATGCTGCAAAGATAAAAATAAAAGCTTATGTTGAATGTGAAAATAAATAATTTTGGAGATTATATTTTTTAATTTCACAATTATTGTTTCTGTTACGACGTACTTGCATCAGCGTGTCCGCATTTCTATAAATTGATCGGTTTTTTAAACTGTATAATTCTCTGAAAATT
Organism: Scutellaria barbata; assembly: GCA_028654395.1. NCBI lineage: Eukaryota > Viridiplantae > Streptophyta > Magnoliopsida > Lamiales > Lamiaceae > Scutellaria > Scutellaria barbata. The sequence continues at coordinate 19,106,568 of CM053652.1, read as the reverse complement.
CCCCAATTTTTTCTTCAATTCTGTTAGGGTTTTAATTTGATCTGGAAGAGGACTTAGCGTTGCTTATACTCCATAGTATTTGAGCTTGTAATCAAGTATTTCTTCTGCCATTTTGGATAATCATCACGAAAATCTGTCTGAATTCGGTCGAATTGATGAGAGTTTGGATTTGATCGAGTTTAGTTATTACCTTAGATACAAAATCATCGATATACTCGTATACATACAGAGAGGGAGGAAGTGAGAGAATTATGCTAAAGAATCACTTGCAGAACGGAGTGGAGGCGGCGCAGTTGATGTGGTCGCGGCTGCCAAATTCGGAATTAGAAGCTGATGGGGCAACTGCCTATGAATTCGGCCGGTTGAAGAAGGATGGTAGCACTGTTGAAAGCCTTGACTATGAAGTCATTGAAAATTATGCCTACAGACTAGAACAGGTTCTGGATCATACACTTCTGCTTGAAGTTTATATATTTTCTAGATCATGAGTTCAACATTCGGTAGTTATGGGCTTTTTAGTTCGCTCATCTGGATTTAGATGTTAGTTTGATGGTTGATCTTCTGTTGTAGTTAGCTGGATTTTGTATTGGGTATTTGCTTGTCATAATTATTAAGGAAAATTTTAGATTTGTTTTTGTAATGGGGATATTAACAGGAGTAATTTGGAATAAAGCTGGGCATAACATCAAAGAGTTGTCTGTATATGGACTAGTTATATTCACGTGTTGCCATTTTTACATTCATCTGCATATTACCCCATGATGTTAATTGAAGTTACCTTTTGCCTCTTTTGCCTTTTGGAATTCTATAATTGTAGATAAACCTAGCATCAACACCAATCAGAAATCTGAATGAAGTGTATCGAAAAGCCAATTCCTTAGGCGACTTGGAAAAAGATTATAAACACAAATAGTTACTTTTTAATTTATTGGATATAATATTTTCTATCATCTTAATGGTTTAGTTGATATTTTATCCCAGGCGAAGAGGGGGAAGCTTTATACAGCATACAGTGTGGTGGTAAAATGGCTTTTGGCATTGCTTATCGGGATTGGTAAGCTTCAATTTTCCTTTTTGGTGTATGGACTCTATAATCATAATAAAGTTCTTCTGCATTAAGCAGCCGTACTGTATTTTGGAATTTTATTTGTGTTAGGTCTTTTGGTTTGCTTACTAGGAAAAGTGTTTGAATTTTGTGTGTATTCAACTTCATATCTACCTATTCATAAGCACACACACATATTGTAATATATGTAACAATCACATGTTTATATGTGTATATATATTATACCCTGATGATACATATATCCTGTCCCTGTTCAAGGGGCATTGCATGATATATATATACTATTAATATATTTATGTCAAACAATAAAGTTCATTAATAAAAATTGGTGAACAAAGCAAGGGCCTGTTGATGAGGCGTCCCAGAAGCCCAAAAAGGTCAGAATCTAAAAGGAAAGACTAGATGATATAACTCTAATCTCTTACTATATCTTACAAGAAGAAACTTTTGTATTCTCCACGACTTGAAGCCCACAAAGCTACTGTGGCTACCCACAAATTGCATGATCTATCTTTCTGTTACATTCACTCTGCCATCATTGATTAAAAACACATCTCTACCTAAGTAATTTTCTTTTTTTTTTTTGACTATCTTGATATTTACCTTCAGGCACTGCTCTGGCCGCTGTTTTTATCAATATTTCTGTTGAGAATTTTGCCGGATGGAAGTACTCATTGACATTCAATATAATTCAGAAGTCATATTTTGCGGGATTTGTGGTCTATATGCTGATCAACTTGGCTTTAGTGTTATCATCTGTATATATCATCACACAATTTGCACCAGCAGCTGCAGGATCGGGAATCCCTGAAATCAAGGGTTATTTAAATGGTAAATTAATTTGATATATCCTCGAGTTGATAGGTAAATGGATGATTTCTTTTTGAAGCTCGTGGTGATATCCTAAATGTGCAGGAATCGACACACCTGGTATACTTTTGTTCAGGACTCTAATAGGAAAGGTCTGGTGTATTTTCTCTGGATGTACACTTTGATTCCATTTAATTCTTATTTGAAGGTCTTACAATTTTTTTTTACCTCATTTTATAGATTTTTGGTAGCATAGGGTCCGTGGGAGGCGGCTTAGCACTTGGTAAAGAAGGTCCACTTGTACATGTTGGCGCTTGTATTGCTTCGTTGCTTGGACAAGTAAGTGTTTAGTTGTTGATAAGTTGCAAATGAAGAGGTCTTCTGAATTTTCTATGCTTTTGTGTGCACACCCCCAGTCACGAAAATTATCTCTCATCTTATAATATGTTACCTTGTTTATTAATAATCTAAGCAATTGTTGAGGTTAATTAATTGCAATGACCGCATGAGAACTTGTTATTTATAATGTGGTGATGACGGTCCAACCTTGTTCTCTTTTAAATGTCCTCTTGTTTGTATCTCCAGGGTGGAACCACAAAATATCATCTGCGTTCAAGATGGCTGCAGATTTTCACAAGTGAACGAGATCGTCGTGATCTTGTGAGTAATAATGTTAAAAATTGAACAGTTTAATTATCCATTGGAAGATTGATTTCCTTTTCAACTACTTTGTTCTGTTTCCCCTTCTCTCTTTTTTTTTTTGTTTTTTTGTGTGTGTGGAATTTTTGCACATTGCTGATAATAAGTAAATGTTTTCGAATTAGTAACACACTGCAGCTCCTTTAAGCAGTTTCTGTATCGAATGGTAGGATGTGCCCCTTATTTCTCTCTGTTCATATTAATGAATTGTTTGAAATTTTGGTGGTTTTATCTTTTGCTTTTGGAAGTACAACCATAACTTATATCGTGTTGCATTGAATTATATTAGATTATGTTTAAGTCTGCCCATATATATTGCTTGGATTTTGGTGGGATTTTGCAATATAAATAATAGAAGCAGCTTAACTTTTAGAAATATCTATACCTTTATGTGCATAACAAGCAACAGTTTAAATAGGCAGGAAGCTGGAACATCTAGTTTTCATGAATATTTTTGTCTTGCAACCTTGTAAATATTTCTGCTTATTAATTGATCTTTATTTGGAAAGATCAGCTGAAAATCTGCCACATATGTGACTCTGCATGGCTTCACATGCATTTTATTGATATGCATCTTTATGCATATAATTTATGTCTCGTTTAAAGGTATTGATGAAAATGTGTCTACTGTTCTTCTGATGAAAGAGGTGATAAGGCCTCTGTGGGTTGCTCATTTTGTACTGTTTTAATGTTTTGAAAAAGGTCACCTGTGGATGTGCAGCAGGCGTGGCTGCTGCTTTTAGAGCTCCAGTTGGTGGTGTTTTGTTTGCACTAGAAGAAGTAACATCATGGTAATTTCTGTTCTCTCATGCTTGTAAGCAAATCCTTTTATTTGATTATTTGTTGCATCTTCTTCAGATGTTAGTGTTAAATTCTGGACCTATTTCTTTTTAAATTGTTCATTTGAATCCTCTAAGATTCAGCCAAGGGCACCATTTAAAGAAATATCAATGGCCTAATTAGTTAGCATGTAGGGCAAAACTTTCCACTCAAATCCATAGGTGGCATGAAAGCAGATCATCTATTCTATAGGAAAGTAGCAATATTGAGTGAAACATATATGTAAATATGCATCTGTTTCTTGTGCTTCAGTGCTTGTATAGTTAGAGTTACTCTTGTTTTTATTCTGAACACTCCAAATGATGTACAAGTAGATATAGAAGCATAAGTTATTCAAAATGAAATGATGCATGGCAAGTGGGCAAATTTTTTCTACCATTTGAAGTTTACACTTGCCCATATCAGCTGAGTGCAATTGCTGCCTGAATTCTTTGGTTTTCGTAGGTGGAGGAGTCAGCTTATGTGGCGTGTCTTCTTTACATCTGCCATTGTGGGCGTGGTTGTACGTACAGCAATGGCATGGTGTAAGAGTGGAAAGTGCGGACATTTTGGTTCCGGAGGTTTCATTATATGGGACATCTCAGGGTGATGATCTTAAACCTTGACTTGATTATGTCATTTCCTTTCTGATCTTTGTTTTAACATTTATTTCAAGTCGTTGCTAGCATATTAACCAATATTGTTTTTAGTGGTCAAGAAGATTACTCATTTCAGGAGTTATTGCCAATGGCAGTTATTGGTGTTATCGGGGGTCTTCTTGGTATGTGTGAATATGCAAGTAATTGAAGATATTCCTGCAGTTATGCTCTTGGTGATATAACTTGCCTGGATGTTTACTTTGCAGGAGCACTTTTTAATCAACTTACTGTGTACATAGCCTACTGGCGTCGGAGTTATTTGCACAAGAGAGGGAACCGTGTCAAAGTGAGTTTCTGCAGTGATAATAGTCATGCTTTGGCTGTCTTGATAAATTATTATTTGACCTTTTTCTTTTAATAATGCAGGTGATGGAAGTGTGTATTGTCTCTGTGATAACCTCACTTATTTCATTTGGATTACCACTTTTTAGAAAATGCACCCCTTGCCCTGAAGCAGATGCTAATTCTGGTTTTGAATGTCCCCGGCGCCCAGGGATGTACGGGAACTATGTCAATGTAAGATCTCTCTTACTGTTCCTGTCTGTCAAAGTTAATCAATTGCGAACACTGTAATTTCTATTGCTATGAATTTATGGCTCTTGATATGGAGCCTATGATTTACTTTGGATGTGTGCAACTTGCAAGTGTGCTTAAAAAACACATATTCTATCACCCACTACCCTAACTTTGCTTTTCCCAATACCCAACCTTTTGATTAGAGCTCTGGATATTTTTGGTATTTTATTATATTAAAGGGTTACCATTTTCCGAAGCAGATTTCATTTCAATTTTCAAAATAGGACTTTACCACACACACCAAAAAAACAAAAAAAAATGAACATTTCAAATGTAGATTTATTCACTTTCTGCAACCTAAAAATGTCAAATCAAACATGCATAAAATTCACTATTTACTGCTGTCAAAAGAGATGAAGTGATGAAACTATTTGAACTTTAGAAGATTTGGTTGCTGGAATAAGTGAAGGACCTTTTCTAATCACCAACTGTAACAATACACCATTGTATTGCTAACTGTCCATTAAATCCCCTCATTACAGACTAAATGGAAATATATCTGTAATGCAGAAATGTTAGATTATTTGTTGAGATAGGGAGAATTGGAATTATTATTGATCCAATTTTCATTTGAGCATTATTTGATCCACTTTAGAAGATTTGGTTGCCGGATTTTGTTATGCAACCTCCATCTGCAATTTGAAGCATGTAACTCCTTTGTTCCCTTATTTCTTATATGACAGTTTTTTTTATTACTAGAATAAAAAACCAAAAATTGTCAGTGTTTTTCCTTCCAAAGGATGTAGTATAGCAATAGACATTCATGAGTAAACTAAAAGGTCGAAGGAGCTTAAGAATTACATTTTTTCTTGAGATAAAATGGAACTTTTTATAGGATTATTACTATAAGAGGGAAATAACATCTCCCAATTAACTTTTCTGTTTCTGGAAAATATATATGTAAGCACCAACTATTTAAATCAGACTTTTTAAGATATAATATTCAGAGGTAGATTCCACGAGTCCTAATTTAAATCAGACTTTTCTGTTTCTGGAAAATATATATGTAAGCACCAACTATTTAAATCAGACTTTTTAAGATATAATATTCAGAGGTAGATTCCACGAGTCCTAATTTTTTTCTAATCTGTTATGTCGAAATGTTAATATCTTAATCTAAATCTTGTAAGATACTCCTTATCCATTGAGTAAATGCTAATACCTTGATCAGTAAATTTTAGTTGTAATCTTTGCTCAGTCATATAATCATTTCTTCTTTTTCACTTTGAAATATCTTTGCTAATTATGCTTTCTATTTTATGTTGTTACAGTTTTATTGTGGTGATAAGGAGTACAATGACCTTGCAACTATTTTCTTCAACACTCAGGTCAGTTGAAATTTATTTTTACTATGGTGGCTGTAAGATGATCTCTGCTGATGCACTCAGTATATGCTTGCAGGATGATGCCATCAGAAATTTGTTTAGTGCTAAAACGATTCATGAATTTAGTGCTCAGAGCCTGCTCACATTTTTGGTATTGTATTACTTTTTCACTTGTTTACTATGAGTGCAGATATGGTGTTCCTTTGCATCATACATGATAGTACCTCTATATATTGATTTAACTGCATGGATGCAAATAATAATATACCTTTTTTTGTTGTCCTTGTCCAGGTTATGTTTTACTCATTAGCAGTTATCACTTTTGGCACTGCTGTTCCAGCTGGTCAATTTGTTCCTGGGATAATGATTGGATCAACTTATGGGCGTCTTGTTGGCATGTTTGTCGTCAGCTTTTACCAGAAGCCGAATATTGAAGAAGGAACGTGAGTTCCCCTTTTTCATTGTTTTTTCTTATTGATCAGTTGTTTCCCATATCCTTCAAAACTGGAGTGATGGAGACTACCTTTAAATGCAACAATGTTGAGAACAAGATTTATTGTTCACTTGGAAACTAAGTTAGCAGTATTGAAAATGTATTACTGTACCCAAATATTAAAGTTATTTCTGTTTTAGCAATTACAGCAGGGGCTGTGAATATTTACACCTTTATTTATTGAGTTATAAAGAAATGCTTGAATATTACAAGTTGGCTGAACCCCAGTTATCTGTTGGTTCACTAATCCTGTTTCCTTAGTCACATACATTTTTTTGCTTCGATATAGAAGAGTATATAGATGTTATTACTGTTATCAGAGTTACTTAGATTTTAAATTGTCATGGTAGCTATGAAGTTGGACAAGTCAGTACAAAGGATACACCTATTATATTTCCATTATCCTGTTCTCAAATCTGAGAAATTTGTATATCTGCTGGAATTTTAGGTATGCACTTTTAGGGGCTGCATCTTTTCTCGGTGGCTCAATGAGAATGACCGTTTCCCTTTGTGTAATTATGGTTGAGATCTCAAATAACTTGAAGTTTCTACCGCTCATCATGCTGGTTCTTCTTATATCAAAGGTATGATCCTCCCAAAACCTATTGAGAAAATTCGGCCTTTTTAGTGTACCCACTAAATCATTCCACATCCTCAGTGGAAGTGAAAACTGTCCTCTACTTTGAACAAAAATATTGTTCCTTTTCAACAACTTATTTACTTTCCACATCCATCATTCTCCCTTGCCCTCTTTCTTCTGCATTTACATTTACATATCATAGGAGTCCTATAAATTTTAATTCTTCTCTATAGTTCACATGCTTGTGAAAGAGATAATGCAGAGGCATCCAGTGTGTAGAAGCCATAGTCAGAGTCTTTATTCCTTTTCATCGGTTTTTTGCCATGTTTAACTTTGACTGAGCTGTTTGCAGGCTGTTGGTGATGTTTTCAATGAAGGCCTGTATGAAGAGCAGGCTCGACTAAAGGGCATTCCTTTACTGGAATCAAGACCAAAATACCAGATGCGGAATATGACAGCAAAGGAGGCGAGTGGAAACCAACAGGTTGGTGGTATTTCCAAGTTGCTTTAGTTTTGTTCAAAGTTTAATGTCCTTCATCTTTGAGTGTCCAATTATGCACAAACCTTGTTCCTTTTCCTCTTTGTTAATGGAGGTTTAAAGATCAAGATCTCAGTACCCTTTCTTGTAATTATCTTTTTTTGGGATATTGCATTCTTCATTTCTGATCTTTTGTTATCATTGTAGATACATAAACGAATTAAGCCTTTGTGTAGGTCATGTATAGTTCTTTTTTGGGAAGTGCCCATATTGTATTGTTCCAGAAACTTTATTGGAAAAGGAAAATTATACTGAGTTCTGATAAATATGGTTATTGAAACTCGCTTTGGATCTGAACATTGTCCCAATGGGTAAGTGATAAGACTAGTTTGTGTAACTATATTGTTGACATTATCAAACTCAAAATTTCCTTTATTTCTACGTACATTGTTACCTTTCATTGCCTTAAAGGTGTCCAATTCACTGAATTTTGTTCCTATATGTAGGTTGTCTATTTCCCTCGTGTTGTGAAGGTTGCGGATGTACTTTCGATTTTGAGGAGCAACAATCACAATGGTTTTCCAGTAAGTTAGTGCATTATGTTGCTGTTGTTCTAGTTCTTAACATGTTGGAGCTCGGTTCAAGATTTTCTCCTTACTTTCCTTGCAGGTCATTGATCACACTAGAAATGGAGAAACACTTGTTATTGGGCTCATATTGAGAAGGTGGGCTTTTAACTTAGTTTTTGACTTTCTAATTATGTTACGTCATCGTTAATATACGTGGAACAATGGGCGGTGATGTCTTTTGTTTTTTTTCTGAACAGCAATTTAATCCGTTGGTCAAAATTAAAATCCTTTGTTTCATTCTTGTAGTCATTTGCTAGTGCTTTTACAGTCCAAGGTTGATTTTCAACATAGCCCGTTGCCCTTTAGTTCAACAGACGGGCCTGTGCCAATCAGGTAAAGGAAATTTTTTTAGCCTGCTTATTTTATTTAGTTACACAAAGAAAACGTTAATTGTTAACTCATTCATATTGCAGGCACAATCTCACAGAATTCGTCAAACCAGTTTCTAGTAAAGGGATTTCTATAGATGACATTCATCTAACCCCTGATGATCTGGAAATGTACATTGACCTTGTTCCATTTCTGAATCCTTCTCCTTACGTTGTTCCTGAAGATATGTCATTAACGAAGGTGATAATTTTAGCTCATGTTATTTTATCGTTGTCTAGTCCTTAGCAGTGGAGTTCGAATAATTACTTACAATGCACGACTTGATGATGATTCAGGTATATAATCTATTCCGGCAATTAGGTTTAAGGCATATACTTGTTATTCCACGTGCTTCTCGTGTTATTGGAATGATTACAAGGAAGGATTTATTAATCGAGGTACTTAGCTACACAATTATCTCTTACTCGGTTATCTCCGATAATGCACTGTGCTAATTAGAAACACATGGTCTCTTCTTTGCAGGATTATGAAGATTCAACGGGTGTAGAGCTTCAATCCACTAGTGTAAGGTCTCTATCCTGCCTTACTCATATCGCTCAGTTTTGCAGCATCTTGAGAATAATTAATTAATAATTCGATGCTGGTTATTTACTGATATGAACTCAAGTATACAATAAAGGTGAATAAACTTGATCAGGAGTTATTTTGAGATTTTTTATACTGCTGCATCCCTATTATTAGTTCTTGCTTCATGTGAAAGTTTGGGATGTGATGTCTATTTCTCTTCCTATTAGAACCTAACAATATCCAGTATGCAAATTTACGGATGATGGATATCAGATGATACTATTGAATCTCAATAATTAACTTTCCCTTATGTTTTGCAGGGATCTTCGAGGTGATAGAAGACTTTCAAGGAGGAAAGACGCTGAACAACCACTACTTGATGGTCTTCTAGTTTAATTCCCTCACATCGATTTCATTTGAAGACGAGGTTATTCGGCTTCCTCCATTCTTTCGTCAAGAGTTCCACTTCTTATTATCATGAGTTCCTGCTAGGATATAGGAATTGTGTGCAGTGAGCAATTCTTTTTCCTCTCTTCTGAGGAAAATACAGAATAAGTGTAAGAAAAATAGAAAGAGAAGATGAGGGATGTGTGTTAAATGTTTAAGTGCGAACTGTAACATACTGTTATCACAGAATTGTAGTGATTAGCTTAGGCCTTTGTATATTAAGATACCAAAGTGTTACTAGTAATATTCTCCCTCTTTTCTTCGAAAAAAAATAAATTGCAAGTTGTATTCCAAATGACAATGTTCTAAAATGCTCTAAGGGGCATATGTTAAAAACTTATATTTTAGCAGGCAATAGAATCGGAGAATAGCTCATTCTATACACAGTTTCAGACATAAATAAATCATAATGTCACTTCCTCTAGAGAAGAAAAAAAGCCTGAAAATAGAAACATCTTTGATTTCTAGAAAACCAAACACACCATATATATCAAAGAAACAATCTTGATATCAAAGACATATGCCACCCACTGCAAAAACAGATGATCCAAGGACACACAAAATCATTTTTCCTCAAGTTATCAATAGTTGCAAGTTAACAAAATTTGGTGTGAAATGCCAAGATTCCTCGTAATAGTAGTCCTCATTCTGAAACCGAAGAAGCTCTTATGTTTGTCTGGAATAACAACCATATCTGCAATAACGTAGCCAAGCTAGTTGTCCATAGCTCAAAGAGTAGAAGACAAAGCACATTAAATGAACCTTATACCATGCTAGGAAATCATTAAATACATGGTTTCACCTCTATCAACAGGAAGAAACCATTTGCTATAAATAGAAGAGGGGGAAGTATGTAACAACTACTGAAACTACAACTTCTAAATCTTAAGTAAGCTCAAGTATTCAAACTTATTGTTCTATCAAGTTTCAATCACTCGACCTCAAAAGCAAGTCAAGCAAATAAGTTGAATCTTCAAAGGTCTAAGTGGTTGCTTCATTCATGTTGAAGAAAAACTTATATCCTTAACCATTTACTCTGTGAGAGAGTTTGTTTTAGAAGTCCTTAGTGTAAAGAGAATAAATTCTACCGAGTGTAAGTTGCTTAGAGTTAGCAATCATCCTGTGTGGATTTAGTAGATCCTGTGTAAGTCTAGCCTAAGAGTTGGAGCAACATGTGTAGAAGCTGAACTTTTGCACCATTGTAGGTGCATTTTATGAGTCTAGAGTTTGTGTAGGAAAAGTCCTGTAATTGATAAAGTTCTCTTGTGTAAATGAGTAAAGAGGATTAGAGAGGTTATTCCGCCCTTAGATAAACCTTTGTGTGTTTATTTACTTTTATATAAGTTAGATAAACTTTTGTGTTTATTTACTTTTATGTAAGTTGTTTAAATATATCTTGTTGCATTCTATATCTACCATACAACATAAAATCTACTTGTGAAATTTTCCATACTTGTGATAGAGTTTCAAAATGAACCTCTTAAAAGGCATAGTTTATGTCCATTACATGAATTCTTACAGACGTTGTGCTTATAGTACTTCACTTAATGTTGTATGTAGAAACTTCCAACAGCATTGTAAGTTCAAGTAGTGTACAACACATAGTAAGAAATATTAAAAGTTTTAAAATCGAAAAAGGTTCATCCCTCCTCTGAACCTCCTATGCCATTTGGAATCAACATAAAACAATGTAGGATAGTCCTATTAAAAGAATCTCATATATATGTGGTGTAGAATAATACAATATATGTTTTCTTTTAAGAAGAAATGATTGTTTTTTTAAAGTTGAAGATATGCTTCAAAATGTTTGTTTGTTTGCATTAAATACTTTAATGATAAATGAGACAACGCAATATATATATAATTTGTATTTGTATAAGTATTTCTATGTATGCTTAATAAAATAAAACCAAATCAAGCTCGAGCTTGATTATAAAAAATCAAACAAGATGAACACCTTAATATTCACCTCAATTAGGTTAGATTACATCTGTTGGGATTTCAATGTTTAGATTTTGATGAGACAAACTAAATATGTAATAGGAAGTTTTGAGTACCCCATTTTTCACAATGTTTAAGTGAATAAATAGACTAGAATTGAGTCTTGTGTTAAGTGTCAAAATGAAGGATGAAAAAGGATAAAACTGCATCTAAGCCTTAAGGGAAGATATCGCTGCAAGAAGGCAGGATACAGTATCGCTGCAAGAAAGTAGGATACAGCATAGCTGAAAGAAGGAAGGAACAAAAATGTATATATAAGGCTATACTTCGGTACAACAAAGCATGAAAGAACGGCGTGCAGCAACGCTGCAAGAAAAGGATACAAGAGTACTGCTAGAAAGAAGTTACAGCAGCACTGCCAGAAGATACTGCAACCTGGTCTAGCTTACTGCAGCACTGCAGAGAAGTATCAGCTGCACAAGGATCAAGGATACAGCGCAGACTTACAAGTCAGTCAAGTAATACAGCGCAAACTACACGACGAAGTATCCTGCAAATCCCAGGAAGGATAAATGTAGTACGAGGAACGGAGATTCAAGCAAGAATAAAAGAGTCGTTCAAGAAAAAGTCAAAGTAGCAGACACGGAGCCAATAAGAAGATGCCACATGGACTGACGCGCTGCAGAAAGCTGCGAGCCGCAACTGCCGCATTAAATGCTCCGAAAGGAAAAGTCAAGTCGCATTAAATGCGAACCATACTTTGGTCAGGCTACTTCAAATTCAAAAGAGGGATGTCTTCTTCAACGGACATCTTCTCCTACAAGTATAAATAGAGGTTGAGGAGCACTGAAGCTGGTAACTGTTACTGAGACCTGAAAATCACTTGCGAGAAATTCAAAGCTTGCAAGATTCAAGCATTCAAGCCAACAATCAGTATCAGTCACTCAACCTATCGAAATGAAGCAAGTTCAAGCTGAAAGTTTTCCTACGGATTCAGAAGCTCACTTCGAAGCACAAGTTGAAGAAAACCTTTTTATCCTTTTAACCTTGTTGCTGTGTGCTTATGTTGTTTTAGTGGTGTCAAGCAGTTGATAGGAGAGATCATTGCTGTTTGTTTAGTTGTTTAGAGTTAGGCAGCTTCCCTATGTGGGAGAGTAGAACCCTGTGTGGGTTAGCCTTTGAAGTTTGCAGTTGTTGTGTGTACGCTGGATTTCAGTAGGTGGTTTGCTTTGTAAAGTTGATAGATTGTTAGGAGAGTCCTGTAAATCAATCTTGCTTAACAAAGTTCCTGCTCGAGGAGTAGTAGAGTGGACGTAGAAGGATTACACCACCTTCGAATCACTATAAGCCATAAGTGTTTATTTGTTTTATTTTTCTGTGCGCTTATCTTCTGCTTTATTATCTGTCTTTCATCTTAAAACGTTTTGAAAGAAGCATTCTTGAGAAAAATAGCCTTGTGTTTTAAAGTTCATTTTCGCTGCGTATAACACTCTAGGTTACAGCGTGCAGCACTGCATCGTAGCGCTGCAAGCAGTAACCATCTATCGCTGCAAGCTCAAGTAACTTGTAGTGCAGAACGGTTGTTTTAAAAGATTTTGAAAATCGACCAAGGTTCATTCACCCCTCCTCTGAACCTCGGACACCACTTGGGACCAACAACATCCCTAATATGCAAGTTAAGAAAAATTAAATTTAATAAAATTAGAAAATTTTAAATATTGTTTGAATTGATAAAATATATTTATGATTTTGGGCGATGTCTAATTTATTATAAAATATAATATAATATTATAATTGTTATAGTTTTATATTGCCTATGTAAAAACATAAATAATCTTTTATTATTTTGAAAAAATACGTTATGTTATTAAATTATACAGACCATTCTTTTATTTTTATTTCTTTTATTTTGAAAAATATTATTTAAAACACTTGTTCAAAAAAGCACTCCTGAAGTGATCTGATGTTGCTAATTCGTATAATCCATGTTTGGTAAATCTACAAACAAAATAAATTTACACTATTACTATATATATATATATATATATATATATATATATATATAATTCGTTCTAATTATACTATGTCCTTCATATTTTTCAAACTTTTTTCTTAATAAAATAATATTTATAAAATGAAGGTATACATATATATATATATATGTTGTTTTAGGTTTTTAGAAAATTATAAATTATAATTAAAGAAATAATACAAAATTTCTGGCTAAATAGCGCCACCCTAAAATTATAGTTTGAGTACTATGAATATATGATGATACAGTTTTTGACTATTTAAAGTTTATGGTTTCTTGTACCACCACTCTATTTGTTATTCAATTCAAAGATGAGATATATGCACAAACTCAAAATATAAAATTTAATCATTTCCATTTAAAAGTATAATTATTAATACTTCAATAGCTTAATATAATAAAATAATTGAACAGCTTATTTTTGCAATATAATAAAATATTTATAAGCTACAAAGAAATATTACATGATACTTATTATAAATAAATTTAACTACACACCACCCTTTTAATCCTAAAGAATTAAAAATTTCTATATTCAGTAAATTGTGTAATATATTGTAATTTTTTAATTTAAATCAAAACTATAATGCTACTTCTAATTTGAATATATTGAATCAAAATCATTCAAGGAGTTGGAAACTATGAAGATGATTGAAAAATATGTGGATCTTAAGAGGAGATACACAACCGTATAAATCTCACATTCATATAGAGGAACTAAGCAGTCGATCATCTTGCTAAACTCTTTGTTCATGTTAGAAAGGAATGCTATAATTTCAGTCATTGAATGATCATAATAGCTTAAAATGATTCAATATTGTAAATAGTTTTGAATTACCAAACTTTAGATTAATCCAAATTTTGTTTGAACGTAATCATTGGAGAAGTAGGTATTGTGCGAGATTGTCTCACGGATCTCATTTCGTAAGACGGGATGGGTCGACATAATAAATTATGTAATATTTTTGTATATATTAGGTAATATTTTTGTATTATATTATGTAGTATATGTAGCAAAATGCAACCGAGTGGGCTATTTGGGAGATGATGAATCAACCAAACATTCTTGCTAAGGCGTATGAAGAAATGGATCGAGTCGTAGGTAAGAAGAGACTAGTTCAAGAATCAGATTTGCCAAAACTAAATTATGTAAAGGCTTGTATAAAAGAGTCATTAAGGTTGCATCCTATATTACCTTTCAATGTCCCACATGTGTCGGATAAAGACACCGTTGTGGGTGGCTACTTCATCCCTAAAGGAAGCCATGTGTTATTGAGTCGTTCCAAGCTTGGACGGAACCCTAGAATTTGGGATGACCCTCTTAAATACAAACCCGACCGCCACATTGTAGGCGAAGGTCCAGGTGTCGTGCTTGGTTCCACAATGTCAACAATCCTTTTAGCTCGACTTATTCAAGGTTTTACTTGGACGACACCACCCGATAGATCGATATTAGCTTGGATCAAGGATGAAAATATCGATATCGCATGTCGTATCGCAACTTTGATTTTACGGATATATCGATGGATATATCGATATCGCATATCGATATCGCAAAAAAATTGAAAAAACAACGGAAATTATATTAAAATTTTGGAAATTTAATATGAAATTTTAGAGATTATTTTTACACATCATTACACAATTATTCCACTCAAAATCACATTAAAATAATATATTTAAAACTAACATATAGATAATAAGCATTATAAATACTGTATTTCGAATGAAAATTGACAATATATTACATAATACAAGACAAAATTACTAAAATTACATCACACAATACATTAGTACCAAAAGGATGACCTATGAGGCTCAAACATAGTAGATGGAATGTCATCTTGATCCAAACAGTATTGATATTAACTCATCACATTAGAGTACTTATTAGGGAAAATGTTCAAATAAGCCACTGATATTTACTCTCAAGTTCATATATCTCACTAAAGTATGTTTAGGTACAAAAACACCATTAATATTTATTTTCAGGTTCATAAATCTCATTGAAGTATTTTAAGGTACAAAAACACAACTAATGTTTACCTTTAAATACATATAATCCACTTAAAATTTATTTATAATATAATACACCAATAATGTTGTAAAATTAAAATATATATTTACACATTTTAATTTTTATTTCTTATTTAGACCTCATGTTTTTTTTACATATTTTAGAACAAAAATCTATTCATGAAAACATAATATAATAGCTTATTATATATATATGTGTGAATATAAATATTATTAATAATAATTATTATTATTTACACTTTTTAATTTTGAAGACTAAAACTATTAAACAACTAGATTTATTTGAAATAATAATTTCACTATGATATTATTTTTTAATTTAAATACAAATTAACCTCTATATTTTATGAAATGTCATGTGAAAGAAAATATTATAGTTAATTTTTTTTTATTTCAAATCAACCTAATTGTTTATTTAGTCTTTAAAAATAAAAAAAAACATATATATAAATAATAATAATTAATGGTAATAATAATAATAATAATAATAATAATAATATATTTACATATATAATAAGATATTATATTAATATTTTCATGACTAGTTTTTTGTTATAAAATATGTAAAAGATATGATGTCTAAATAAGAAATAAAAATTAAAATGTGTAAATAAATATTTTAATTTTACAATATTATTGATGTATTATATTATAAATAAATCTTAAGTGAGTTATATGTATTTAGAGGTAAACATTAGTGGTGTTTTTGTACCTTAAAATAATTTAGTGGGATTTTTGAACTTGAGAATAAACATTAATGGTGTTTTTGTACCTAAACATATTTTTAGTGGGATATATGAACCTGAAAGTAAATATCAGTGGCTTATTTGAACGTTTTCCCTACTTATTAATATAGTTATGCACATGTCATTCATAAGTTGTTTTATCTCATCCAACTGCTTCATCATGAATTGGATAGTGTATACTAATCCAATCATATTGTTGATATTCATTTTAACCTTCATAGGATATTTGAGGATGTGGGTGATCAAAAACATCTCGAGTAGTCCAACCAAATTGTGAACTTTTATAAATATCAAGAACATATGAATTTTGAGACATATCACTATGATTATTGCTATTCAAATTAAGAAAATAATGACAAAATCAACTTTTTTTCATCAAAAATGCAATTTTTGATGTTGTTGCGATATTTCGCGATATATCCGCGATATATCGCGATTTCCGTCCAGTTTTGTTCTACACCGAACCGATATCGATAGCGATATCGATACTCTGCGATATATCCGCGATATATCCGCGATACCCGGGAAAAAAAACATTACCCTCCAATATCCATATCGCAATATCCGTATCCGCGATATATCCGCGATATATCGCGATATTTTCATCCCTGGCTTGGATGAATCAGATCACGACTTAGCATTAGCTAAATCACTAATTGCTTATGCATTACCTCGATTGGACTCAAAAATTTATCTTCAACTCATGAGGAATTCTAGTTAGCATATAATGCATGTTAATAATAAATGTAATTTACACAATTATATAATTCTTCTATAGTATATAATAGATACATAAGTATTATTGGTTTCGAGTGATATTAGAGATTTAGGCGGAGGTTGTAAATAAACCTCTTTAAAATTTCAACATTTTCAAACGTTTTGGACTTTGGACTTTCTTGTGGTAAGTTGTTAGAAAGTTGTTCTTACAATGCAGTTTACAGTTACTCGGAAAGTTATTGTTTACACCTCTACTTGCATCATTCCTAATATAACTTCTAATTATTTGAAGTCTAAAGTTATGAAGTGGAAATATAATTGAAGAATCTTTGAAATAACTTTTGTCAAGGATGAAGTTCACAAGTAAGTTTGATGCTTATGTGTGATAATATGTAAAGGACAATAAATACACACACAACATTCACAACACAACAGACACAAACAATACTCGCACACAACACAAAACTGAATTTCAAGAGTTGAGTAATCTCTCTTATTCACTATAGTCCTTCTTTTGAGAAGGAATTTGCATAGAGCTCTCAGCTGAGCTAAGAGGTTGGTCGAGTATTTTTTTTTATGCATACGATAAGCAGTGAGAAAATGTTTTGAAAACCGATTAGGACCAATCTTATTAGTAAATGTTATCCACATTAGATATTTTTTTATATATTATATTGGTATATGACCCGTATAATATACGAGATTTATAAAAAAATAAACTAACCTTAGTCAAATTAGGAAAAAAATTATTATTTATATGAGAAATATATTTATGATTTTATGCAACATATCGTCTAATTTAGCATTAAACGTTTAATACCCTAATTTTCTAATTAAACTCATTTTATGATAATAGACTATTTATTTTATTTACCATGTTTCTATAAAATATTATAGTAAAATTACTTATGTGGTGATGCAAATACCATATTTTGTATAATTAGGACTCCAAATAATTAATAGATTAGTACATTAGATTAGATATAAGATTTTAAATTTAAATTAGTTTCAATTGAGATAAGAAAATTAAGTTAGGTTTTGGGAAAAATTAGGAGTCCATGTCTACTAAAGGGAGAGAGGAAGAATCAAAATCATATATACGGGTTTCAATAATCTCACTTGATGGTTTAACCCTAATTCCAAAGACAAAAAAACTAAAATAAAAAAAATTAAAACTCCCCTTGTAGTCTAGAACTAGAGCAGCCAGTGTCGGCAATTAAGGACATGTTTGGTTTGAAGGTTTGGAATAATTAGGGTTAATTAATTCGAATAAATCCGTATTTGTTATAAAGATTGAAAAACCCGTATTTTTTTTTGGTTCGGATCAAAAATGACATTTTTAATCTTGTGATGGATTTATTTGGGTTAAATAAACCCACCAAAAGTGGCTGATTTATTTGGATTTAATGAATTTAATATATAAACCTAACTCAATAGATACTATAATAGTTAAACCAAACACAAAATTAAGTAAAACATATCACTAAACATTCAAACCAAACATATTAAAAAATTAACCCAATTTAACCCAAATAATGCACACTCACCACAACCCAACTAACCTAACTAACTCAACATACGAACCAACTATGTCCTGGTTATTTGGGTGGTATATAGGATAAATAATTATATATGCCTCAATATGTAGGATAGATTTTGAATAGTAATTTTTGTTATGCCAACTTGCAGTAATTATGATGCTGAAGTTGAGTTACAAGAAAATTATTATCTGCAATCTTGCCATATTTAATTAAATAATTAAAAATATCTTTTCATCCAAATTATACGTAATTTTATATTTTTTGATATAAATTTTTAAATATTGTATTTGGTCCTATAAGTTTTAAATTTGATATATTATGGTATTAGATAAATGTTAATCATTGATTTATGACACGTGTACGATTATGGTTTGTTCAATACCGTAAAATGTGATAAATTTAAAATTCATACAACAAAGTACAACTCACGTATAGTTCGGAGGAGAAATTATTATTAATCCTTTAATTAAGAAAGTCTTGGGTCGGCGATTTCTGTTTTTCAAGTTTCAATAAACTTTGGGTTTAGGAATTATATATTTATTTGAAAGCTTTACTATTGCTAGGATAAACAACTAACAATTTGATTATGTTATGCTTTAGGATTTTATTATTATTTTAAATGTCTCTCTTCATAAGGATAGAGTTTTAAATAGCCAAAGTACTCTAAATAGGATATTCTTTTTAAATAACCAACTCTACAAAAGAGAATGTTTGTAAATATAAGGGGTTAATAACGGGGTTTCCTCTAATGAATTTGCAGGAGTGAGAATGAATGTGTCGACAATATTTACACAATAAAGCCCAGGAATTTTGATTCATGGTATGATTACTTAATTAATTAGTTCACTGCTAGCTTAAGAAAACTATTATTATAAAATTTATTAAGTTAAAACTTGTTACATGGGTTTTATTAAATTAATTGATGTAACGTTATGAATTCTACCATTAATAATACAATAATTTATTTATTTTCATAATATAATATTTTCATTTATACCATATAATACTTTTATATATATCATTTGATACTTTTTGTATTATAGGATGTGTTTTGAGTTGAGTTAGATTATAAGAAAATATATAATATTTTTTTATGTATGAGGTAATACTTTTGTATTATAGGATACATGACCCGAATTGGGTAAGGTCGGATCTTATAAAAACGCACGGATCCTAGGGCTTTTAAGTGTTCTTCTCTTTCACACATCATATAATACTTTTGTGTATATTAGGTAATACGTTTCTGTTGGTCCCAAGTGGTATAAGGTTAAGAGGGGAGGGTGAATTAACCTTATCAAATTTTCAACTTTTCTCCAAAAATATTAAGTCCCTAAAGAGCAGGTAGCTAGATAGCTTGCTGCACAATAGGTTGCTACTCGGGCAGTGACCTTAGAACTTAGACAGAGTTAAAAACGCACAGCGGAAATAATGTGATTTTCGAAGGTTGGCTTTCAATGCAGGATGCTAATATGATCAGATAGATAAATAAAGCAGTAAATCACAAACAAGTAAACTTATAGAGGTTCGAGGGTGGAGTAATCTCTCTACGTCCTCTCTACTCCTTCTCAAGGAGAAACTTTGTTAAAGTAAGTTTGATTTACAATAGACACCGCTAATACAAACTTCACTCTACAAAAATACTGTCAGCTCTATCCACACAGGTAGCTGCACAGTGACCAACTAAGCGACCCACACAGGATTCTTCCTCTTCTTCAAAGAGAATAACAACTTAGCAGAATTATCATCTGCCTAAGTGACTCCTAAACAGTCTATTTAGAGAGGTAGAGAAATCTTCAACGATTGAGTGTAGCAAGCTCTTTGAACTTTTGATTTTCACAAGGTAGCTGGCTTGCTGCTGATTTAGACTAAGTGACTAAGACTTGAAGGTTTTGAGCTTGTTGATAATATGCTTGGCGTAGGATATTTCGATTCAGATTCATGTCTTCTCAGGTGCACTTAATCTTCTATTTATAGGTATCAGTGAGAAATCTGCCCGTTGAGAAGACAGTTCTTCACTGGTGAGGTGTCTTGCTCTGATTGGTTCTTGTTGATCTTCTGACACTGTTCTGCAGTGCCTCCTTTCTATTATGCCTGCCTTGTCTTTTTTCTGTGCGGCCTTGTTCTGCAGTCTGTTGTACTCTATCCTTCGTGTTTTTCCAAATGACATTCTCTGATTGGCTGGAATTGGAGTGTCTCTACCGGCTAATCAGAGTGCACTGAATTTGATGTATCTGGGAATTTCCCTTTTTTTTTTTTATCGAAGGAGTCAGCTTCCTTGACTTGAGATTCTTCAGATACCTCCCAGCATTCTTTGATACTTGGATACTAACTTCTTCAGATGATGCAGCAACTTGATGATATGCAGGTAGCAGGGACTTGGCGCAGGTTGCTTGCAGAGTCTTCTTCACTTTCCAGCATCCTTGCCTTAGCTATTTTTACATATAGACACTTAACCAGATAGCTAAGATCTAATCTATTACATGTTTTGTCTCATCAAAATCTATTACAATTTATCCTATCAGTTTCTATGTACCATGTATACTTTTGTATCATTTACATATGTTACATAATATAATACAAAAATATTACCTAATATATAAAAAAGTATTATCTAATAACACAAAAATATTACATAATTTATTATATCCGATCTGACCCGACCCATCTCATGGAATAAGATCCATGAGACGGTCTCGCACAAGACCTACTCATCTTTATAATATATTAAGTTCATAATAGAGTCATCGAAAATACCTAATCGGACCCAATTAAATTAAGCTCCAACAAATTGATTTTGATTTAATCAACTCTTGATTAGTCAAAATAACTTATTAGTTCCGTTCAACTCCTTTATAAATACAAGATTACACTTTTAATGAAATCAGATTATTAAAACAAATAAATAAATTATATCCTCTAATTGATGGATCCAACATCGTCAAACCCCTCTACAGCCATTGCAAGATCAAGTCCAACAATATCACACCACTCCTCTCACTATTTTCCTTCTTCACTTCATAATTTTATATAATGTTTTTCTTTAGTTGTGAAATATTTTTCATTTCTTCATTTTTTTTGTTTTATATAGATTATACAATAGCTTATTAAGTAAGATTCATTTAGATCTTATTTTATTTAGATTATAGAAAAATATATTTAGTAAGTTTTAATTATGCAATTCATGCATGTATTGAGTAATAAATCAGCAAGGTATATAGATATTCAAATTTGGAACACAAGAATCTATATCTATTAGCAAATCTATATTCCTTAATGTGTGTATATATAGTCTTGTTATCCTACCTATCGTGAACATATTAATATTTGTCTACTGTTGATGTGTCAGTATACCTATTAATTTCACTTTCTATATAATTAGTAGATGTTCCATTTTAATAATTCATTTGATATTTCAGAATAACTACCACATGTCAAGTGTAAAGATGATATCATTAATTGACAATTGATGCGAGTTAAAAATAATCGGATACAAGATGAAATATCAAATTTAAATATATGATCCAATTCCATAATAGGGCCACACTACAACAGATAGAGTAACCCGATTATCGATCATTACATAAAATGTAACCTTTCTTTTTAAGTGTAATCGAGAAAACCAAAAAGAAAAAAAAAATTATTTACACTGAGAAAATTGACATGATACTTTTAGAATTGAAAGTCATAAATAGGCAAATTTTGCCTAACTTTCCTCTTTTTTGGTATTGATATAAATGTTTATTGAAGTAGCTAAAATAGCTTTTACCAACTCATCTCAAATCAAATATCTAGTAGTGTTTGCTTTTAACATTCAAAACCAAAAGACAAGAACACACCAAATCCAGCAACGAACAATTGAAAATGCATCGACTCATTCTCAAGAAATTTGCCATTACAAAAACATGATCTATTAGATAGTGTTCAAAAAGAAAAGGTGAATTATTTGTACTCAAACAGATACAAAAGCTTGAAATAATTGTTGTTGCAAATCAATTAATTAGATAACACAAACATATATAGAAGGGGCAAAAGCAGCATCCATCCCAACTTCTCATAAGCCATATTTAGAGCAGCTGCATTGCGCGGAGAAGGCGCTGGAGTTGCTACCGTTGGAGCCGGAGAATATGGCAATTCTGTAGGACTATAAGCTACCGAAGGAGCACGAGGAACATTGATATCGACTTTCTGTCCAGCCTGGCAGTGTCCTGGCACGCCACATATGAATAAGTGGTGGCCAGGAGTGTCGGTGGTGATGGAGTCGTTGCCGGTCGTATGAGTCGTGATCGGTGACGAGGCGTTGCACGCTCTATATTCGGCATGCGTCACTCTCATCACATTGTGAAATTGAGGGTTGTATTCAAAAACTGAAATATGACGTAAATGTATAAGTTTTATTTAGTCGATAATAGGGATGACAATGGGACGAGTACGATGATTGGTACTAATTTCAAGCTAAAAAACATTAACTGACCAAAAATAAAATAACATTTTGGGACAAACGAAATCTCTAGGTAAAAAGGATGTGTTTTATAATAAGTGCACTACTGTTGTGCACATATAGAGTGAAATTATGATTAGAATTTCATAGTCCATATGATTAAAAATGGCCCTTTCTTGCACCCTTTTTCAATTTAAATCAATGTTGATTTAAAGATAACCCCAACCAAATATTTTCCAAAAACAAATGAATTCGATTATATCAACAAAACAGTAATTCAGATTGAAAATCAAATCAAACTACTTGATATTTGATTTGAGGTCGTTTATTAAAAGTTCGTTTCCCGGCCCGTTGGATAAAATCAAAACAAGAAGTTGCATGGAGAGAGAGACCTATAACATCACCAAGTTGAAAGGATTTAGAAAGAGCCCAGTTCTTGTAATCAACATTGGCAATGGTGGTCCAACCAGCTGAATCTCCCACCTTGTAAACAGCTCCATTTGATACCTGCAATGAAATAAAGATTATACACAAAATTGCAACACCTCTCTTTTCAAGAATTGATGATGATGCCATTTCTTCTTTTCCTGAAAAAAATTGTCAACTTTTTGAAAAATGTTATATCAGTTTTAAAAAAACACAAAAAGATTCTTAATTGTCTATTGTTCTGCAAGTTTTCTGTCATTTTTATAGTGAAATATTGAGAATGTTGATTTGGAGGCTTTCAAAATCCACTATAATCTGGTGAAAAGTGGGCCCAAAGGAAGAGATCATTTTTCCCTCATAATCTTTTTGATGGTGTGAGGGCAAATAAATAAATAAATAACAATTGCATTTATTTATATTTAGAAGATTCAAAAACATGATATTATAATTCGTTTTAATTTAATAATTAAATGGGTGAATTGGGTATTTCATGGAATGTGATCTGTGAACTATTTCATCCAAATTTTTATCACAAACGATGCTGCATATATCTTTTATACATTAAAAGAATTTAATCTTTCAATATAATCATGTTATTTTTATACACGTGGTAAGTATTCATAACTTAAAATAATAAAATAAATAAATCACGATTTTACAAATATGCTACAAAGATGTTGCGTCATATAGACAAAATCCAATATTTAATAGTAATCAATACACCTAATATATCATGTAGTGAGTGTAGGTGTAGCGTGAAATTTGCTAAAAATCCCCAATAATTAGCATTATTAAATGTCCTAGTTTATCAACTTGTAGTGCACTCTAATTCTCATGCCATGCATGAAAGTTCCAATTTCAATATATAAAAGTTTTGAATATGCTATTTATGATATTTGTAAGATCGTCGTGAATCTGATTTTTTAAAAATAATTAATTGTTAATCTATAAATTATAATATTTGTGGAATTATCTCATATTTAAAAAGTTTTACCAAATAACTATCTCATATTTGTGTTTCTAAAAACTATTTAATATGAAATTTCCAACATACTTTAATGTTGATTCACAAAAAAATTAACTAACAACTGAAAATATTATTGAGGTAGAGATCTCACATCTAAGCTGTTGGCACGAATTAACAAGAAAACAATAGTTGAAAAACTTGAAAGCAAAGATTATGCAAAAATATTAGAAAGTTGCATGTTTGTTACATACAAAGTGAACTTAGTGTACAAGTGTGTCATTATGACACTTTTGTGTTGTATAAATTGTTTTTTACATGGAGAAGAGATTTTTTTTTTGCACTCAAACTTTGCAATAATATATATATATATATATATATATATATATATATATATATATATATTGTGTTTTGATTAAACACGCACCTGAAGAATGTGCACCGTGGCATTTCTTTAAAAAAAAAATTTAATTTTTAATATTTTAAACATAATTGTTTTTTCACGCTACCACTTCACATATGAATTTTCTTATCAATTCTCATCTCAAATGCTTAACCCCTAACATCTCATCAATATAGACTTTTTTTTTTAATAATTCGCATGTCATACATCAATCATACACATTCTTTCTAATTTTCATCCACAAAGACACATGTCATACATCAATCATACACATTCGTCCTAATTCTCATCCACAAAGACGCTATCATGAAAAATATTGAATTAATCAATTGGATGAAGTAATGAAAAATATTCAATTAATCAATTCTCAAGAAATTTTAAATCCTAATCAATATTCGAGAAATTCTCAAAATTAACCACAAAAATTAAAATATGAATTGAGTAGCAAAGAAAATAAAACAAATTTTCAAAATCAACAAATCATATCCTCCAACTCAATCATCAATTAGAAAAAGTTTTCAATCAATCCTCAAAATCCAAGTCATCAATTTCCCAAAAGTCTTCAAGTAATCCTCAAAATTCCTAGATCTGTTTAATTACTTTCTTTTTTGTATCGTCAAATATAATGTATCTACATGTGTTCTTTTTTGTATCGTCAAATATAATGAATTTGAAAGAAAATTTAAAAAATCAGTATCATAATTTTCTAAATTAAAAACTTTCAGAAAAGAAAAAAGATAAGAAAATATTATAATTACCAAGAAGTCTTCAATCAATCCTCAAAATCCCCAAGTCTGTTTAAACTCAATCATCAATTACAAAAAGTCTTCAATCAACCTCAAAATCAAAGTCATCAATTACCCAGAAGTCTTCAATCAATCCTCAAAATTCTCAAATCTGTTTAATTACTATTTTTTTGTATCGTTAAATATAATGAATCTACACGTGTTTTTTTGTATCGTCAAATATAATGAATTTGAAAAAAAATTAAAAAAATCAGTACCATAATTTTCTAAATTAAAAACTTTCAGAAAAGAAAAGAGATAAGAAAATATTATAATTACCGAGAAGTCTTCAATCAATCCTCAAAATCCTCAAGTCTATTTAATTACTGTCTTTTTTATATCGTCAAATATAATGAATTTATACATGTTCTTTTTTTGTATCGTCAAATATAATGAATCTGAAAAAAATTAATAAAAAAATCAGTACCATAATTTTCTAAATTAAAAGCTTTCAAAAAAGAAAAAAGATAAGAAAATATTATAATTACCAAGAAATTTTCAATCAATTCCCAAAATCCCCACTCAATTCTCAAAATCCCCAAGTTTGTTTGATTACTGTCTCTTTTGTATCGTTAAATATAATAAATCTACACATATTATTTTTTGTATCGTCAAATATAATGAATTTGAAAAAAATTAAAAATAAAAATCAATACCATAATTTTCTATATTAAAAACTTTCAAAAAAAAGAAATAAATATAAGAATATATTATACCTTTCCAATGACGTGAGACAATTTCTCCAGTCATGCCCACGCAAACTCTTGCTTTTGAAATTATTTTTTCCTTGTCGTACAATTTCTCTTATCATGTCCACTAATGCTTGTTTTTTTTTTTTTGATGATTTATATCTTTTACCACATCATTTTTGCTGATTGATCTCAATCATGTTTTTTTCTTTGATGATTTATGTCTTTTACCACATCATTTTCACCATTGATCTCAATCATATTCTTTTCTGGTACAGAAGATCGTTGCACTTTTCATCAATATTCATGTTCTTTATATTATTGTAGACAACTAATCAATTATTAGTTTAGCAACATTTTCTTATTAGTAGAGCATTGAATATTCTAATGAATATTGCTAAAATCAAATTTTAAGGATTTCTCGAACATTGATTAGGATTTAGGATTTTTTGAAAATTGATTAATTAAATATTTTTTATTGTTTTATTTAATTAATAATTTCAATATTTTTTTATGGTGTAGCATTTGTGTGAATGAAAATTAGGAAGAATGTGTATGTTGATGTGTGGGATGCTAATTGTTAAAAAGGTAATTGTTAAAAATGTTTAGGTTAATAAGGCGTTAGATTTATGTTTGAGATGATAATTGATAAATCTTGTTGATGAGGATGGGTATTTGAGATGAGAATTAATAAGAATTGTATGTGAAGTGTTAGCGTGAAAAAAGAATCTTATATATAATATAAAATATTAAAAATAAAAAAAATTTAAAGAAGTGGCACAGTGCATGTGTGATCAAAACTATCTATATATATAATTATATATACATAAATAATATTATTTAATAACAAAAGAGTATTATTTAATGATAAAAGAGCTGACTCTTTAGTTGCGTGTTGATCAAAACTTTATATATATAAAATATTATTTAATGACAAGAGCTGACATGGAGCTTACGTGTATTTTTCTGATCTATCTCTCCAACATGAACCACAAGAATCAGAAACCAAATTTGATGAAAATTTCGCTAAAAATGTTTTGTTGACTATCCCTTGAGTGAATGTTACACAATAAACATCAAACGATTTCTAAGTTCTTCTAGTTACAAGTTTTAAATAGGGGCTTACAAATGCATTTTGCCCGTTAGGGTTTCAAATCATAAGAAGAACAAGTACGGTATAATGAGGCGAAAAACCTAAAAATACAATCACCTAGACGAAGAATCGGAGTCATCATACTTTCTCGATGATTTATTCTTCAACGCAGCAATCTCCGCATTTTGCTGCTTCTCTAGATACTGTTGTGCAGTTGCATTCACAATCTTGACGAAAAAATTCATAAGCATGAACCAAACCACAGTGTTCCAAATAAAAGCGAGCGAGAAGTCCCATTGCTTCCCCTAAGAATGGAACCACAAGCAGATTTAGGGATGTAAATGAGATAATACAATTCATGAGCTACTCGAGTAACTTTCAATCTTGAGCTTGAGCATTTTAATACTCGGTTCAACAAGCTCACAAGCATAATCAAATATATGTTAAATTTACTATTTTGCCCTTAGTTGTTTATTTATTTACATTAAAATTTTCATTTTTAATCATATATTAGGAATTTAAGTTATTATTTTGTAAAAATATTATTCAGGTATTGAATTGAGCCAAGCCGAGCTCGAGTATTAAAAAATAAGCTCGGTCGAGTTTGAGTCGAGCTTCGAGTTTTAGAATCGAGTTCAAGCTTGGCAGTTATCTTCTTGACTTGACTCGTTTACGCCCCTAGGCAGGTTTCAATTTGTTAAGAACCAAAACTGGTGGTTCTTGAACCATGGTGGGGGCCTAGGTTACGAAAGATTGAAAGGCAAGTACGTACCTTGATATTTGCAGGTACATGAGGTTTTGCTGCTAAGTACTTGTCTTTCATGGAATGAAGCTTGGAAATGAGGCTCGATAGGATGGAGTCGAAGCCAGGTACAAAGCTAAGCACCCAAATTAGTTCGTTTTCCACCCAATGAAGAAGTTGATTGTTGCATACAGAAATGATAAACAGTGTCTGCAGATTATTAACGTTTCATGAGAGAAGTGTCGAAAACTAAAGCCCGATAATTCAGGTTTGGGACGAACCTGTATGTGAGTCTTGACTATTGCTTTGCCTATAACCGTTGCCAGAAAAAACTTCCAGAAAGAAATTCCAAATTGTCCACACATTATCCCCGCGAGATCAAATAATGGATTAGGCACCTACAAAGTATCCCCAGAGTCAGCTCTAATGGTGTGATAACTAAAAACAGAGAGCAAAAGCGAACAGCCCATGTAAAGAAAACATTGTCGGAGTATATGAAGGGGCTACCGAAGCAAGTATTAGAATTGTGAAGAAGTTCAGATACTGAGCATGTGAAAGCAACGAGCGCTTTATTTGATTCAGACGGGACGATATGAATCCATCGTCTCCTGTTGAGGAAGCATCCAATGCTTCCATGGCATCCACTCTACCGCCTGACAAGCTTGCTGTACAAAGAATTTATACACGTAAGACCTTTCACATAAGACTCACTGGACACAAAAATTTCATCTTTGATGCATTAATCAATCTAACATATTACTATATCAACCTTAATATTCTGTGGGAATTTTCTTGAATCATACATACCTGCCCTTGAAATGAAATAAGGGGGAAGCTCGCCAAGGGCGGTCCCAAGACCCCAGAGCACTGCTTCTAACTGGACTTGGGGTAATATGCTACTGATGGGAATTCGTACACCTTGTGAGGATGGAAACAACGGGGGACCAAATTCAGTACAATCTTTGCCAAGCCATGAAGGACTTCTTTTTAGTTGTATTGTATCGTAGAGAGTGCTTTTAATGTCTACTCGACCACATTCCACTGCTTTTAAAGTGAATAATGCGATATGAGGCCCCAGATAGAGAACGAAAGTGTGCAGTCCAGAACCTATGGAAATACAAAACAAATAAAAATGTTCAGATAGTTATCCATGAATACAGGTAAGCCCCTACAGATGGGAAAATAAGAGAAACTCAGTTAAGATAGTTTGAACATGTACATCGGAGACCTTTAGATGGTACGAAGAGTAGAAGGTAGAGAAACATAACTCAAACTAAAAGGGGAAAGGGGAGGATCTAAAAAGACTTGGAAAGAAACTTGATAAATTAAACTTAAATAGAAATGATAATATGCATCCTTAATGAACACAACGTTGTCAGATAAAGGCGAATGCTGTTGTTGTCTTTTAAATCATTCATGAAGATGTTGCATAGGATACCATGTGTACTCTCATACTTTAAAAAGTTTATGTCGTTCATTACTCACTAAGCTTCGTATTCTGATGCATGGTTAACACTTAAAACTTAACTAGATTGACATGACATTCCAAAGCTTGTATGATGCCAGCGCAACTAAGTAAGAAGGACAAAAAAGTCAACTTCAATGCCTAACATTTTAGATACAACAATGATTCTGCATTTATTGGTAATTGGTAGAAGTCGCGTGACAAATTCTAAAACAAGATTCAAGAGTGCAATGACCAGATTAAGCAATAAATCTGGATCCAAGTAATAGCATATACAAGCGTACTAAGATCACATATATATTTGAATAATACAAATGAAATCTGACTTGATTTTGGGTCAATTCTAGATGCAGCACCATGACTACTCTTTCCTATTACCTTTTTGGGAAAGGATAAAAGGTATGGGTTCACATTGCAAGCTTACCTTGATAGCAATCTTTTCTTATCAGATCAAAGATATTTCCCAAAGATTAATCACCATTAGGTCAAGACAAGAACATCAAGAAATAGAATGGAAAAACTCATTAAGTTAATTTTGCTTACCCAGACCAATGGAAGATGCAACACCGAGAGCCACCCACCACAATCCAAATCGCAAATAATGTAGAATTTCCTCAACATGCTGCAATAAAATTAAGATTCATGGAATGATTCAAGATGTGCGAACCATTGACCATAAAAAGCACGTGAATTACATTGTCATTGAAATAAGAAATAAAATTATGACATAAGAGAAATATCCTTTGGCAAAAAAAGCTATCTGAACTTGAATCAACAAGAAATTATCATAAAGTACTGAAGCGCATCACCAACAATGGTTAGAACACTACAGCTTTTGGCCAATTTAGGTTGACTAGATAAATTACCTTATCATGAGGACCATCAACAATGACAGGAAGTATTCCAGCAATCACAACAACAGCACTCAACAGCATAAAACAACCACCATGTGACAATAGATATTCACATGATCGTCTGAGATATTGTTTGACAGCAAGAAGGAAAAGCTTTGTTGTCTTGAAAGGCTGCGAAGTCAGACTCAGATTTTCTAATTCTTGCTGATGCTTTAGACGCAGCCCTGCAAAAGTAGAAATTCGACCATAACAAGGAACACAAATGAGTTCACTAAATTGAAACGAGAAATATATTGATTATCATGCAGCAGGGATGCACTAAGCAAACTCTCAGTATCCTATTAATGTCCATTATTCCAATAACCAGTGTGCACCTGCTGTTAGATACTATAGAAAAATTGCAATATTTAAATTGATAAAGCACATCAACTGCCTAGTTCCTCTTTCCCCCTAAATTTGGAAGTTACTAAAGCAAAAACGAATGCACAAACTCCAACGCACTCACGGATGCAGTACTCTTCTTAAGATTGACTTGTAATCTTAGAATCAGAGATGACGTATGTCCTAAAATTAATCAGTAAATATGTATTAATACGAAATCTTCCCCCTTACAAGCATGTATAGAATTCAAGCTCGTCTTCAACGAACTCTTATGACACAAAGCAAAATTTAGTCCCAATTTATATCTATCCAACACTACAACTCCATAAAAAATACTATATGCATAAATAAAGCAAGCAAAATAGTTCATTTTAACAAGAAGAAAAACATCAATTTAGTCAACAACCTTTTGATCTCCTGCATTCACAACATCAAATCCACAAGAAACAGAAAATACTATACAAAAATGAAAGACCTAATCATTCGCTCTGGCTTTTCCCCCTTCACATCTTCAACCCCCACAATAAGAATGAAAAAAAAAAACTTGCCTGAAATCGACATGCCACTGTTACGAGAACTTTTGGTAGAATTTGATTTTTTCTTGGACCTCATAATTTACCTATATTCTTTCACGTGCCATAAAAGCGTAATATTACACGCACTCACACTTTCTTGTGCGTGTGATTGGCTTTTGCGTGTAAATATCAATCCAGTACTGTTGAATTCGAAAATCGCCAAAAAAGAAAAAATAATAAAAAGGAAAGGGAAGCTAGGTATTGTGATTGGGAGCAAATCAAATAGCAAAAGATTGAATTTTTGCAAGAGATCTGAGGACAGTGAAGAGAATATCCCCAAGGTTTAAACACCCAATTTTGCTTGCTTTCAGATGTTTATTTCATCTTCTTTCTCACACACACAAAACGCTTTGTTTAGGAAAAATCGAATTTGGATTTCTAATTTGCAGAAAATCGATCAATTATTTTATTCTTTGTGGAAAAAAGGGCAAAAAAAAAAACTTTGTGCCATTTTCATTTAAATTCCTATAAATGGAAGATATGAAAATCCAAATAATTAATCTTAAATAATGAAATGTCGGACTTTATTATAGTCAAAGATGACAAAATAATTTTCAAGATCTGAGTCTAAAATTGTCACACTGAACAAGTTGGAGATTGTGGCATTAAATAAAAATAAAAATTAAATAATAATAATAATAATAATAAGATAAATATGTTACATCATTTGAAATTAGAATTTAAATAAACAGCTATATAAAAGGTTTGTATCTCAAATGATATTCTATCTTTATAAACGTATGAATTGAGATGATGAAGTTCGAACTTAGATCATACATGTTTTTTTTAATTATTTCCACTTCTCCACTTCCTCTAATTCATTAAAAAATAAAACTCATTTGATTCATATATATTTATATTCTTTATTTAATAAAATAAAATATTTATTCGATCCATATATGTTTGAACTCACTTTATTTAATAAAAAAATGAATTATTTAATCCATATATGTTTAAAATTCACTTTATTTAATTGTATGAGAGATATTATCAGTAACACAAATTCTCCTGTGCATCTGGTGCACGAATCTAAAATCCGTGTAATTCAGGTCGACCCGACCCGGATCCAATGAATTTCTTTTTTTTTTTTTTAATTTTATGTCTTGACCTTTATATATAAATTTGGTGACCTTTATGTACAAATGTTGTGACCTTTATGTATAAATATTGTGACCTTTATGTATTGTAACTTAGAAAAAAAGGAAGAATTTCAGCAAAATTTGTACATAGATACCTTTATATAATATTCATGTGACCTTTATATATATTCATATGGCATTTATGTACAAATATTCATGCCTTTATGTAATATATAAAGGTATATAAATGTATGAATATTTATACATAAAAGTCACATAAACATACATAAAGGTCATATGAATATAACATAAAGGTATCTATATATAAATTTTGCTTTCATTTTTTCTAAATTATTTAACATAAAGATCATAAAATTTGTATATAAAGGTCACTAACTTTGTACATAAAGGTTCGTAACTCAATCATAGATGATAGAATCATGAAAGATTTGACCTTTTTGAACTCTGTCTGTAACTCACTAGAGGTCCGGGAAAGAAAGAGAAGATGTATACGAACGAGATATCCAGCAAAAAAGAGAAGGAAAAGGATTGAATAGAGGAACCCTCGAACATTTGGATGTGTCGATATCAATGGTGACTCATTATTTCGATGAATCATTTCTTCGGACAGAAGAAGATTATGGAAACACTTACTCGAAATCTCACTTATCAGATTCCATTGTGGAAGACACCATTTTTTCTGAAGAACCTGAAAGCTAAAAAAAATAAAAAAATTAAAATGCGTGAATCCGAATCGACCCGAATCATATGTACACCAAATGTACAACAGTTATTCTCTATGAGTAAAACTTGGATAATGATATACTTAAAACTTATTATCTTCAACAACTATATCACACCATAAATGGAATGACTTTTCCAACAAATAGCTAGTGGTCTTTTTATATATTTATTTATTTATTGCTGATGCCCAAAATATACACAAATCACATTAATTACAGAGAGTGGGCATATTCCATGAATATCACTTGAGGTACTAGTATTTTATTAGAAATTCAAGAAAAATATGTATATTTTGATGGAGTAATTTATTTTGAGGAAAATATGTATATCTGGTTGGTAATTAAGTATCTATCATAACAAATTTTGATTAAATAATATTGGCAAATTTTACTAGGAGCAACGATTTGCTTCTAAATAACATTTTATAGGTTTCAAAAGAAAGATTATATTTGTATTTATCTGTTGCGTAAAATAATTATTTGGTTTATCCAAATCCAAATCTCTAATAATTCAAAAAAATTAAATTAGAAAAAGAATCTTACATATGCAAAGAAACAGTCCTGCTCACTTATCCACCATGTGTATATTAATATATGTTTACGGTTGATGTATCAAAACTTTAAAATATTTATTAATTTTATTTTTTATATAATAAAAAAATGAAATAATTATACATTATGAGTCAACATATTAAAAATTACCCAAATAGTGATTTTAGCAAAACTATGAGGAGAATTTAACTCTTGATTTTGGTTACTCTCTCGTCCACATGGACAAGTCTTTGTATTATTTAATTAAAAATTTGGGCCCAAACTGAGGAAAGCCCACTGCCACCAATCATCGGCCATGTAATCTTCATATGTCGAAAATGATTTGGGCCCAACGTTGGGATGTATTAGGGTTAGGAAAGGATTCAAACTAAAGTCGATCATTGCCTCATCTATAACAATTTAATATTACATCTGTTTCATAATAACTCTATTCAAATTAAGTGTTCTTTTCAACTTTTATGTAATGATATACTCAAATCATTCATATTAATATTCTTTAGCTAAAACAATTGGGTTTAATATAATATTTTTTATGAAATTAATTTGATTTTTTTTTATTCTGAATTATAAATTTCTTGATTAGTTATTTAACATATATTTGTCTGATTTTTATGTTCCTTAATCAGTGACAAAAACCTTCAAACAACACTTATTATAAAACAAAAATAATATTATTTAGCCTTTGTCAATAGTGTTTGATTCTTCTTCTTGTTTTTATTTTTATTTTTATTTTTTATTATATCATCAAATTTATGAATTAATGCGTAAAGAGTAGAGAATTGGCATGAAAAACCATTTAGAAGGTCTATCTATATATGGCATATTTACATGCTTATAATTATAAACAATATATTATTTTCATCCCAAAATGGAAAAAAGTAATGGTTATAAAAACCTAATCCCAAACCTATGGTGTTGACTAACTAGTAGTAAGAAGGGAAGTAGATACAAGTGTTAGTTTAACTAGAAAATGAGATGTAACAAAAGGTCAAGTTTAGCTGTTGAAGTTGTAACCAACTTAAGAGTGATGAAACATCACAATTAGCAATGAATTATTGATAAAAACATCAAAAGATATGAATTCAAGTATGGCAACACTATGGCTGCAAATGTTAATAACAATGAAGACACCATTTCCATCAAGAAAAGTTGATAAAAATTTCCAAAGAATATCATCATAAACAAATCTATACTTAGTAATCAAGCAAGAATGAAGTATCTATTCATTCTTCCAAGCATATAAAACCAAAGAGAATCCCACACCTAACCGATCTGATTCTTTGAAACTCTCCGAGCAGCTCCAAGAGAAGCCCGATGGATCAGAATTGTACGCTTTGTCCACTGATAAACCAGCTCGAAACATGAAGACTGCATTCCTTAAACTCGGACCAAACAACCAATTATGAACATCCCAAAATACTTCAACGGGGAGACCATCGACCACAACTGTCCAATTCCCGCGAAACTTCCACCTCAGATTCCTAACTAGCATAACCGGTTTTGCATCAATACGAACCACAAGAGACGGATCATCGCTAATCTTGGTATCACATTCGATCCTAAGGTCATGGATCCGGCCTTCATCATAGAATCTAGCCTTAGTACTAAAAACCCTCTTCCCAAAAACGTGTTCCCTCTTCGAAATGAGCATTGCCTTGGAAAGGGAAGCAATAGCCCTAGTTTTCTTGAATGCTTCTTCTGTCATATCCCCAATGAGCAAAACCATCTCCCCTTTACACACAATTCCCACATAATATAACCCTAAAGGCTCTGGCCCAGATCCAAATTTAGTCATAGAAAGATCCCAAAACACTTTAATTTCACAAGAACTCAAGTCCAAACACTTGGAGCCTTTTCTCTTTGAGAACAATGAAGGCTTAACATCAATTTTGGAGAGAGAGTGAGAAAATTCATCATCAATTTCAATACTAAGGCATTGGCCCATCAAACCCTTGCTCCACACAATGGTAATCAAGCAAGATTTATCAAACAATTTAGACTTATAGATGCAAATTACAGAATTCTGAGAGGATTTACTCACAGATACACTTGAGCAAGAAGCATCAGCGACTTGAACTCCACTCTCCCCAAAACAAGAAGTGAAATCCCTCATTTTTTCAGTAAATTGAAAACAGAAAAATCTTGCTAAACAGCAATATAAATCTGATCTTTATGAATCCTTTTGAAGATTAAGAAAACAGAGGTCCAGAAATGGAAAAGGGAGGATGCAAACATACCAAAATTTTGGAATCTTTTGACGGTGGAATATTAGTTTTTCTGTGGGCAGAATTTCAATTCTTGGCGTGGAAACGAACAGCTCTAAAGAAGTGAGATATGGCTTTAGTTTATTAACGTACAACTGTACAAGGAATATTCTGTGTTTTTAAGGAAATGGGACACAAATTCTGGATTAGGGGTAAATAAAAAAAATAAAAACACAGAAATTTAGGTAGGAGAGACTCACCAATTATATTTAATAAAAGATAACTTAAAATCTCATTTAAGAGAAAAAAGAAAGTAGATGGAAGATAATCACACAATTACTATATGTTGATTTTGAGCACGGTGATCGTCACGTGCTGCCACACACCACTAAGTCCGCACAGTAACTTGTCCAAACATGCTTTTACGTGCCATACGTTTATGCTAGTTGTACTTTTATATATTACATAAATATATGACTATGTTGATATACAGATATAAGTAATATCACGTATATATGTATAAATTATGTCGAAATTAGTTTTTTTTAAGTTAAAATATTATATAAATATTATGATATTTATACATAAATGTATGATACTTGTAAGATATGACTAATGTAACATAAATGTAGGACTATTATAAAAAAAAAAGTTGCAAATCGAACCAGAGTGTATGCATGCACCAAATGTACAAGAAACCAATTCTAATTATAATTATAATTTATAGAAAAAAAAATCTATTTTTCTTATTTTATAAATCAATCAACCGTCTGAAACAATAAATAAAATTTCTATATGTACTAGTATAAACTTATAATTCTAACTTTAGAGAAATTAGAATTATTTCCTATAATTAACTTATAATTCAAGACTTCAAGTGAAAGTGTGAAACTAAAATTAAATAAAAGTTTACTAATATTAAATCTAATCTAAAATATTGCCATCAAGTATGTATGACCTCTTACATGATTCCATAAAAAACTTACTCAAAATCAAGTTGCACAAAACTTAAGTTAATTCTTCTTTCTTTATTATATTGTTAATTATTAATAATGAATGCATGTAAATAAAGCTCACTATGTCTACCCTTTTAAGATAAAAATTTGGGTGGCATTGTTCTATGTATTACATTATAGAGGTTCTTTAATTCATTTTACCACATTATTAAATTATAGTGGATTATTTACATCTCAATCTTTAAAATGAGAGGTGTTTTTAACAGCGAGAGTTTCACAACAAGCTGCCTCTCGTTTTAATTATATATTTTAGGAATATTGTGAACATTTCTAATAGCTCTTATCAATTCAGATTTATTTGGATTTTGTATATATATATTTAACTTTTTTTTTTTTTAAATTCATACGTTGCTCAGCTTTTCCCTTAGTAGAAATATTTATATTATATTAGCATAATTTTTATATAAATCTTTACTTTAAAAGTAAATAAAAATAATTTCAACACAATTTTATCATACCTTTATATGATATTACTCAGATCCTTATGTAATATTATTTATACCTTTATATCAACATAAATGTAATAATATTATAACATAAATGTTCACCTAATATGATATAAAATTTTTAAGAGAATATTATATGTATGTGTAATATAATGTAAATGTATAACTATCATAATATAAAAGTTTTGCTAACATAATTAAAATGTTTCACTAAAATAACTAAAATGTATATAACATATTTATCAGGGTATGAACACGCGAGATAAAGGATCAACACAAACATATAAAATGGGAGCGTGTGGAGGAGTGTGAAGGCACATGGAATGTGTAAAAATAACCTTTTAAATCAAGTTAATGCAAATATATGAATCCTAAATTCATACAAAAGATATATAGAAGCATTTGTGTTCTAATAAATATCAGTTAACTACACAAATTTTAAACTGCTTATACTCCTTGATATTTAATACATGTATAGACTCAATATATGCCCACTATATTAACTTTAGATTTTAGCAAGATTGTGGATAATTCTAATAAATAACAATTTTCCTAAATAATTACACAATTAATCTTCCTAATTGCTTTTATCACCACCAAGGGTCCTGACACAGGTAGGATCGATCGTTGATTTTTCTATAAAAAAGAATCATATGAAACCGGTGGGACAAAGTTTCACTAATCATAAATCAAATCAATTTTAAACTTATATTTAAATTGTGAATTATAGGTTAATTCATCTCAATTTGAATCACAAAATTCTACTCGTTTTTCTATTATTTTTTGTTTGTACATCAACTTTCTTAATTGATGTGCAAAATTACTAAACATTTATTTTTAGGAAAAAAAAAAAAAACAAAGTACGATAACGTTGAAAAATGTCATTAACTATTTACTAGTAATAAGAAACGAGAGATAAATCATGAACTTTTCTTCCTTTTTGTTTTACCAAAAGATTCAAGAAATCAAAGGGTGACTCATTTATTCACCAAAGGTTTTGCTTGAAGAAGATAAAGTTTATTTAATGCATATTAAAAGGAAAAACAAAATTTGGAACCAACATTCTCTTTGTTCTTGACCATGATAGCGTGTTACTAACACAAAGCAAAAGCGTGAAAGCAACAATATTAAGAAGAAAACGATAATATTGCAAAATTAAGCAACAACTTTTGTGAAAAAGTAGGATCCTAAGAAATAATTAGTTTTTGGTTAAGGCCTTTGAGTAAACATAGTATTTATAAGAGTAGTCAAAACTTATAACAATCACTCACGTTTTCCTCTTTTGTTTTGGAATAATTACTTAGAAAGAAAAACTAATCACACGGTTGTTCCTTTAACAAAAACTAATCACGAATATAATTTCGTGAGACGAAATTTCACTATTCACAACTTAAATTTATATCTAATAATTAATATCTAAAATCTATTGATTAGTTCTTTCTATAAAATTAGATTTATAAGAGAATGGCATAAGAATTTTATTCAAAATTATTATTTATTACTTTTTAAATATAGTTCATGATGTTGATTTGACATCTTCCATGATTATATAACAAAGAAAAGGGTTTGTCATATATAGCCATTGAAAGTGAAGGGACAGTGAATTTCATCGACTTCAATCCATTTTGCTTTGTTTTGTTCTGTTCTATTTTGTTTTGTTTTTTTGTTTTGCTTTTTTTTTTTTTTTTTGGATTAAAAGAAGAATCCACTTCAATCAATTTCTAGGTTATAGTTATATAGAAATCGACTTAATATGCTACTAAAAAAAATGTTTTATCTTCATTTTTTTTCACCCCTAATTAACTGTTGATAAAAATGTCATGTTTCAAACAAAAATTTATCCCATATGTTTCATAAATTTTTAACTGAAAAATCTATGCTATTCTTGTGAATAACTTATAATTATTTATAAAAAACTTTGAATGATAATTTTAATGAATACATAAAAAGTTATAAGTGAGATTTCATGTAATAAAAAGTTGTACATTTTTAAAAAACCAAAATTATAAATTGGAAAAATATAACTCTTTTTTAGAATAGAAGTAAAAACTAGTCTTTCTTTATTTGAATTCACCATATCCAATTCTCTACAAAAAGGAAGAAGATTATGAGATGTAGAAAACTATGGAGAAAAAATAATTTTTATTATTTTACTAAAATATATTAATTTAAGGTATCACTAACATTATATAAATATATTTTTTTCATCTGTATATATAAAAATATTAGCTCATTTTAGTGACATATAATGCAAATGTATTATATATTAATTGTATCACATAAAGGTATTGGTTGTATTAGATAAATGTATAATTCGTATCATATAAAGGTTATATTGTATTTACATAAAAATATTACCTCATTTAATTAAAATACAACGTAAGGGTATTACATATACCACATAAGAATATTAAAAATTTGACGTAAAAGTGATACACATATACTGAAAGATATTGTCTAATTTTACTTAAAAAAGGATTTATGTTATTTTACAGAAATATATTAGTATATTACATAAAAATATTACTTTATTTATGTAAAGGTGTTACCTCATTTTATGTAATATAATGTAAGAGTAATACCCACATAACATAAAGACAACACTATCATAACTAAAATGTATTACTAACATAATTAAAATGTATTACATGTTTATCGGAACATGAACATGAATATAGTGTAAGACACTACTAACATAACATAAATGGTACCACTAATATAATTAAAAGATATCACTAACACAACTAAGAGAGATTACATATTTGTTAGAACACGAACACGTGGGAGGGAGTATAGATACGCACAGCGGATGCATATAATATAACGTAAGAGTACTACTCACATTACATAAAAGTAGCACTAGCATAACTAAAATGTATTATATAATTGTAAGAACACAAGCATGAATATAATGTAAGGTAACTACTAACATAACATAAATGATATCAGTAATTTAATTAAAATATATCACTAACATAATTATATATAATATTACATATTTATCAAAATATGTACACGCACGCGAAAGAGAGGATAGTTACACATAGCTGGCATGTGGGACGTATGCATACAAGTGCAAGCACATAAAAATAGACTCGAGGCTAATAGTCCAAAGTATATAAATGTTAGATCAATCCACCACATGTATAAAAGTTTTTGTGGAAATTTAAATTAGATTTAATGTGTCTATTATATTATAATACAACCCTTGCACAAAATAAAATTTTAGGAGTGAAAAGAGCTCTTCTAGAATCGCATATTAATATAAACCACTTATAAAATCAAATATGATATAAAATATGAAACATTATAAAAACTAAAACGCTAAATCTGCTGGTGGCTGTTCGTGATGATTATACTACTTAGATTGCACATACAACAATTAATTACAAAAAGTTATTTCCAGATTTCCAAAAGTAGGTAGTTGTGCAACTGACAAAACATGCCCAGCAAGAACATAATTCTCTCATGGATTCTTATAAGCAAACCTAACTCAATCATGTAATGATATACTTTATTAATAATGATAATAATTAATTATTATTATTCATATATTAATTTTTTTAT
Organism: Scutellaria barbata; assembly: GCA_028654395.1. Lineage (NCBI taxonomy): Eukaryota > Viridiplantae > Streptophyta > Magnoliopsida > Lamiales > Lamiaceae > Scutellaria > Scutellaria barbata. Next base: position 19,065,654 of record CM053652.1, on the reverse strand, counting down.
TGCTATTATTTGCTGGCCAGCCAAGAAAAGTATGAAATAAAAGCTGTTTTGCAATGAAAAGTGAAGTTATACAGCCCTTATCCCATTGTATTCTAATTTATGTACATTATTTTGTTATTTCCCCTAATTCCCTTTAATGCTGAAAGCAATTATACACAGCCTCTATTTCTTTAATTCTTTTCATAGAGTTTTTTTATTTTTATTTTTTTTGATAAACTAAATACCAAACCTATGTATGACTAAAGATTATTAAGATTGTTCTCTTTAATTCAAGAATCTGTTACATGCAAATAAGAGAGTGACATGTTCATAATCTTTAAATAAATAAATAAATACAAAAATTCATGTACAACTATCACACTTTGCGACGGTTTAAAAAATGCACTTATAAATGTAAAACGTATATTTATAACTGTAAAGCGTATATTTATATATAACTTATACTTATAAAGAAATATATACTTATAATTGTATTATGTATATTTATACTTATAATATACATACTTTAATTTCATCACGAATGAGATGGCAGCACAAGAAAACAATTGAAAAATAAGATACATAGGGAAATCAAATTAGGAACAGCTTATATATCATAAATTTATTGAAAAGTGGAGATGCGTTGTGCATTAGTAAAATATTGTATATGATGTTGAAGTCGAAATCTATAATTGATTAATTCTTAATCGAACACTCAAAAGAATCAAATTTAGATTGAATTAATGGAATCAACTAGAGAAAAATGCTGAAAATGTGCAAAGAAAGTGCAAAAAACATTAGCTCGGAGCCTACTCGGACAAATTAGGTCGGTTGATTGTGGGCGATTTTGAGTGATCGAGCAGGATCGTATGTGATTACTTTCGAGAAATGAGCTCTCTAATGCTTTTTACAGTGAAATGTTCGAGCCCTTTACAAGTTGAAAATACTCATATTTATAGCTAAGGAGAAACCCAAGTAGTGGGGATCGTGCCCCCTGTCTTCTTGATTTTCACCTATTTATGCGGTAGTGGGCGATTTTATCACCCACAATCTCTTAGTAGTTGGCATCTTCCTGCACGGTAAGTTCTGCTCGGGCCGGCCAGATTCATTCGTCTGCGACACTTCCAAACAATCCTAGGTGGCCTACCGATGAGATGCCCAGGTACAGCATCCTGGCCGGCTTAATGAACTGACAGCTCTCATTGAACTGTTCAGGTGCAATATGTTGTCCAGTTCGGTTCGAATGTCCAACAATAGCCCCTTAGGTCGTGGCAGAAATTACTTCTGTTGGGACCTAACCAATTTCGGCAGGTTGAGCCGAGCATAATGAAAGTTAAATAATTAGGATTCCTGACCTGCTTCAAGATAAACAAGTGTCATTATTTAATTGAGTTGAAGTCAGAGGGTTGCGGCATCTCATCCGCCCGATCATCCACGTGTCCATAACACGTTGGGCGGAAGTTGAAGAGTTGCGCTCTGTTTATATATAAGGACATTCCTCCATCAGTTAATTTTTCATGAACTCAAAACCCTTAGAGCAATTGCTAATAGAACTGTGCAAAATCGACAGATCATGACTAACTATGCTGGATTGATTGAGAAGAAAAGATCGCCCATTCAGAAATAAGGTACTTTACTTTTCCCTCATAATTATGTCAAGTGAGTCTGGTGACGGATCAGTTCGGGATTATAACCGAGGTGCATCTGAAGAGTGTGGGACTAGCCCAGAATCTAGTTCTCCCGAGGTGGTGGTCAGGGGGCCAGCTCCTGCTTTAACCGAGGAGGTTGGTCCATCTGGGTCGGCCTCTGCCGAACTTCTGACAGGAATTCCCATTGGGCGCCGGAGATATCGTCGAACTAAGCAGCCCTCGGAGGACTCAGAAGCAATAGATTGGCCGTCCACTGTTACCTCATCTGAATTATCTTTCTGGCAGTCAACTTATAATATTCCTGAAGGGGTTGTCTTCAATATCTCCCGTCCTGAGGAGCGAATGAATATGCCGCCGAAAGATTGTGTGGTCATAAGTTTTCGGGATCTGGAAGGAGGTCTACAATTCCCTATGGCCACCTGCTTGATGCGTTATCTCTAGCATTGGGGAATAGCACTTGGCCAACTCCACCCCAACAATTGGTCGTCTATATTAGGGCTGCTCGTGTTCTTCCACCGTTTCAACCTTGGGATCCCTAGCCCACAAGAACTGGCTTGGCTGTTCTCCATTAAACTCATACCCGGGATGAGAAACCACTTCTACTACATCTCTCCTCGGCCGCACCGACCCCAATTGGTATGTGGCCTTCTGTCCTCGATTAAAGACTGGAAAGCCAAGTGGTTTTGGATTGGAAGGGACTGGAAGAGTCCTGGGCCAAATGACCATGACTTTTCCTTAAGAATGTCCTGCCCAACAGCTTTCGAGACCGCCCAAGGTATATTTGTATATTTTCTTGGCCGACTCTTCCGATGTTATAATATTTTTCTGTTTTGCAGAAGGTGAAGATCAAAATCTTTTGCTTGGCGAGGACTTTTCAAGAAAGATTTGTTTCTTGCATGACAATACCGACCAGAAGCAACATACTTTCCAGCATCTTATCGTAGAAAGTTGACTTGCCCGAGCCGGTCTGATCTTTCCATTCGTTTGCACCCCTGTAGACTTTTTCGGTGAATTTTGAACTATTGTGCTTAGTTTAGGCTCAGTGTACTTGTACTTACTTTCTTGTTTCGTAGCCGTCCTCCTTCGTGAAGGTATACTCCCCAGGATGAACCCGACCGAACGCATTAGGCAACGGGCCGAACAGGCCAAAAAATAAAAGATGCCGGTAAAGGTTCCTGGTCGGGAAAAAAGATGAGGTTTAAAACCTCCGGTTTTGGCCGTAACAACATCAGGTCGGGGGCTGTCTGACCCAAAAGCCCCAGCTGTGAAAAGACCTCAACCGGCTTCTACTAGGCAGCCAGTCAGCAGCCTCGGAATTACCATTGCAGCGCCCCTTGGGGTGTGGTCTTCTGAGTCTCCCCTGGCCAGCTCGGTCAACATTGAGGTGGTGAGAAAGGCAAAGCTCGATGACGGTCCATTGAAGGCGACGTTAGCTGACTACTTGCAGAAGAATCCTCTTCCAAAATATTACTTAGACCTGATGAGTGATCTGCCAGGCTATCTTTCCTCGGGTTCTGACCGGCTTCTGCAACCAGCCCCTCCTATCCGACTCATGTCCAATCCTGACCCCGTTGACACTCTTGAGGTCGGGCAGGTTGAGGCGACCAGTGCGGTCGGGGTTGACGTCGAAGTGATCGAGGTTGAGATTGATAATGCTACCGGCTAGTGAACTTGTATCTGTTTTGAATTTCTAGATGGCTCTGGTCTTTTGTAAAGAGGTTCTGCCCTCCAAACCAGTATTTTAAATGCAACTTTGACTATTTGGTCGGTTTATATTAATATGCTAATAACTGCATTTGATTACACTTAACATTTACTTGGGACTATCTTAAACGGCTCGACTGCTTCTTGGCCGGCTCAGGTAAGCTATCTCAATTAATAAAATTGATCCTGGCCGGCTCGGATGTGCTCCTATGGACTATAGTCGAGCCGGGCTGAGGATATATCGACCAGGGCAAGGCATTTAGCCTTTGCTCAAAGCTAAACACGTATCCGCATCTGGGAAGAGGAAGTTGAAGGGACTCCTAAGGCCAGCCGTCAGATTGGCCACGCGTCATGTCTTGGAGGAAGGAAGTCAAAAGATCGCGCTCTCCTTATAAATAGGGGCGACTTATATTCATTTTGACCTTCACGAGTTTGTGATCCTTAGAGAAATACCAGAGATTTCTGAGCAGTATTAGCCGACCAATATCCACCGAGCTAAAATATCCATCTAGAATCAACTGTCTCCGATTCACCGTCCAGACCCTTTTTGTAGGTAATTTTAACGTGACTTTATCATGTTTTCTGATTCTTCATCTTTCGGGTTTGGGTCAACCCAAGATTACGACCAGGGTAGGTTTGAGTATCAGGGGTACAGCTTTGAAGAGTTAAGCATGAGGCTTAGCTCTTCCCAATCGGAAGAGATTAGGGGCTCAAGTCCTCCGATGGTCGAGGAGGTGGGAACATCAGGTCGACCAGCCCGCTACATTCCAATAGGGGTGCTGAGGCCGCCCAGACAATATCATAGGACTGAGCAGTCGTCGGCAGACTCCGAGGTTATGTCTTGGCCGTCTGTAGTCATCAGGGCCGAGCTGGAAAGATGGCACGCCCTATTCAATGTTCCCAAAGGGGTGTCCTTCGACGTTCCAAGATTTGACCGAGCGGATGGATAAGCCCCCCAATGATTGTGTAGTTATTAGCTTTCGATCCTTAGAGGCCGGGCTCCGCTTCCTGCTGGCTCCCTATCTGACCAGCTATATCCGATTTTGGGGCATCGCACCAGGCCAGCTACATTCGAACAGCTGGTCTTCCGTCATTGGGCTGCTTGTCCTGTTCTGGATGTTCAACCTGGGCATCCCAACCCCGGAGAAGCTATCTTGGTTGCTGGGCCTCAAGCTCCTGCTCGGTACTCAGAACCACCTGTACTAAATTTCCCCTCGATCCTTCCAACCACAGCTGGTTCGTGGTCTTTCATCCTCTGTCAAAGATTAGAAGACCAAGTGGTTTTGGGTCGGGGGTGATTGGATGAGCCCCGACTAGGTTGGACCGCGAATGGTATATTTAATTTTTCTTGTTTTCTGCTCGGTTATCTGATTTTAATTATTTTTTATTTTGTAAAAGTTCCCTTCCAAAGTATTCAGATTGGGGATACTTTCTTGTAGAAGATTGTATTCCTTCGGGACAGCACTGTTGAGTCTCGACGAACCTTCAAGGTGCTCATTACTAAAAAGCGTCTTGCTTAGGTTGGCCTCATCCTCCCATTTCGACTGCTGCAAATAACTTTCTCGGTAATTTTTTTTACAGCTCGGCATAACATCTTTGTGTTTATCTTCCAGCCATCCTCCCCCGAGAAGGCTTGCAGCTCAAAATGAATCCTCGAGAACGCATCCGCCAAAGAACCGAGCAGGTCCTGGCCGAGCAGGTGAGGAGGCATGTCATTCGAGGCCAAGACAAAGGACGGGACCTCGAGCACCCCGTCTCTGCCATGTCGTCCCAACCCCCATCCCGGAGGAGACGGCTCCACGATCCCCTCGGGCCAAGAGGTCCAGGCCAGCAGCAACTCAGAAGCTGTCAGGGGTAGCCCAGGAATTTCAAGAGGTATCTTAGGAATTGGGGATGTCACTGTGGCTGTCCTGCTCGGCTTCTGGACAACCAAAAGCCCGCTGGCCGGCTTGGTCAGCATCTGCGGGTGGGATCCCACCGCCGTCGAGGAAACCAAGGAATACCTTGACCGCCGGTCACCTTTCCAGATCAGCTACTCAATGGCCCAATCCCCATCCAGGAGATCTTGGGCCGTCTTCCAGACGGGGTGTCCACCGCTGTCGAGACACTTGTCAAGGCCTGGACAGAGGAGTTTGAGGGGTACGCCAGCAAAATGACTGACGTGGACATGGATGTCTGTGCCAATGTCCTTATGGCACAAGCTTCTATCTTCGCCTAACGTGCCCACTTCCAACACCAGGAGAGGCTCCGGGCACAAAAGATCGAGCTGAAGGAGAAAGTTGTTCAGCTTAGGACCAAAAAGTTGTTCAGCTCAGGACCACCGCCGAGGAAAAGGAGACCCTCCAAACCCAGCTGGTCTCTTCCCAAGAGGCCCTGGCAGACACCGCCAAGGCCGCCGAGCTGGATAGGAAGAAGATGGCCGACCTGATGGTGGAGAATGCCTGGCTTCAGGCCAGGATAGAGGATCTGAAGGTGGAGCTTGAAGCTGCCCAATCCGCCCCAGCTGATGAGGTGGCTATGATTGCCAAGTACAAAGATTCTGAAGAGTGTAAGTATGAAGACATCCTCAGCTATCTCTTCGCTTTCATCGATGCCATCGACGTGGCTGGAAAGGAAAAGCTGGACGACCGCCCACTCACGATGACCTTGGCCTGCTATCTTGAAAAAAATCCTCTCCCGGCCTACTTCCTGGACATGATGAGCGATCTGCCCGGCTATCTGCCACTCGGGTCGGAAAAACTGCTCACTCCGGCCCCTCCCATTAAGTTAATATCAAATCCAACTATTGAGATGGGGGCCGAGGCAGTGGGCGAGGCTGTGGAAGAGGCGGCGAGCATGGTGGCTGGCGAGGAAATGGTCGTGGTCGACCAGTGATCTTATATATATTTTTTTTATTCAGGCCGATTGGCCTTTTTTGTACTAGCTGTTGGCCTCCAAACCAGCTTTTGATTTGAATACAACGATGTTATATAATTGACTTAAAACTCACCCAACTCAGTTATCTTACCTAACCGGCTCGGTTTATAACAATAATATTAGTTAACCGGCTCAATTTATTTCAATTCATAACTTGATTGGCTTGGTGTATTATTAGGTTGGGTCGGTTCGTATTACCAACACTTGGCTAAAATATTTATTCATATTTTTCCTTTGACTGCCTATTCCGCTCGGCTCAGTATGTTGGTTCTTATCATGCACTTCGTCAATTCTGATCGGCCAATATTTTAGCCCTAGTATTTCCTGGTCGGCCCGATTGTAATTTTTATTTATTTTGGGCCGAAGCCTTACTGTTCCATCCGGCCTGGGCGGCTTGGATAAGGCCGTAGCCTTTATTGTGGGCTGGAGCCTTGGTGGGCTGAAGTCTTACTGTTCCATCTGGCCTGAGCGGCTCGAATGAGGCCGTAGCCTTTATTATGGGTCGGAGCCTTGGTGGACTGAAACCTTACTGTTCCATCCGGCCTGGACAGCTTGAATGAGGCCGTAGCCTTTTTTTTGGGCCGAATCTTACTGTTTCACCCGACCTGAACGGCTCAGATGAGGCGGTAGCCTTAAACAATTAACAACTTTTAACGTAACTTCATTAATCAGAATGAATGCAAGAATTTACAAGGAAATTACAATGGAAGCTTTAGCCGGCTAATGGTAATATTTCTTCAGGTGCTCGATGTTTCATGGTTTGGACATCACTTCACCATTGAGGTCGGCTAGCTCATAAGCACCTCCGGCCAGGATTCTGCTAATCTTGTACGGTCTTTCCCAATTGTGGCCTAAGGATCCAGTTTGTTGCATAACTTTTTTGAAGATAAGATCGCCGACTTCAAATCTTCGTGCTCGGACCTTAGAGTTGTAATACCTCGCACTCCACTGCTTGTAGATGGAGTTTTTCACATCAGCATCGATTCTTCTTTTCTCCAACAGGTTAAGGCTGGCCGTCTAAGCATCTGTGTTTTGCTTATCCTGATAGTTGTTCACTCTCCAGGTCCAAGCATCGAGCTCTATTGGGATGACGGCCTCGGACCCAAAGGCCAGAGAGAATGGTGTTTCTCCTGTTGCAGTTTTGGCCGTCGTTCGGTAAGCGTAGAGGACCTCGGGCAGTTCATCCGCCCAAGCCCCTTTTGATTCCTCAAGTTTGGCCTTCAATGTATGTTTGATGATTTTGTTTACTGCCTCGACTTGGCCATTTCCTTGAGGATGATATGGAGTGGAGAACAGCTTTTTGATTCCAAAGTTCTTACAGAATGTCTTCAGGTCCTCTACATTAAACTGCCAGCCATTATCTGTAATGATAGAGTGCGGAACCCCAAATCGGTAAATGATGGACTTTCAGATGAAGTTTGTGATTTTTAGCTTGGTTATCCATGCCAGAGGTTCTGCCTCTACCCACTTGGTGAAATAGTCGACGACGACTATTACAAATTTCACTCCTCCACGACAAGTTGGCATCGGATCGATCAGATCGATCCCCCACTACGCGAATGGCCACGGGACGTGCATCTTTGGCATCGATCATACTTCCTGGCAAAGTCAATTGCATCTTTTTTTAGACTTGGCCAGAAATAACCTTGCTTGATGATTTTGAAGGCCAATGACTGTCCTCCAGAATAATTGCCGCACACGCCTTTATGGACCTCTCCCAATATATGCCTGGCCTCCTCTTCGTCAAGACACCGTAGAAGAGGTCGAGAGAATCCTCTTTTATATAACACACCATCCTAGATGGTGTATTGGACAGCTCGGATCCGCAGCTTTCTTGCCTCATCCTGGTCGGTGGGCATCTTCCCCCCTTCCAAGTATTGGATGATCGGGGTCATCCAAGTCATCTTCGACTCAATTTTGCAAACCTCTTATCTGTGCTAAAGGGCCGAGCTGTCTACAGTGCCAATGTTAACCGAGCTAATGTCCTTTACTCCTTCGCTTGTGGCCAGCCGAGCTAGTGCATCAGCTTGCGCATTCTTACTACGCGGTATCTGCTCAACTCGGATATATTGAAACCCTGTAGAGGCCAGCTCGACCGACCTCAAGAACTTAACCATCTATTCTTCTCCGGCCACATACTCGTCAGAGATTTGCTTCTCGATCCGTTCTTCCCGGATGATAAGATTCGGTATGAACTCAGCAATAAAATCAGCAAGGGTCTGGCCCTTAATAGCCGTCCTGAGGGTATAATGAACATCGTACTGCCCGAGCTTGACTGCTCACTTCAAAAATCTCCCGGAAGCATCTGAGCGGCCAAGTACCTATTTCAAAGGAAAGTTGGTTAGTACTTCAACTTGATGCGCTAGGAAGTATGAGCATAGCTTCCGGGCCGAGATGATTAGTGCGTAGGCCAACTTCTCCATGGTCGGGTAGTGAAGCTCGGCATCGTGCAGTGACTGGCTCACAAAATAGACAGGTTGCTGAGTCTTCTGTTCTGCCTAGACCAGTACAGAACTCATTGCATATTCTAACACTGTCAGGTAAAACTGCAACTTCTCACCAGATTGAGGCTTGGCCAGGATCGGGGCTTCCATCAGAGCTTTTTTCAGTTCGTCCAAGACTGACTGGCATTCACCATTCCATTCAAATTGAGAATTTTTTCTGATTAGATTAATGAACGACCGGCACTTATCGGTGGATCTGGAGATGAACCGATTAAGGGCCACCATCTTCCCTGTCAGACTCTGGACGTCCTTGATCTACCTCGATGGTGTCAGGTTCATGATGGTCTAGATCTTTTCTGGATTGGCCTCGATTCCTCTTTGACTCACCATGTATCCGAGGAATTTTCCCGAGCCAACCCCAAAAGAGCACTTCTTTGGGTTCAACTTCATCCTGTACCTCTTCAGGATATTGAACATTTCTTTCAGGTGGCCTCCGTGATCGGTTTTTTCCTTAGACTTGACGAGCATGTCATCCACGTAGACCTCCAATATCTTCCCGATCTGGACGGCGAACATTTTGTTCACCAATCTCTGATAAGTTGCCCTTGCATTTTTCAACCCAAACGACATCATAGTGTAGCAATACTGTGCTCGATCGGTGATGAATATGGTATGGACTTGGTCCTGCTCGGCCATCGGTATTTGGTGATAGCTTGAGTATGTATCAATAAAACTCATGAGCTCGTGGCCGGCAGTAGTGTCAATAAGCTGGTTAATGTTGGGCAAAAGAAAGTAATCATTTGCGCATGCTTTGTTTAAGTCGGTGAAGTTCATACATAACCTCCAGGATCTATTCAATTTCCTGATCAAGATGGGGTTAGAGACCCAGGTTACGTATTTGGTCTCTCTGATGAAACGATACCCCAGCAACCTTTGTACCTCCAGCTCCAGCCCCTCATATCTTTCCGAGCTGAGCCTCCGTCTCTTCTGAGCTAGTGGCTGAGTGGCAGGGTCTATGTTGAGGTGATGTCAGACGTTTTCTGGCCAGATACCTTTCATGTCTTCGTGAGCCCATGTGAAGACATCAGTATTGTCCTGCAAAAAAGAGATTAGCTCAGCTCGAAAGGGCTCCTGTAGCTCTCTGCCCACATGCAGCTCCAAGTCTGGCCTGCTCGGATCCAGTTTAATGAGATCCAACATCTCAACAGGTGCAACCCTTCTCTATGGGCCGTCCCTTCTGGGATCGAGGGATCCCCATTCCTCCTCGGGCGATTGTTCTTCTATAGTGACTTCTCCTCTGCCATTTTGGCCAGTCATGCCCGAGGAGGACCCAACCTCAAATGTTGAGTTGATTGACAATTCAGGTAAAATTGTCGGTTGTAGAAGTTTCTCGTCTACCTCCATATTGGCCTGGCTGAGCTCGGCAACTTCAAGAACGGTATCCTCGAAAGCGTCCTCCATCTGTTCATCTTCCGAGCCGGCCTGGGCAAGCTTGATCTGGTTGAACTCTCTTGGACGCAGCCCCATATCAATCTCTCGGGCTGCCAACTGGTTCATCTTCAAAACGTACACTTCGTCGCCCACTGGGAATTTGAGGGTGAGATGGTAGATGGAGACCACCGCTTTTAGCTTGGCTAGGAGTGGCCTGTCCCAAATTGTATTATATTGGGAGTTCAAGTCCACCACCTTGAACTCCATCGTTGTGAAGACCTCCCGATCACCAGATCCGAACAGGACCTTCAGCTTATACGTCCCGAGCATCCTGGTCCTCATTCTTCCGAATCATGTCGGAGGAAGGCACGAGCTGGGATTCATGAAACCCCATCCACTTGAAAGTGCTCAAGTAGGGCACGTTGGCATAAGCACCTGTGTCGATCATTACCTTGTACACCATGGTCCTGCAGATGTTGAGTGACACCACTAAGGTATCACTGTGGGGGTGGGCTATCCCTTCACTGTCCAACTCAGTGAAGAAGATAGGTGCATGATGGGGTTCCATCCTAGGTGGAACGTACCTCTGATACGCATTCTTGGCCTCCCGGACATATTCTTTCTGGGCCCGTTTGGAGCCCCGCTACTCGTCGAAACTATTATTGACGAGGGTGAGAATTTCACGAGCAGCCCTGATTGGTGGAGGTGGAGGCATTGCTTGCTGCTGCCCCTAGCCTTGCTGCCCCTGGCCCTTCACATATTTCTTTAAATGGCCCTAATCGATCAACTTCATCAGCTCAACCAAAAATGCCCAGCACTTGTCAGTATCACGGCCCTTCGCCTTATGGTATTTGCAGTATTTGTTCTGGTTCAGGCGGGCCAGGTCGGCTCGCAGGGGCCTAGGCTCGGTCAGTAGGTTCTTATCCTTTATCTCCGTAAAGACTTGTGAAGGGGTAACCGTGAGGATTTCGATCACCTGGCTAGGGCCTCCAGGCTGGAAGGTCCTAAAATTAGTAATCAGCCTGAACGGCTTCATAGATTTCCTCCTCTTTTCTCTTTTCTCTTCTCGCCGTTCAAGCCTTCTTTCTATTTCGGATGGCTTATTATCTGGAATGGCCTCCCCTGCCTCGATATAGCGTTCTGCTCGAGTCAGGAAGTCGTGGTAGGTCTTCAGCCTCTCCTCGTTCACGGACCACCAGAACCTGGTTCTTGGTCTTAGCCTGGCCATGACGGCCATCAAAATGGCATCGTCCGACACCTGCTCCATTTCTAGGATCAGCTTATTAAAGCGGTCCAGGTATGACTTTAGAGGCTCGGCCTTCTCCTGCCTAACATTGACCAGCCTCTTCTTTAGGGTCGACCTCATCCTTGACCGCATGAACTGTGTAAGAAACAGTTCAGCCAGCTCGTTCCATCCTCCAATCGAGGAGTTTGGGAGGGATCAGAACCATCTCTTTGCTCGATCTTCCTGAGTGAGCGGGAAGGCTTTGCACATGAGTTCCTCTCCAATTCCATGCAGCTCCATCCAGGATGAGTATTTGTCCAAGTGAGTGCTCGGATCGGTCTCTCTGTTGTACGACTGATGGGTGGCATTTTGAACTTGGCCGGGGTGGCCAAGGTGGAGATGTGTTCTACAAAGGGGGTGGCCCTCTTCCAGCTCCCTTGTTTCGTCAAGCCTGAATATCAGCCAGTCGCTTCTTGAGCTCCTACTCCTCTACCCACTCCGAGTATCGGAGATTGTGGTCGGTTCTCTCTTCGTGAGGCTGCGGGGCCTCACCTCTCTCCTCTGGAAGTCTTTCTGGCCTTATCGCCTCCAACACAGAGGCCGGCCCAATGTTCTCCTGGGTATATCGTCTCTCAGCCCGTTCCCCTATTCGATTTGGGCGGACCCTGTATTCTGTTCGAGCTCATATAGGGGACGGGCTCTTCCGTGGCTCTTGGTCGTCCGCTATTCGTTCCCAGGTTCAGCCTCCGCCTGGGTTCATCTGAGGATTCAGAATCCTCAGATAGACCATTAACCACTCTGGCCTTCTCCCTCTGCTCGGCCTCTTTTAGCCGTTCATTTAGTTGGACCATAATGGCCCGAATGACATGAGTGTCTGAGGAGTCTCCAGAGTAATGGGAGCCATTTGAACGACCCCCTCCACGGTAGCTGGTCATGGACGGCTAGAACCGTCAGGCTGAGAGAGAGGAGCTTAGGATTCCGGAGTGGTGTTGTGTTCGTCGTTGCTCATAATGAATTTCGGAGTTACGTTCGTGTATGACTCCCCCTCCTTCTAGCGTCAAAATGTTGACATCGAAATTTATAATTGATTAATTTCTAGTCGAACACTCAAAAGAATCAAATTCAGATTGAATTAATGGAATCAACTGGAGAAAAATACTGAAAATGTGTAAAGAAAATGTAAAAAATACTGGCCCGGAGCCTACTCGGGCAAATTAGGTCGGCTGATCCTACGCGGTTTTGAGTGACCGAGCAGGATCTATGTGATTACTTTAAAGAAATGAGCTCTCTAGTGCTTTTTACAGTGAAATGTTCGAGTCCTTTACAAGTTGAAAATACTCCTATTTATAGCTAAGGAGGAGCCCAAGTAGTGGGGATCGTGTCCCCTATCTCCTTGATTTTCGCCTATTTCTGCGATAGTAGGCGGTTTTATCACCCACGATCTCTTAACAGTTAGCATCTCCCTATAGATAAGTTCTGCTCGGGCTGGCCAGATTCATTCGTCCACGAACTTCCAAACGATCCTGGGCGGCCTGCCGAGGAGATGTCCAAGTACAGCATCCCGGCCGGCTTAATGAACTGACAGCTCTCATTGAACTGTTCAGGTGCAATATGCTGTCCAACTCGATTCGGATGTCCAACATATGGATATAGATGTTACAAAATTGTCATGATTTTGTTGATTGGTGCAGGAGATATTTATATGTAATAATGGTTAGATTAGTGAAATACAATAATAAAAAATTCAAACTATAACTAGTTAACATATAAGGGGAAAAAAATCAGTAACAAAATATGGATAATTGACAAAAACATCTTTATTAAAGTAGAAGTGGGTCACATGTATTTATAAGTATGTGTGGTTTGTACCAGTATTTTCATAATCGGATCGAATTGGCCGGTTCAATTGGTTCAATCGGGAACCAGTCTAAATACACCCAATTCATCATTTTTTCTGTTAAACCGAAAATAATCGGTCAAAAACTGGTTGAACCGGTTATAACCGGGAATCGGAAAATTGAAAAATCAGTTTTTCTTTTAATTACATCAACTTCTTGTTTTGGGCTATGAAATAATGATTTTTCATCTTTGAGCTTCCAAATTGGGCTTTAAAAGTTAAAAAAGAAACTAAAAGAAGTAAAGAAAACGGCGATCCTTTGTGATATGATCATCAAGATTCAAAATATTTTACTTTGTCATTTTATCTATCTTAAATTTTAGTATTTAATATTTTAATTTTTAGTTTGATACTTCATTATGGATTATGAGGTATATAGTTTGATATTTTATGACTTTATTGTATTTATTTTAATATGAATCATATAAGTGCATAACTTTTTTAATGTAACATAAATAATATTGAAAAAAAAATAGATAAAGATCATTTTACCGGTTGAACCACCGGTTCAACCGATCCGACAGGTTGAACCGTCAACCGATGACCAGGCCGATTTGACCACCGGTTCGGTTATGAAAATATTGGTTTGTACCACATAAATCAAGTCGGGTTATGTAGCTGGTGTCACATGGGTTTGAGGGTCATTCATTTTTAGTAAGGGTTGATTTTGATAGGTGGATTTGAGGAGGAATTTGAAATTCATTATAACAAATCAATTGATGGTGTTTGAATATGTATGGATTCGAAATCAATCATTTTTATTTTAAATTAATTTTGAAGTTATTTTAATGGATTTCAAATTCGCTCAAATTTAAATGGATTTGAAATAAATTTATTTGAAATCTACAATTCCACCAAATTTAACTAAAAATAATTTATTATGTTTTAGTTAGTTTAAAATTTTCTTCTCCTATCTCACTACTTTTATAATAACGTGCATGTTGTTTTGTTGTCTTTCCTATTATTTTATAATTTCCTTATCAGTATATATACAGTATATATATATATTCCCTTCGTTTTCTATTTTCTTAAATTTACACTTTATTTTAATTATTGGTTGGAATAGTCCAAGAATTGGTCTCAAATTTTGTTTTTCATTGTGGTTCTGATCTTGCATCTGTAAGAATTCAAAAACGGGCCCAAATTGGTTTGGGTTCAACTGAAGATCCAACCAATGTTATTGCTATATGGAATATTTGGCCCAATTCAACTGCTGTAATTGAACAGAGCCCAGATATGAAGTCTTTTAAATGCCTAATTTATAAAAATAGAAGTACAATCAATATAGAGAAAAAAAAAACAAAATAAGGTGAAACATTCACCTAAAATATACCCATTAGTACAATTCCAAGATTGTCTAACTAATGTGTGAGTGGTTAGTTTTTTGTCTTCAAATAAAAATCATGGTAAAGAAGAGTTTTGATGGAATTTATATTTTATATTGTTAAATCCTTTAAAAAAAATAACATTGTTGGTATAAAATAGGTCCTTAAGTTTATTCACCATATTTAAATTAAAGAAATTTCTACTAAACCAATCTGGCCATAAACATGAGATTGAATTAATTTACCTCGATCCTAGCTCGGCTAGGGTATCTAACCTGGTCGGTCATTAGGGAAAGCCGAGCAGGATCAACTCAGCTAGGGTATCTAACTTGGTCGGTCAACGGGGAAAGCCGATCAGGATCGATCTCATGCCAGTTCAAAAATCAAATTTTTCTCTATTTTAACTTGATTTCATTATCTGGCTCAATCTTTTTGAGTGGATCGTTTTAATTTGGATGTTCGATTAGGTATTTGTACTTATACAAATTCTAATGTCAACATTTTGACACTAGAAGAAGGGGTATTTTTCAAAAAACGTAACTCCTGCAAAGTTTCTAATGAATAGTGAAGAACATAACAGCATACCAGGTTTCTAGGACCAATACCCACAAGCTGGCGAGTCTGGCTAGCCAAACTTGGTTACAACAGGGGTGATTATCAACCCATCCCCGGAAGGGGTAACTCTAGGTGTACCTGTAATCGAAGCCCTCTCGAGAACTGTTATGACCACATAAGAAATAAACACAATGATGATTCAGCTCAGAGAGTGGTTGAAAGAATCGAGCAGAGAGAAATTGAGTGAAAGACCAATAAATTGGTTGAAGATGCAGAGTCTTTAGACGAATCAAGATCGAAATGGAAAAACTTTAAAAAAACATTTACAAGAGACCAAAGATCCACAAGGAGCCCATCCCCAAACGATTTCGAGCAGACAATAGAGGATGTCTTATCCAAGTTGTCCACCTGATCAAGACAAGAAGCATTTTTGATAAAATGGGTCCGACCTCGGCTCTGGAGGCCAAGAAGTTTGCTAGGAAACTGGAATTCAGGGAAGGATCTCCACAGCTTAATAACGAGAGCACGGGCTGTACTTGAGGTACTTGCAAATCGTCGAGGAAGAGCAAGATCTGAGGAAGAAGCTAGCCGAGATTCAGGCTAAGAAGGGTAGGATAGAAAAGGGAGTTTGGAAAAGAGCTAGCCCATTTGTGGAGTGAATTTCAGAAATAATAACACCAAACCAAGTTCAAAATGCCCTGATCGGGCTTTACAATGACGAAACCGATCTAAGCATTTATATGAAAAAATACACGTTTTGGATGTTGCTCCAAGGAGTAGGAGAAGAATTAATGTGAAAGAGATTTCCTCTGACTTTGGGGGACCAATCACATAGGTGGTTTAGATCCCTCTCCGACCACTTGATAGGAGGATGGGAAGAGTTGACAGAACAGTTCCTGATACAGTTCATGGGATCGAAAATGATATCTACCCCAAAAGAAAAAAATGATGAATGTGATACAGTAGAGGAATAAATCTTTGAAGACTTACCTAGATAGATTCAACAAACTTGTCCTAGAGATGGTGTAGGTATCGGATGATGTCGTTCTGATGACAATTATGAATTTTACAAATGCATGACTTTTGCGTCAGAAAAAAATTCGTGAAGACGAATTTAACAACGCAATTCACAACACTTTTACAAGTGTGGGTAGTTTACTTCATGACACTAGTTAGCGTCGCCATGTGGAAAAAAAACGTAATTAGACATCCTTTTTGTTATAGTGTATACATATTTTTCAAAGATATAAACCCGTGCCCAAATGTATGAACGCACACACTTATGAGTGTGGAGATATGGAAATACATATCAGATCGGATTGGATTGAATCGAGATTCGAATCGTATAAATTTAGGTCCATACAATTGGTACAAAGTAGTTTTTTTTAAGATAGAGATGTATAGATCCGTTCTTTGTCTATTTTCTGAAATTTATACTTTATTTTGAATTATTGGTTGGATAATAAAAGATTTGGTCTCAAACCGTTTATGATGTGGTTCTTATCTTGGATCTTTAAGTGGTCACATATGGGTCCCCGAATAGATTTGGGTTCAAGTGAAGATCCAACCAATATCATTCCTTAGTCTGCCATAATGCTCCTATTGGGCCCAATTCAAGTACTGTAATTGAAATGAGCCCAATAACAAAATCATTAGGGTTTCTGTGGAATCATATTTCAGAAAAAGATTGTTGCTATATTAGGTTCTTAAGTTTGTTCACCATAATTAAATTAAAGAAATTTCTATCAAACCAACCCGGCTAACATTTATTACAAGTCATGTTTTTTTCTGCATTCATGTGCATATTGGTAATGATAATTCATAATAACTAAGGTATATATTTATGAGTAAAACATTGGATGATATAATTAAATAAATAATATTCAAATGTCCACCGTGAACAACTTTTAATATATTTATCTCTTTATTATTACATGAAAAATGAAATTAATAGATATTCTGTATTATTGATGCATCAATTGTGAGCATATTAATCATGATAGGTAGGTGAGCAAACTAATAATTAAATACTGCTATAGAAGATTTTGACCAATATAATATAATATACCCCTAAAATCAAAATACAAATTTTTTTCTATCAAATAAAATGTAGATTACTTTTTTTCAAACCATTTTACGGACATAATTTCATTAGACAGAGTTCACTATCCACAATTTAAACTCGTTTTTAGGAATTCATCCATCTCATGTAATTAGATCCATGAAATGATGTTTTATAAGAATACTTCTCCTCAATTTTTTATTTTGGTGCAGATAATGTGGGTACCATTTGTTTGAATTGTAACACCTCAATCAAAGAATTATAGTCCTATTGACAAGAGAGCATCATAATTCCTATACATGAAAACTCAAAGAAAATAATGCATGGGTTCCACCAACCATGAAGAGTCTATCAATTATCACAATGCATTATTATTAAAAGAAATTCTCAAAATGTCAGCTGTTTTAAAAAAGCAATTTTTGTGAACAAAGACCAAAGAAACAAAAGAGCCCATGTGACTATGTTTATCAACTCATGATTATATGTACATATATGTTCATTTTGTAATAAATATATAAACACACACATATATATATATATATATATATATATATATATATATATATATATATAATTATCCATGTCAAATAAATATCAACTGTTATATTTAATAAATTCCATTTTATAAAGCTTTGAATACACCATAAATAGTACTATATATATGCTACTCATAGTTCCACATTTTCAGGCAATAATTTAGTACTTATTCATGTCTTTCAAGTTGAAATAGAAAAAGGAGGTTTCTTTTTTACTTAGTCAAAGTTGGGGGAAGAAATTTCTCCCAACCTTTCTTTTCAAAATAAAAAAGGCTTATCAAGACTCATGTTATATATATATATACATATATATATATATATGTATGTATAACAAGGATTCTTGTTCTATTATTTTTCTAATGTTATTCTAATATGTATATTACTGATGCAATATATTATATACATAATTTCTACATAATAAAATATGAGAGAGAAACAAAGTAAAGAATGACATAATGTGAATTCTATAAAATTTCATCTGCTAGAATGAAGACAACTATTACATATTAATTTATATAGTTTTATCTATAGTTAAAAAGACAGAGCTGAAAGCACTCTAATAAACTAAGTATATATACATTATTATTTCATTAAACATCTACCCAATAATAATTTTCTAAATTTAATATTCTAGAAGGCTTAATTTAGTGGAGTCAATGATTTAATAATAAAAAGGATTGATAATACACTATTATAATCCAATCAGATTTGTTTATCACTCATGCGTATTGAGTTTAAATATGATTAATTACATTAGAAATCACGAATTTGGGAGTAAATTTCAATACAGTACGAACTTTTATATGTTATAGTATCCGCTATATTATTATTTTTTTAAATTCAATATTATTGAATTCTCCATATATGAGACGTTCTCAAATCTATTATTATTTTTTGTCATTTATCACCGTTACTATCATAAATCCATGATGAAATGTTAGATAAATCTTTACTTTCACATTCGATTCATGATGGTGTAACACCGAATTGCAAAATTGATAATGGATTAGGAAGACCTCGTCAAGTTTATCTAGCGATGAAAATTGAATCAAAAAAATTCATGATTTTATATGAAATAAAAACCCTTTAAAATAATATTCAGAATAAAAGAATATGTATAGTTTTATAATTCTTGAACTTCCCTCTCAAGAACTCAAACGCATGTCCCATAAAAAGAAGAAAATCCAAAAGCCAAACAGTGCCTTCTTTTGGTTCTGTTTATTTTGTAAGAAAAAAAACCTCAACAGGATTTCATGTGAATTTGACAATATTTCCATCTAAATTGATTAGATTAGAGTAGCTGGTATTCACATAAATTAAGTCATAGAAGTAAGTGCATGAAAGAGACCTTTTTATGCTCACAACTTTAGAAAATAGAACAAATATCGATCTATGGCAGGCACGTACTATGTCAATCGGGTATTTATTTATTTTTGTCCAAATCAAAGGAAGACATATGCTAGAAAACAAGTTTGATCTAAAGAAGTCATGCACGAAATTATTGAACCTTAGCTTTAAACATGGTGGGAGACTATATCAAGGACAAATTAGTAATCGACAAAATTTGTGAATCATATTGATATTGGTTGTGAAGAGAACGAACTATTGTTACCATAAATTGTCGCCTTTCAATTCCAACATAAAAAAATGTGTTTGAGTTCTTGAGGACGTTCAAGAAATTATAAAAGAGAAAGTTTGGTGTGCGTCAAGTGCCCATTAATATGGGTCGATGTGGGTTGATCTGTATCTGCGAGTTTGTTTTTTTTTTGTTTTTTTTTTGCTTAAGACAAAACATTTATGTTGTATTGGTATAACTTTTATTTTGTATTCGTGTGACCTTTATGTACAAATGTCCTGACTTTTATGTATTGTAATTTAGGAAAAAAAAAAAGAATTCCAGTACAATTTGTATATATATATATATACATTTATGTGATATTCATGTCATCTTTATGTTATATTAGTTTGATCTTTATATATAAAGGTAAGGATATTTATATATAAAATATCACATGAATATATGTAAAGGTGACATAAATATCACATAAAACTATATATATACAAATTGTGTTGAAATTCTTTTTTTTTACTTTTTTTTCAAGTAATAGTATATAAAGGCCACACTAATATAACATAAAGGTCAACAAAAAAAAAAACTCACGTAACCGAATCGAGTCGATCCGAATTGTATGGATTTTAAATCCATGCACCTGATGTACAGAAGAATTTTTTATTATAAAATTACACTAATCTTACGAGGCAAAATACGAAAGTATAAATTAGTGTTTAAAAGAAATTGTCAGTACGAAAAAATTAGTGTTTGAAAAACATCTATAAACACAATGACCCATGCAATTTGGATCATATGACCCGATAATATTTTTCACACGTCCCACGAATCCACACGCCCCAAGGTTCGTATTGAAACCCTAAATTCGCGCTCAACCTGAGTTCCATGCGCCTAACCTTTTAGTTATGTTCGCATAACCTTAATGTTTCAGTTAGTTTAACTTTATACAATGTATTACTGACTTATAATACCTTTCAAACCTTTATGTTATAATAATATAACATTTATGTTAAAGATTATGATATTTGTACATAAAAGTAATATAAAATAACATAAATATGAAATTATTATAACATAGATTTAGTTATACTATATGAATTTTTATATTAAAAAAAGTCTAAGTTATTCACTTAAATATTATGATATTTGTACATAAAAGTTATACTAATATAACATAAAGGTTACCGCATAAGTTAAAAAATATATACATATTTTAGACGCAGATTTGGGCTGGACCAGACCCGACAGGTGCCCGCCTAGTTGCACGAATCTATATCCATACACTTCATTCATAAAAACACTATTCATATATATATATATATATATTATTTAATGATTATCATATTTTTTTAATATACTATTTATATTTTTTGACAATTCAATATTTTTTAGATTAAAAAGATTAAAGTACGTAGAAATATATTGATAAATGAGCTAAATAAATATTACTTCATAAAGAAACTAAACTATATATTTAAGGGATACAAAAATAAAAATAAGTCTATACATGAGACGTAAGCAGCATGTCGTTTAAGATGGGAGAAATATTCTTACCCTTATAATCTAATATTGTATATTGTACAAAATGTGACATTAACTCTCTCTCTCTCCAAACAAATTGACTTTGCATACTAACTGCAGAAAGACACCTATATATTCTTAATGGATGCTCTGAAACTTGACATTAAATTGGTATAATTAAGTACGAGTTTCAAGACTGAAGAAATTTTCATTTTTATCTTAGGCCTAAAATTATACATAATTTTTCGTTTTGAATTATTGATAGATTAAGCAAGATGGATCAACATGGATAAGCTAAGATAGATGAAAAAAACTCTCAAAACATCATATATTCAACACAAATTCTCCCCTACACTGCTGTATGATCAATGATCCATATGTATGAAGATTCAAAGTAAGTTTGTTGCATCCAAAATAATATACATATATAACGAGAAAAACTGTATTTAATGACGCTTTTATTTATTTATTTGGTGACACTAATTAGCGTCATGAGATACATTACCCACACTTGCAAAAGCATTACGAGTTGTGTTTTTAAATTTGCCATCACAAATTTTTTCCTAACACAAAATCTATGAGTGCCTAAACTTCATTTAGGGATGCTTTTGAAAATTGTGTCCCTAATATTGAAAAATGATGACACAATTTTGCATCACTATTTTAAAAGATGTGTAGTATTTGTGACACAAGTTTGCCAATACTATCATATATTGTGTCATTAAAATGATCACACATTTTATAATATGTGTTGTTAAATTTGTAACGTTGTACAAAAAAACGTTGTCCAATTAATAATAGTGTTTTCAATTAGTGTCATTTATTTAGCAACACAACTTAGAGTAAAAGTCATAATATATTAACCACATTAATTATACAATGAGCTTAATTATCTAGATTAGGTGTCCTTAAAATCGGAGACACTCTTAAGACTATTGCGTAGTACTATTTAACAACACTAACTATCTACAATTTGTGACATTAAAATTTATAAATTTTAATTCATGTACAACATATGTCGTCGTTTAGAAGTTTGTCTTTAAAAGTACTACGCTTCTTTAAATTTGAAATACTAAATTGACTACAATCTCACAAATAGTGTAAAACTCAACTGGATTGTAAAATTGTCCCGAAATTAGTGTAGCATTAATCTCTATGTTGGTGACATTTATACAACATATATATTAATTTAAGTACATTATTATTAGATGACAAAATATTTGCATTACAATTATAATAAAAATCATATAAATTCAAATCTAGCTCCCAAACGAATTAACATGTCATGTAATTCATACTAATAACCAAACATGTCGAAGACATAATTACAAATTAATACACTATTTATATATAAATATAATATGAGAATAAATTAAGAGTTGTCGACATAATACAAATTAATACACTATTTATATATGATATAATATGAGAATAAACTAAGAATCTTGACAACGAATGCTTCCATCCATTTCTTTAGATCGACTTCTAAATTCCTGTTTCGAATAAAAAATTAAAACAAAAAAGTTTGTTAACTCTTTTTAGGCATTAAAAAGGCGGAGTATTTAAATTAAAAGTACAAAAGAAATTATAAATATAATAAACATACATATATAAGCTGCTTACAATTCATGCAAACATTTAAAAGCTTCATTCTTGATCTCTTTGATTTCTGAAATTTGAAATCTCAAATTATAGTTTTCAAACCGGAATCGGAACCGGAACCACCACGGTTCGGTTCCGATTTGCCCTTTCCGGTTGCAAAAATCATCGGTTTCGAACCGACGAATCGAAATTGGCTAATCACCTCTACGCATATATATATATATATATATATATATAGTGACGGATCCAGAATTTTACTTCAGGGGGCCCAAGTCGATTAATAAAAAATATAGATATACAAATTCTAAATCAATAACATAAATATATTATACGATAAAATTAGTGTATTACAACATTTTTCTTCTATTTTTCATATTCTGAAACCGATGCATAATTGTTTCATTGCTAACATTTTTAAATACATCATTTTCAATGTATACAACAAGACAATCATTCAATAGCGTATCATTCATTCGATTGCGAAAAGAATTCTTGATTATCTTCATTGCCGAAAAAACTATTTCTACTGTGGTAATGACAACCGATAATATCAATGACAATTTAATCAATAAGTAAACCAATAAAAAAACAATGTGTTTTCTTGTAGAGACCATCTTCTGAGCAAGTCCTCCTACTCCATTTACTTCTAAGAAGTTTTTATCAAAACGCACATAAAAAATAAAGTTCTCAAGTTGACTCTCAAGTTCATATAGAGTAATTGCAGAAAATTCGGATGGATAAAATTTTTCCAGGTGAAGCAGCTTGTTTTTGTCAAATGCTACAAATGAGTCTTTAGAATCAAAATATATCATACATAGAAGTAACTCAATATTCACTTCATCAAAATGGTGATTAAGCTCCTAAAAAAAGTAGAAGTATTGGAAAATAAATTAAATATGTAAGAACTTCCTAAATTGAAATGGAATTGATAAAATAAGTTTTCTCATCTCCTACAATAATGAAAATTTTCCATAATTTCAAGCATAGGAGAATTTTAAATGAAATTCAAAAGAAAAAATTATCCTTTTTGATTAATCAATAAATCACATATACAATTTAAAACACCATAAATTAACAATTATGATGAAATTTAATGTAAATAAGAGTAAATAATAATAAAATGTTACCTTAAAATTAGATGGAAAATCAATTGAGAGAAGATGAAATTATGATTTAATTGAGAGATAGAGAAGATAATGAAAAGATCATCTCTTTTATTGTCTTAAAAACTCACGCATAAAATGATTGTAAATGTATAATTTTTTTTATTTTTTAATTAAAATAATAAAAAGACTAAAATACCCTTACTTTAAAAAAAAAAATTCAGGGGGCCCAATGCCCCCTTGACCCCAACATGGGTCCGTCTATATATATATATATATATAAACATTTATTCTCGTCTAAGAATTTCCTAATTGCAGCTTCAATGTAAAACTTAATTGGAAGTAATTAAGCCACAATTCATAAAGTTTAATTAAAAGTAAGCCCCCAAATTATAGTGTTATATTTGTGCAGTGTTTATGAGTGGTTACAAATTACCCAAATATATTTCCAGTTTTATATGACGGTTAAATTTATATATACTAAGATGCATGTTTTCAATTATATTTTAATGTTTTAAGCCTTATTATATAAAAGCTATGTTTTCAATTGTAGCCTCAATGTAAGACTTAATTGGAAGCAATTAAGCAACAATTTATAAAATTTAATTAAAATTATTAAGCCCCAAATTGTAGTCCTAGGTAGTGTTATATTTGTGCAGTAGTCAAATATATTTTCAATTTTATATGATGTTGGTTAAATTTATATATGCTAAGATGCATGTTTTCAATTATATTTTAATTCAATATTTTTATGTCCTAATATATAAAAGTCATGTTTTCAATTATCTCTAGCAATTGTTTTCAAATTTTCAATTACCCACTGACATGTGTTGTCAACTTTCTTATATTTCCAAATTCAAATGCACCATGTGTTCAGGATTGTAAAGATTTTCTTTTTATCGATTTAGTTTCAAAAAAAATGTTTAACATTTATTTAAAATTGTAAGAACGTTAATAAAAAATTTCCTGTTGTAACACTTTTAAAAAACGTCAAGAATTTCATTCAATTTAATAATAACGCTTCTACTAAATTGTCTCTAAATTGACAAAAAATTGAGACATTTTTATTAAGCGTCATTAAATTTTATAAGCTGAAATACTTTTTTCAAAGACATGGTTATTAAATTTTCAAACACATTTACAAAACTATAATAAATTTTATTATACTTTTTGTTAAGCGTTATATTGTTAACAACACAAACAATAAAAGAGTTTTCAAACATCACAACACTTTTTTAAATAGTGTTTATTTTCAACAACTAACACTTTTGAATAGTATTGTAACACTTTTTTAAACGTCAATAATATTGTTAACGGCACAACCTATAAAAATATTTGCAAGCATCACTATATTTTTAAATAACATAAATAATTAATGTTTCCAACAATTACACTTTTAAATTGCGTTGTGAATATATGTCAAGACAAAACAAATTTATTGAACTATAAACCCAAAATATAAAACATCATTAATTTAATGACGTATTAAAATAAATGTTATTATACTAATGACAAAAAAACAAAAAAACAAAAATAACGCCAATAATGTTTTTCCTCAATGCAATTGTATTAAATAAGGACGCTTTGACAAAAACGGCCTTAAATTCATGAAAATGCAAACATTATTTCTTAACCGTCAGTAAAATTTATACCTTAAGTACACTTTTTTTAAAAACATCATTAAGATTTTCCTTTTAATAACACTTTTTACTAGTGTTACTAAATTTTACTAGTGTTACTAAATTAGCGTAGCAATAGACTCTGTTTGTTGTGTGTATATATATATATATTATCATGCATAAAATTCCTTTTGATATTGAGATAAGAAAATAATTAAAAAGGACACAATAATTAGTAATGAGAGCTATTGGTCAATATATTAAAAACTAATAGTATTTAATAATCAAAATCGTTGGGAAATAGAGATATGCCTACGCTTAAGATATGGAGAGACAATGGAGATGAGTCCACCAAGAGGGGGTCTCATCCTTGACCTATAAACCATCTCATCGTATGGCATTTCATACAACTTCAAAAAGGGTGCAAATGACTCATTTGCCCTCTCACTTCGACTCCATTGCTGCTGCTCTTTTCGAAAGAACAATGCCGGTGATCGGAGAAACGATGGCTTCCGCTTTTCCGGCATTGGCGTCGATGGGAAGAAGCCGTTTCTACAGACACTAGCATTGCCACGTGGCGCTGGCGTGAACGAGAATGACCTGGCATTGAGGGCAGACATCTGTGGGCCCCACTCATACGCTGACGTGTCCTTCAGTGACAGATACCATGGCTTCATTGAATCAAAATGATGCGAGACCGTGCACGCGAATCTTGACGAGGAGCACGACCCCAGTCTTGCTGACGTGGACGAGGAAAATGATGGTGCCACGTCATCAAATTCGAGAGACGATATGATCGTGACCGTCGATTGTGAAAGATCGACAAATGGCCTCACTCCCTACGATCATTAATAAGACCGCCACCACGTAAGAAATGTGGCGCGTGAAATGCACCCCGAATTTTGTTTTCATATATCAATTTAATATTAATAACAACTTTTGGGATATCATGTAATTGTAAATATACATATATATACCTTCCAAAGGAAAGAGAAAAGTGATGGAGGGTCAATGACAAAAGCTTTATGAAGCTGTTGTGGGTAATAATCTGCTATGATCTTGAGTGTGGCTACCAATATGTTCATAAAGGAGGATGCTGATCTGAAAAAGCCTGAAAATTCACATTGCTCAACAAACAATTTCAAATTATTTAATAAATAGTACTACAACTCAGAAAAATATTGAAGTTAATTTCTCAAAAAATGGGCACTTTTTTTTTAAAGAGAAAATAAAGTCAAGGAAATTTAAATCAATGTTGAGTTCGAGTCTGACTGATTGAGAAAAGGAGAATTATGGATACTTTTGCTTTAACATAATCCAGCAATGAAAAAGACCTAATGTACCCCTTACCTATGAAACCTGACTGTGACACCTCAAGGGTATTCCGGGGAATTTTCGATAAAGTTTCAGACAACCTTCTTGATTATTATGACATAATTTTCTTGATTTAGTTAACTAATCAAGTTATTAATTGTGAGGCGTGACTTTGGAACAATTAAATATGACTAAGAAAAGGCATTTTTGTAGCTATTTGAGATTTAGTGGCTGTGGAATCCCTAGACAATGGAATTTACATTTATTGCTATTTAATTTCCAACTTAGTACTAGTACATCACAGCAGTTTGGATTCTCTATAGTACAATGTCATATTCTATTTATATATTACTATTAAAATACTTACAATTTAAAACTATGTAATAATTTTATTCATAATTATTACATAATTGGGGTAGGGATAGTAGGACGTATGATCTCATTTGAATAGTACGTGGTCCATAAATTATTATTCTTTTTTCAGAGAGAGAACAAAAATTATCTGTTTTATTATTTATATATGATTAAAATACTTTATAAATTAAAAATTAAATATAAGCTTACTGGCGTCAAAGAGGAGAACAAATTGTTGAACATTTTTTGGCAAGGATTGAACTGCCACTTCTAGTGTGAACACTAGCAACCGAGTAAACCTACAAATAAATTTAAAATAAATAAATAGATGAATTTGTAAATTATTGAAATAATGAGAAAATGAAAGAAGCCCACTTAAAGAAATTATATATAATTCGATGTGCATACAATTTCTGGGAATGGAATTTCTGATAGTCTTGCTTGATTCGGAAAATCTGCAGTTCATCATTAATTAGCACAATAATTAATGAAATTTATTGTTTGAAAATTACTTGTCCAATTAAAAACAAAAAATATATTTTTTAAAATAAAATGAAAAATAAATACCAGGACAGGTCTAAGTTGATGATCATGGCCAGCAATGTAAGCCATTCCTTCAGAGAGCTCAGCAGAGAATTCATCAGCCATCAAATGGTCTTCAAAATTCAAATTATAAAATCAGTTTTTTTTTTTAAAATAAAATGATAAAAACAAAAAAAGACTATCTTTCTTTTTTTGTTTTATTACCAGTTAATATA
Organism: Scutellaria barbata; assembly: GCA_028654395.1. Classification (NCBI taxonomy): domain Eukaryota; kingdom Viridiplantae; phylum Streptophyta; class Magnoliopsida; order Lamiales; family Lamiaceae; genus Scutellaria; species Scutellaria barbata. The sequence goes on along the minus strand of CM053652.1, from coordinate 19,038,090 downwards.
ACTTTAAAACCATAAAAAAAGGGAAGATGAGTCAGCTTATAACAATAAAACAAGAGGAGGGTTGCATGAATAAAGGAGATGCAGACAAATTGAGTGTTTTGAAAATTTAATTAAGTGAAATTATTCACCAAAAAAAAAGTGTGACAAATGTTAATTTGTATAAGTAGTAAAATGAATGAAAGAAAGAATTACCAATGGGAAAAGAGTCTCTCCAAGAAAGACAGGTTCTAAGATGCTTAGCTGCTTTCTTAACATTATCTCCTTTGGCTTTCAGAAATCTCTCCACACAACCATTATTGCAATACTTCTCCTGCCCAATATCATGTTTATTTATTCATCATATATATATATATATATATATATATATATATATAGAGAGAGAGAGAGAGAGAGAGAGAGAGAGAGTACCTGTTTGAGAGTGAGGGGAGCTTGTTTCTTGAGCAGATGAAGCACCAATTCAACTCTCTCTTCATCATTCTGGTTTTCATCTTTCTTTCCCATTCTCAAGGAGAGAGAGAGAGAGAGAGAGTGAATGAGAGAGAGAGAGGGAGAGAGGGAGAGTGAATGAGAGGGAGAGTGGTGTTTGGGTTGGTGAGGAAAATAGCTGGTATTTATAGGCGCGACTAGAAATAAGGTTGGGATATTCAAACATAAACTTCTCATTGTTTTATTCTATTTTATATTTATTATTTGTGTTTATATATATATATATATTATATTTTAAAAATATGATATTTTCATTCTCTAGTGATAACATTGCTCATGCTATCAAAATATGTATGTATGTATTACTCATGTGCCAAAACTAAATTTAAATCTCTAGTGTATCTTACGTAAAAAAAACTAATGTGGTGGATTTTTTTTCTTAGAGTGTTAATTAAAATTAATAAATGATCGTGTAATATGTTTTGTATATATATGGAAAATTTATAAATCTTGAATAAGTTAATGTTACGAATTATTTCGATAAATTAGCCTTTGTTTTTTAATGGAATTATATCGATAATTTTTTCATTAATATTTTTTAAAGGGAAGCTTCTTGTTATATTGGTACTTCAGTAAAACAATCAATTTTCATGGTATTTCATAAATATAAAAAGTATAGTAAACTGTAAACCAATAATAAAATCAAAATATATTGAATTTTAAATAATAATTTGGTAATGTTATTACTTCAACTATTTTATGTAGTGCAAAATTGAAGTACATGAGTATATAATTATATAAGAAAGAGAATTATTATAATTTGAAAGAAAAAAATCAAAATGATTATGGGATGTTTGAATATATTGATGGGGAAATTGTAAATTTGAGATACTATTTTTAGATTATTTGTCAGTAAATAATATTAATTTTTTGTGTCAATAGTAGGAATGGCAATTTTGCCCCGCCCCGCGGGTATCCGACCTGACCCGAGGTGTTTGGGGTGGGGCGGGGCGGGGCGGGTTTGGGTCCTCCTCCTGCCCCGTCCTCGCCCCGCGCCCCGTTCTCTCCCCGTTTATATATATATATATATAATATGCTATAAATATATATATTTTTTAATATATATGTGCATATATTTAAGATACATATATTTAAAAAAATAAATTTAAGTTAATTATAATCATTTTAATTTTATCTTATTTGAGAAATGCTCGTTATGATTAAAGATGTCATTATACGAATAAATTAAAATTATTTCATAATGAATCTCATAAAATAAAATTAAAATGATTATAATTAACTTATTTTTATAATTTTAAATATATGTATCAATATATAAAATTTTTGGAATACATTAAATTTTTCATAATTTTATCATTTAAAAAAAAATGGGCGTGGCGGGGCGGGGTGGGGCACGGGACCGACATTCTTGCCCCGTCGCGGGTCCGGGGCGGGTTTCTGGGGCTTGGGGCGGGTCCGGGTATTCTACTACCTGCCCTGTCCCGGACCCATTGCCATCCCTAGTCAACAGTAACTTTTTAATTTTGATGATTTTAAAGTAAGAAGTTTGAAACCTTGAATTTCTCGCTCAGTCTTACGAGATTTCGACTTTTTGTATCACTAAACTAAATCAGATTTAAAATTTCATATCATTAAATTAAGCACAAACTCCTATGAATTAAACTAGTACATGGATCCTATATCTATATAATCCGAGTAGATCATATTTAGCACGCACTTCCATGCATCGATACGCTTCCTTACGCACCCAAGTATGTGAGTTCACACACTTAGGCACGTTTTCATGTTTCTGAAAAATATCTATATTTTTATGTTGTAACATCATACCTTTATATTATATTACACAGATATGTAATACCTTGTTTCAACCTTTATATTATATTAAGTGTATTTTTATGTTATAATAATATAAAATTTATGTTGACATAACGGTATAAGTAATTTACATAAATGTATGATTATATTGATATAAAAGTATGAGTAATAACATAAAAGTATGAGTAATATATCATGTAAAGTTAGGTTAATACAAATTATTTTGAAATTGGTTTTCTTTATAGTAACAGAATTACATAAAAGTTATAATATTTGTACATAAAAATCGTACTAATGTAACATAAAGATCATACTAATATAATATAAAGGTCAATGTAAGAATCAGTAAAAAAAAAGGTGTGCGGATTTGGGTTGGACCCGGATCGATCCAGTTGCACCATGCAACTGATGTGAACAGGAGATCAACTTTGGAAAAGGGTGGTTCATACATGAGATCGTCTCACAGATCTCGTTACGTGAGACAGATCACCCACAACCCACACTACACAATTCACGTATGAATTTATGAAAATGAGTTTTATTTGTCAATAATAAAGATCAATCTCACTATAATCTATACTTCTATACTATATATAAAATGAAAGAAGTTGGCAAAAATTACTGATTTGCCATTAATCACCTAATTGGTAAAAATTACTGATTTGCCACTAATCATCTAAATTTATCTTTTTTTTTTTTTGGATTCAAGGGAAAATTATTATAATTTATTTAATTTAATTTCATGATTTTAGAAAATGGTTTCAGGAGTGTGCAAGTGTGGGTCAACTTTTTGATTATTCCTATGTAGTTTACTCAAACACATAAATTTTAATTTCAATTAATTTAATTCATGTAAAATGGATATGACGGCTACACCTTTCTTTTGGCCAATGAACTTTATTTTTTTTAATTCTACAATTTGCATGCAAAAACCTACTTACTTAGGCAATGATGATTTGCTTGAGAAAATAAGATTATATTTGGCCAATGAGCTTTATTTTTTTTAATTCTACAATTTGCATGCAAAAACTTACTTGCTTAGGCAATGATGATTTGCTTGAGAAAATCTATACTATATATATACAATGAAAGAAGTTGGTAAATTTTACTGATTTGCCATTTTTCCTCTTAAAAATATCATATCAAAATGCTGACTGTATAAATATTTTATTTTTGATTTTTTTAGGCTTTAAAATTTAATATTTTATATGAAATCATATGTTTTTTTTTAACAAGAAAATGTTATGATTATAATATTTAAAAATTCAATTGTGAGCCCTAATAATTCCAATAGAATTCACTTCCTTACATCTTAATTTTGAATTCACTCAATATATTTTTTAGAAAATAAAAAAGAGCAAGAAGAGTACTATACAAGATTTGTCCACATCTATAAATTTTGGAAAAGTTTAGCACCATACACCAACATAGATCACATAAAAAAAGAAAATCCTATTTCAAATAGATATAATTAATCTAAAAGTTGTTTTAAAAAAACAAAAATTTGTTCTAAAATAATTCGAAACATGGTTTAAAAAATCTAAAAAATATTATTTTAAAATGTAAAAATAATTTGGAAGCTAAATTTTATAAATATAAACTAAAAGTTGGAATACTTTTTTTTTAACAAATCCATCTAAAAACAATGTAGAAAATTATCTACACATTCTAAAAATAATTCTAAAATATAAAAGAACAAAAATATGAACAAAACATATTAGCAAGTTTAGTAAATTACTTCTTAATTATTCAGAAATTAAAACCCACAAACACAAAACTATTATTATTATTTTATATTGTGTTCAATTTTATTTTCAAATTGAATTGTTGAATATTGATTTCATATTTATTATTTTATTATTTTTTAATATTGATGTTCAATTTATTATTTTATTGTTCACATTTTATTATTTTATATTATATTGTGTTATATTCATGAATTAATTATATTCGTAATTTAATTTAGATTTCATTTTTAATACATGTTATATCAAATTTAAAATGTTGAATTTCAAGATTGTTTGCATTCAAAATTTCTAATTATATCAAATACATTTTTTAAAATAACATAATTTTAAAGTTGAAATATTAACATTTTTAATTAATATAGATATTATAAACAATATATATATTTATATATTACATTTAAATGATATATCATTACATTATGTTATCAATATTAAAAAAATATAGATTTTATATCAAAAACTGCGCATCACGCAGGTGTACTACTAGTTATTCATAAAACCGCCTAATATAAATTTTTGTATAAATAAAATGACACATCATATGGAAGCAAAATATGTCTCCAAATCCTAGTGTATTGGAATTAATAAAATTAAAAAGTTCTTCAAATTCTCATAAATTAAAAATAGAACCATAAATCACTATCTTTCTCCAAAATTCAACATTTCAATCACACATCTACACCTTTAATTATAACATTAAAATTTCGGCCCAAATTTGGAAGTTATGTTTTTCTCCCCACAACCATGGCTAATTATATATTTTGAGAAGAGAGGAAAAAAAAATGAGAGGAGAGAGAAGTTAGTTGGGAGAAAGAGAATATCAATGAAGGCAAACACATTCATATCGATCAGGTAAGAGCACTCATTTGACCACAGTAGAGGGAGAAGGTTTGCAGTGTTTAATCAAAGCCTATTGAGTTAGAGACAGAAAGAGGAGGCTCCTAGGGTTTTTATTTTGGGAAGAATAGAATGTTAATTTAGGAGAAAAATGAGTTTTTTTTTTTTAAAGGTGTATTAATTCCAAGTCAGCATGTCATGTCAATGGAAGGGTGTAGGTTTTAGTGATTTGGAGTCCACGTCAGCAATAAAGTTCAATTTAAGAGAAGCACGTGCAAATCTCAGACTAAATATTCGTCATCTTTAGCTTCTGTCGTCCTAAAATTACATAAATTAAAAGGTTAGAATCATTCATTGATAAAAGGGTCTAAAAATAGTGTCCTAAATTTGTAGTATTTCTTATGTTAGTGAGTGGGAGTTAAGAGGCTGATGTTTTCATTGACTGGATATTGAAACATTAACTTTTAAATATTAAATATTAAATGTCGAATTGAGTTTCATTATCCAAATTCAAACCTATTTTGACAAGATAATCTATGTTTATGAGTTACGAAATGTTAAATGATTTGTCTCATAAGATTAAATTTGTCAAACAATATAATTTTTATTTTTTTATTTTTTTTAAATAAGACAATATTATATAAAAAGAGGAAAAAACCAGTACATGGAAAGAAAAGCGAAAAGAAGAGTTGGCCTCGTTAAAACCCTAACATAGTAAAACCCAGAGGGAAAAAAACTATGCCAGAGAAAAAGAGTACCAACTCGCAAACAAAGAGCAAGAAAGCAAAGAAAGGACAACGCTAAAAAGCAAAGCCAACCAACATGAAGCAGCAGCCAAGACCAACCAAAAGAAATAGCAGCCCAGGCCATCTAACATGTTGCAGCTACCAACAGCGACATCCAACATGCAGCAGCGAACAAATGAAGCAGTAGAGAGGAAAACGCGCCAGCAGTAAAAAGCAAGAACCAGCCAACATGAAGCAGCAGCCAACCCCATCCTACATACAGCAGCAGCCCAGCAGCGAAAGCAGCAGCCAACTCATCCAACTTGCAGCAGCAAAGTCAGTGAAAGCGGTAATGAGGTATGTTGGAAAGGTCACGCGCCAGCAGCTGATCGAGAAGAGTGGGGGCCGTGTCCCACCAACAAAAATTGACGTCCAACTGGGTTAGCCGGTCCGCAACCTGGTTTCCCTCGCGATAGATATGAGTGACATGAAACTGGAAACTCTCCAAGCTCCACAACGCATCCGCCCATCTGTTGCGAATGTACCAAGGGACCGAGCAAGATCTATTGACAAGAAGAGCGACCACGAAGGACGAATCCGAATCAACCTTTATAAGTTTTTCAAATCTTTCAAACTTAATACTGTGCACTGTAACATAAAAAGTTTACTGCATTGTATGCAATTTTAGCTTATAATACTATTGCTTGGTGCAGTTTGTTGTATCAAAGAGTTCGTGCAACACAAATAGTTTTTATGTCTATAAGGTCTTTTTGAAAGTCTTTAATCAATATGTGATTTTCATAAGTCTTTCATGTTGTATGAAAAACATAGGTAACTTGTGATTAGAGGAATTTATGATATGCTGTAAGAATGAGATTTTAAGATGTAGAGAAAACAGCGAGTTTAAGGTGGATTTGGGTAAGTGACCAGATAAGTTGGCTTTTAACCTAACTCGCTCTGATACCACTTGTTGGTCTCAAGTGGTGTTCGAGGTTCAGAGAGGGGGTGAATGAACCTTGGATAATTTTGCAAATCTTTTGAAAAATTCACTGTTCTGCAAGTTACTTGAACTTGCAGCGCCAATCAATTACTGCTTGCAGCACTAGAATGCAGTGCTGCACGCTGTAACTAGAGTTTATATGCAGCGAAAAAATACGTTTTATAACACAAGGCTGGTTTTCTCAAATATGATCATTTTCAAAATGTTTTATACTTATGACAGAGATAGATGTATGAAATAAAGCACGGATAAGAAGACAATAAAACACTTATGGCTTATAGTGGTTCGAAGGTGGTGTAATCCTTCTACGTCCACTCTACTGCTACTTCGAGCAAGAACTTTGTTAAGCAAAATTGGTTTACAGGATTTTTCTAACTATATCAACTTTACAAAGCTAATACCTACTAGAGTCCAACGTACACACAGCAACTGCAAACTCTAAAGGCTAACCCACACAGGATTTCAAACTCCCATACAGGGAAGCTGCCTAACTCTAAACAACTATACAAACAACAAGGATCTCTCCTATTAACTGTTCGACACCTAAAACAACCTAAGCACACAACAACAAGGTTAAAAATATATGGTTTGTTCTTCAACTGGTGCGGTGAAGTGAGCTTCTAAATCCTTCGAATGATCTTTCAGCTTTGAACTTGCTTCACTTCACAGAGATTGAGTGACTGAAACTAAGAGTAGATTTGAATGAGTGTAACTTGAATGCTTGAGAGTATTTGTGCAAATATTTCAATAGTCAACTTCAGGGTTGTTCATCTTCTATTTATACTTGTATGAGAAGATATCCGTTGAAGGAGATATCCCTCTTTCGAATTTTTAAGTACTTGATCAAAGGCATGGGTCATATTTAATGCGACTTGACTTTCTCTTTCGGAGCATTTAATGCGACAGTTGCGGCTCGCAGCTTTCTGCAGTGCGTCAGTTCACGTGACATCTTTGTATTGGCTCCGTGTCTGCAACTTTGATCTTCTCTGAAACGGCTCTATTTATTCTTGCTTGGATCTTTGTTCATCGCACTGCATTTATCCTTCCTCGATTTACAGGATACTTTTTTATTTGTTATTGGCGCTGTTGACTGTTTTGAGCAGTGAGTTTTACACTGTATCCTAGATCTGTTTGCAGCTAATACTACTTTGCAGTGCTGCTGTAACTTAGACCTGCTTCCAGTATCTTTGTATAGTACTGTTGTATCTTTTGCTTACAGTACTCCTGTATTCTTTTCTTGCAGTGGTGCTGCACGCCGTTCTTTCTTACTTAGCTGTAGTGCTGTAACTGCTTTCTTGCAGCGATGCTGTATCTGCTTTCATGCAGCAGCTTCTTTCTGAAATTTTCGATGCAGCTTTGTAACTTATGAAAACCTCCATCTTTCAACACCTAATATCTAGACTCAAATCTAGTTTATGCTTTCACTTAAATATCGTGAAAAATGGGGTACACAAAACTTTCTATTACATATATGTTTTGTCTCATCAAAATCTAAACACTCAAATCCCAACAATTTCCCCTTTTTGATGACGACAAAACCTTTACATTATTTCGTTCATGAAGAGAGTTTTCATTTTTACATTATCTCACATTTCATCCGAATTACATACTTGATATGCTTTGATAAAATAAGTCTAATCCTGGATTCATCAGAAATGTATTATACTATTCCTTCATCACATATCTTCAGGAATACGCAAAAGCATGCAAGAGTTCATAGTTGATGAACTTGATCAAAAACAGAAAACTGAAAAAAAATTCTTCATTAATTGAAAGAAATTTTACAAGAGAAATATATACAGCACAATACACAAAAGAGCATGCATATAAAGCTACTGAAATAGGGACCTTCGTGATAACGGTTCTTCAGGTCTTCTTTCAGTAGCCATCATTTCCTGCTCAGCTCTTTCTCTTGATCTCTTCCACCAATCTCGAATGGACTCCTGATAGGATTCTTCAAGAATCTGCTGCATCTTCGGAATTTGAATCCATCTCAGCCATAAGTCCTCACAGAAAGACACCATCCTGCCTTGCTTCACTAGGTCGATGTAGTAATTTTGAAGTTCAAGCTCTCCCACCCTAGTAAGCTCTTCATATCTCCTCAGTGTTGATTGACAAGTTTGAAATCTGCTGAATTTGCCCTTTCTGCACAGAAGCCTGAAGTATCTGAGGTACTCAGATCTCTTGTACAGTGTAATCATTTCAAACGATGGATTGCGATCAGCTTGATTGACGTGAAGATGTTCAAGCTCCATACAATGTTTTCTCCATACGGCCTCTGATCCATCAACACTGACACTTCGGCAGATATATTGTTTGTGTCGAGTCGTGGAATTTCTTGAGGAGGGTACTGGTAGAGGTCTCTATCATAGAACCTTCTTTCTCCAATCAGTCCAAGCCTGGGCATCCAGGCATTTTCTTCAACTTCAGCTCTGGCTTTCTCCGCTCTCTGAGCAGCCATCTTCTCATTGTAATACCTTTCTGCTTCGGCTCTGCTTACCCTTTTCCTTGAGCCCTATTGCTGGCTCTCTTTCCCTCTCTTAGAATGATGAGAAGAGGGAGGTACTGCTGCATCTTTGCTTGCAGCACTGCTGTATGCAGTGCCCGCTGCTGATCTGCTTCCAGCAGCTGCACCAGCTCCTCCAGCTCCACCTTCATCATCTCTTCTCCAGCACTTTGGAGAGGAAATGTCAGCAGCAGCAGATGATCCAGACCTCTTTCTTCTCCTGCTGAGAGGTTGCTGGTCATTTTCCTCTTCTTCTTATTCTTCTTCATCAGCTTCCCCTAAGCTCATGTATCTATTAGTAAACCCTTCTCCTTTTTGGCATCATCAAAAGCCGGGGGCAAAGCAGGGGCAGCTGGAACCACCTTGGAGCTTGGTCTTCTTGTTGGTGCCAGGGCTTCCTTAGATCCTTGGGCATGCTGAGGGAACGCGTTCACCATGATGTCCCTCAGCTCTCCAACAATCATTTTCAAGTTCTCTAAACGGTTGTCGACACTTCTGGTTCTTCTGGATTGATCTGCAACATGTTCCAGAAGTATCTCCAGCACTATGGAGTGAGAGTTCAGCCTCTCAGTCGATTCAGCAACTGATCTCCTGTAAAGTCGGATCTCAGTGCGACTGGCTTCAACATCTCTCTTCAGTTCTCCCTCCATTCTCACTCGATCTCAAAGTAGCCTATATGTTGACTCGTTCAAGTCACTTCTGATCATTTTAGGCAGTACTTCGAGATCTTTCTTGAAACCCGTCATGGCTTCAGCATGGAATTGGATGTCGACCCGTATGCTGCTCTGCATGTTAGACTTATGCTCCTGGAGAGCATGCAACAGATGTCTAACTGCAGCTATAACCCTATCGATTGATTCGTTAGGGGTCAGACCCGAATTCCTTCTTATTGAGGCGGTAGCCGATGCAGCGTAGGGAATAACTGCTTGAAGACTTGGTGTTGCATCCTGCCTTGGTGCCTCTGTTTCAACCTCATCCTTATACTGACTAGATTGGGAACTAGTAGAGCTTGAGGATGGGTGTTCTTCATCAGTTGTCTCCTCTTCATCAGATGATATGGGTACTGGTACTGCTCCGCTACCTTTCGGTCCATATGCAGCTCTGTTGCATTCTTTCATCATCTTGATGAATTCGACAGATTCAGCTTCAGCATTCTCAGTAACCTCTGCTGCTATAACCTGGGAAGGTTCCTTTGAGCATGCAGCAGCTACAGCATCAACCTCCTCCTGAGGTGTCTCTAGCTGCACAGAGGTTACCTCTGTTTCTCCTTCAGCATCCTCTGAGGGTACTGTCTCAACAGCCTCCTCTACAGAGGTCTTCTCTCCCTTAGGGAGTGTTGTCTGAACAACAACCTCACCTGAAGTCTTCAGTAAAGACTCCGACTCCTCGTTCGGTCCTGTAACCTCGACAGCTTCTGCTGCAAGAATGGGTTCTTGCAGCTCAGGTTGGTTTCTTGCAGCTTTCACTGTATGCAGCACTGAAAGCTCCACAGCTACACGAATCTCAGCATCCACCCTGCTTGTTTTCTCTGCAGCTTCTGTAAGGGTGGCTGCTTGTTGTATTGCTGTCTCTGCCAGTATAGGGAGTCCAGCCTCTACAACTTCCTCTATGGTTGCGTCATCGGTGATCTCAGCAATGTTAGAGATCACATCTCTAATGATGGCGGTTTGTTTTCATTGAGACTCTGCAGCAGCTGCATCCAATGTACCGAGGAATCACCCTAGTCCACCAGTTGAGGCTCCTCCTCTAATGGGTCAAGCGTGACAATATTGGAGAGGCCTTCAACCACTTGCTCATATGCAGGGAGCTTGAATTATGATGGCTCGAACTTCCTTCTCCCTGCATTCTCCTAGGAGTGTGGTGCATCCTAGTTTCTTTCACACTTGTTTGCAGCGCCTGTTGTAGCATGGCTTCTTCAGCCTACTCTATTCCAAGGTGTCGATTTACTTCTGAACAAATGCGACGTTATCGTCCCTTCTGACAGGCTCCACAGCCGGGGTTAGAAAAACTTGGATGTCTTCCAATGCTGCTCTCATCGGCAACTCTGCAGAGTGGGATTCTCCAAGAGCTTTTTCATTCCATTTATCCTTTACTCCCTGAGCAGCAGTGCTTTCAGAACGTTCTTGCACCATTGCTGCATACTCAGGTTGCAGGAGCGCCAGAATATCCTCTGAGTTGGCCCACTCCAGGACTGCTTGCTCCACTGTCAGGAAATCCTTCCACTTCATTAAGATTCCCCCTTAAACAGTCTCATCTCCCTCTAGATGGTGTACTACAGCTCCATATTTCTAGCTGCTGGGAGGGTAGGATCAAGCACTGATGAAGCAACTCCATGATCATACGAGGAGGCTAAGACAGCAGCCCCCTGTAGACGAGCTTCTTCATCGGGCTGTATCATTTGGAGCTCATCTTCTGCAACCAAGCTTGCAATAGAGAGTTGGGAATCAACAGCTGAGGCAGTCTTCTTCTTGCTGCGTGAGGCCTTCTTGGCCAAAGGTGTGTCATCATCAGAGAAAGAAGACTCAGGTTCAGGTTCAGCCCCCTCTTGGTGCCATCTTTATGACAGGAAGACGACTTCCATCATTATCATCATCATCTTCACCCCGCTGTCTACAGTTTCATCTTGCAGAGCCAGGGTTGCATTCTTTTTGTCTTTGGTGGTCTTCCTTGCAACCCCAGCTGCTGCTGCTTTCGGTTGGGTCTTACCCTTCTTCTTTTCTCCGAGATATTTCCCAATGGGAATGGGGATGGGAGCTGCAAACTGGAGACCTAGCTTGTAGAGCAGAAAACAGATGGTGATGCCATAGCTCCTTCTCACCGTGATCTTCTTTGCTTCCTCCAATATTCTCTTCAAGATGAATCTGGACCAGTTCACCTTTGCTCTGGCTATAATGGCAGACATGATCAAGAACCAAAGATCCGTGTATTTATCATAACTCTTCATCCTGTTCTTGATGGAGTACGCACAGATATCATGGAGTAGCTCAAACTCCAGTTTAAAGAGCTTCTTCGGGGTGCTTCTCTTTATGTCAGCCCTTGCATCTCGGGTGCGAAAGAGATCCCACATCTCTTGCACGCTTTCTTCCCCGTAGATCACCAACTGACCAGGTGTCAAGCCCTCAGTAGAAATGCTGAAGGTAGAGACAACGTCTCTTGAGGTTAGAGACCGTTCCTCTTCATCTGCATCCATCCTGAACAGGATGCAGTCCCGTCTCTCCTCTCCTGTCCTAGCAAAGACATAGAACATTTGGACAGACTCAATGGAGTAACCAACGTAAATAGTGGTTAGCAGCCCTAGAACCTGGGTTTGTTCCACAGCATCGAAGATCTTTCTGAGAAGGGCGTTGTCGTAGAGATCGGAGTTGTAGACGCTCTCCTAGTTCACTAGACGTTCTTCTAGAACTATGGTTTGTCTGGCCGCCATTGATAATCTGTAAGAGAGATTGAAGATTTGAAGGTTTTGGACTTAGAGAAATTTTCACGAGAAAGGAAATTTCTCTTCTGGGATGATGGCGAAAATAAATTCGAATATGAAGAGGTAATGGTATTATGGAGAATCTCAAGGGACGTATAGTAAGATCAATGGTTGAGATTAAAAGAAAGAAATTGATCTTACAGTCCTTAAAAAAAGACGGAGGGGTCAAATCGTCAATAATCATTACTAGGCGTGTGGGCTTCTGACCGCACCTCTTCGATTTCTGACACGCGCAGACTTACATTTAATGCTGAAAGACATGCGATTTGCCGCCTAATTGAATGTCTTTTTAAGATTGCAGCAACCTGGGTACGAAGTTACAGAGTAATAAATACTCTTTGAAATAAATGCTGTAACAATGTGCTGCTTACTCTCCCATTTACTACTGTACTGTAAGAATAAAAGATGCAGCGCTGTTTGAACCCAGCATTGTATGAAGACGCAGCTTACAGCACTATACTTACTGCTTCTTGCAAGCATGCAGAGATTCCCTCTGGGTTTCTGCACCATCTTTTTTAACTCATAATTTTAGAATTTCCAACTCGTTTCTAAGCATAGAAAACCTTGATTCACTTAATGATTTAGTGAATATATCTGCAAGCTGGAGATTCGTATGAACTTTCTCAAGCACAACATCTTTCTTCTCTACATAATCTCTTATAAAGTGATGTTGTATGTCGATGTGTTTTGTTCTTGAGTGAAATACAAGATTATGGGTAATTACAATTGCACTCATATTATCATAGAGAATCGAAGTCTCTTTCTCTTCAATCCCATAATCTCTTAGTTGCTGCTGTATCCAAAGAATTTGAGCATAACAACTTCCTGCTGCAACATATTCTGCTTCTGCTGTAGAAGTTACAATCGACGTTTGCTTCCTACAGAACCATGAAACAAGTCTATTTCCCAGAAATTGACAAGTCCCACTGGTGCTTTTTCTATCAATCTTGCAGCCTACATAATCTGAGTCAGAGTAGCCTTTGAGCTTGAATCCTCCTTCCTTAGGATACCATAGGCCTACTTCCTGAGTTTCTTTCAGATATTTGATAATTCTTTTAACAGCTGAAAGATGTGACTCTTTTGGTGCTGCTTGGAATTTTGCACAAACTCCTACTGCAAACATGATGTCTGGCCTGCTTGCTGTTAGATACAGCAAAGATCCAATTAGTCATCTGTATTTTGTGATATCTACATCTTTACCATCTTCATCTTTATCAAGGCTTATTGATGTAGACATAAAAACGGATGTTGCTGCACCATTCTCCATGCCAAATTTCTTGATAAGCTCTTTTGTATATTTAGCTTGGTTGATGAAGGTTCCTGCAACTAGCTGCTTTACTTGCAGCCCGAGAAAGAAACTTAATTCTCTCATCATACTCATCTCGAATTTCGACTGCATCTGGTTGGAGAACTTCTCTCACAACCCTTTGTTGGTGGATCCGAAGATGATATCATCCACATATATTTATACCAAAAGTACACTATCTCCATCCTGTATCGTGAACATAGTCTTGTCGATTGTTCTTTTCTTAAAGTCATTCTCCAACAGATAGAGAGATAAGATGTCATACCAAGCTCTTGGTGCTTGCTTAAGTCCATACAGGACCTTATGTAATCTAAACACCTTCTCTTCTACTTGATCTTCAAAACCTGGAGGTTGTTCAACATACACTTCCTCTGAAAGAAGACCATTTAGGAATGCACTCTTCACATCCATTTGATAGACATTGAAATTCATGTGAGCTGCATATGCCAGAAAAATCCTTATTGCTTCCAGCCTTGCTACTTGAGCAAAAGTCTCATCAAAATCAATTCTTTTTTCCTGACAATATCCCTTAGCAACTAATATTGCTTTGTTTCTCACAATAAGTCCAAATTCATCTAACTTGTTCTTGAAGACCCATTTTGTTCCAATAACTCCTTGATGAGTTGGTCTTGCAACTGTTTGCCACACTTGATTTCTTTCAAATCCATTTAGCTCTTCTTGCATGGCCTGTACCCAATTGATATCTTGCAGGGCTTCTTCAATATTCTTGGGTTTTGTTTGAGATATGAAGCATGCAAACATTGCTTCATGAGAGATGGACCTTCTTATCCTTACTCCTATGGATGGATCTCCAATGATAAGATCCCCAGGATGATTGCTTAGCCATGTCCTATCAAGCTCAAAGACATGTATAGGTCTAGGTTGCTCCTCATCTTGCTGTATGATTGGAGGTTCTGCTGCTGTAAGAATATCTGCTGCATCCAGAGATGCAGCTTCTTCTTCTTTATCTTCTCATGTATGCAGAACTCCTTCAACATATGGAACATCATCTTTTTCCTTGGAGCTGTATCTTCAGCAGGCTCTTTTAGCTTCTTGGTGTCATAGTGTGGTTCATCAAACACCACATGAATTGATTCTTCAACCACCAAGGTTCTCTTGTTGAATATTTTGAAAGCTCTACTTACAGCAGAGTATCCTAAGAATACTCCTTCATCTGACTTTGCATCAAAGGTTTTTAGACGCTCATTTCCATTATTGAGGATATAACACCTACATCCAAAGATATGCAGATATGAAACATTTGGTGTATATCCATTCCAGATGTCATATGGAGTTTTGTCTAGATCCTTGTTCATCAAACATCTGTTATGTGTGTAGCATGCAGTATTGGTTGCTTCAGCCCAAAATCTCTTGGGTATCTCTGCCTCTGCTATTATTGTCCTTACTGCTTCCTTGAGGGTTTTATTCCTTCTTTCAGCTACACCATTCTGTTGAGGTGTTCTTGCAGCAGAGTATTCATGACGAATACCATTATCAAAACAGAATTTCTCAATGAATTTGTTTGTGAATTCAGTTTCTCTGTCTAATCTGATCTTCACTATGCTCAAACTCTTTTCATTCTTAATCTTCTTCATAAGGTCAGGGAGCTTTCTTTGTGTTTTTGATTTCTTGGCAATGAAGATTGTCCATATGTATCTGGAGTAGTCATCTACTACCACAAGTGAGTACTTCTTCCTACTTATGCTTACTGGTTTTACTGGTCCAAAGAGGTCCATATGTAGAAGATCTAGAATCCTGTGAGATGACTTCTGCAACTTGTCCTTGAATGAGCTCTTTACTTGCTTTCCTTTCTGACAAGCTCCACATACATTCTCCTTCTTGTATGCCAAATCTGGCAATCCTTTTACAAGACCTTTCCTTGCTAGCTTGTTGATAGTCTTAAAGTTCAGATGACTTAATCTCTTGTGCCATAACCAGCTAAGCTCTGGTGGACTCTTCACAATGAAGCATGTTGGTTGAATAGAAGAGTTCCAGTCAGCAAGATAGATATTTCATCTTCTTGTTCCTGTAAGCTTGACTTCATTTGATGTATTATCCTTAATTAAGCACTTGTTGAGGTTGAATTCAACTGTGTATCCTTTGTCACAAAATTGACTGATGCTTAAAAGGTTGTATCTGAGACCTTTCACATAGGATACATCTTTGATTTTTATGTTTCCTTTGACTAGGCATCCACTTCCTTTTGTGCTTCCTTTGGAATCATCTCCAAAGATGACCCTTGGTCCTTTGCATTCGTAGAAGTCTTTTAGAACTTTTTTACTGCCTGTCATGTGTCTTGAGCAGCCACTGTCAATGTACCATATATCACTGCTGCAACCTGACACTGAAACCTGCAACAAATTTAAGTAGATTAAGGTACTCACTTCTGTAAGGGTCCTTTGGGGTTAGTTACTTTGGGAACCCAAACTTTCTTAACAAAAGTCACTGTTTTGCTGTAAGATTTGTTGGTTCTCTGACTGTATACAGTTTTGTTTTTAAACTGCTTGTTAAAAGTGTGTGCAGAGACTATATATGTGTCATAAACACCCTTGTAGTGTGGTCTTCCACCATACTTCCCTTGAGTATATCCTCTTTGAGGTTTAAACATGTAAGTCTTAGTATAGGTGGGAAAGTTTCTTCTTTGCTGCTGCTTACAGCAGATGTCTTCTGCTACAGCCAATTCTTAGATGTAGACTTACTTCCTGCAGCTGAGCATTGGGGTTTCTTCCCCTTATCCAACGTTGCTGTCTTGTTCAAGATCTTCTCAAAGTTACAGAGTAACTCTTTCTCCATTGGGGTTTCAGCTTGAACAAATTTAACAACCTTCGATGTACTTGCTGTATTCTGATAGGTGTGAGTGTTTTAACCTAAGCCCGATTTTTCAAAAGGACTTCTGTTTTGATTTATGCACTCTTACGTCCTTAGATGATTTGCTAAACATACTAATCGTGGACTGTAAGCCCTTCTTCTCAGTTTCTAGCTTAGTGACTAGTAGACTCAACCTTGAGTTATCAGACTCACATGCAGCCAGCATTTTAACAATATCAATGTTTTTGCTTTTGAGGATCTCATTGTCGATTCTTAGATTTTTATTCTCAACTTTCAGCTCCTCATGGGTTGAGTTGATCTGCTCAAAGTCACTCATGATCCTTTTTAAAGAGTGGATCATGTTCAACTCCTCTTTTCCAGGTATGGACAACGGTTGATAGGTTACCTCATCTTCTTCGCTGTCCTTGCAATCTTTTATCATCAGGCATATCAGCACTTCTTCATCAAAGGATGAGGTTTCAATGTCGCTGTCAGAGGATTCTGCAGTTTTTAGCATCTCCTTTGAGACTGCTGTATCCTTGGCCTTTTTCATCTCTCCTATGAGAGCTTGAAGCTTGTGCCTGTCCTCTCTTCTCTTTTCTCTCCTCTGCTCTCTCTCTCCTTCTGGGTACTTGTGCACCGTTGGATATGGACAGTTTCTTACGTAGTGTCTCGATTTTCTGCAATTATAACAAAAGTCAACATTGCTTGTATTTGGCTGTAGAGAGGAGGATACCTAAGGAGGTGGATGACTTCTTCTGAAGTCATTCCTTTTATTGAGGTTGGTGTTGTTGTAGTTATTGCTGCTATTCATGAATCTTCTAAATCTCTTTAGAAGCAGAGTCATATCCTCTTCAGCATCTTCTGCTGTAACCACCGACTGCTTACTGCAACTAGTGGTTGTTGTATCCTTGGAGCCTCTGGCAGTTAGCGCTGTAATTTTGGAGCTTGATTCTTCAGACTCCTTTCTCCGTCTGTTGATGTCATACTCGAATGCCTTGAGATCGGAGAATAGATCGAATGTACTCATGGATTTCAAATCCGTGGACACTCTCATGGCAGTGGTCTTGCTGTCCCACTCCGTGGGTAGAGCTCTAAGCACTTTCATATTCTTCTCTTTTTGAGTGTAGTGCTTGCCAGAGCTTCTAGGTCATTCACAATAGATGTGAATCTCAAATCTAGTTGCTCACGAGTCTCTTCATTCTTCATCTCGAAGAGCTCGAATAGTTGGGTAACGTTGGAGATCTTTTTGTCTTTAGTGAGTTCTGTCCCCTCATATATTTGTTCCAACTTTTCCCATATTTCCTTGGACGTTCTGCAAGTTTTGACTTTGCTGAATGTGTCCACTACAACAAAAAACATGTCTAGTTACGCTTTTTTTTCCACTTTGCGACGCTAATTAGCGTAATGAAGTAAACTACCCACACTTGTAAAAGTGTCGTGAATTGCGTTGCTAAATTTGCCGTCATGAATTTTTTCCGGACACAAAAGTCATGCGTGGGTAAACTTCATTTAGGGACGCTTTTGATAATTACGTCTCTAACTTTAAAAATGGCGACATTAATTTGTGTAACTATTTTAAAGGATCTATAGTGTTTTTTTGAATATCGAGCTAACACTAATCATTCGTGTCACAAAATATAACCACACTTTTTATAATATTCGTTGTTAAATTTACAACATTGTAGAAAATTAGTGTAGTCCACTTAGCAACGTTTAGATGAAATTAATAACAATTTTTAAATAAAAAGTGTCCTTTGATATGCAACTACCTTTAATAAGCATACTTAAAATTTGTGACGCTAAAACTATTACGTACTAAATTTGTCAACACTATCTATCTATAATTTACGTCATTAAATAGTAGAACACTATAGGTGTGTCATTACAATAGTGACGCCATACAAAGTTATTGTTCAAAAAATGGCAACACTTTTTTGAATTTGCATTATTAGATTGTGAAATAATCTCTATAATTAGCATCATAAAATCAACGACATTTTGAGAATTGCAAAAAAATTGGTGACATTGTCTATTACATATGTCCTCAATTAGTAACATTCTTTTAGATATTTAGTTGCTAGATTGGTGACATTTTTCTAAAGGTAGTATCTCAAATTAAATATAATATTATTATTAAATGACCCAACATTTACATTATACAAAACAAATAATATTTAATCAAAAATTTAAATATATCAATAAATTGTTCATTTATTTAAATAAAAACCTAAAAGTTGAAATCTAATTCCAACCCCAATCCCAAGTAATCAAACCGATCAAACAAAGACCTTATTACAAATTAATAAATTGTTTTAAAATGGAAATAAACTAAAAAAATCAAGAACTAAAGAAAATACTTGAGCTGATTCTTTCGGTCCTCTCTAAATTCCTGTGTCAAATATTAAAA
The DNA here is from genome assembly GCA_028654395.1 of Scutellaria barbata. Taxonomy (NCBI): domain Eukaryota; kingdom Viridiplantae; phylum Streptophyta; class Magnoliopsida; order Lamiales; family Lamiaceae; genus Scutellaria; species Scutellaria barbata. The sequence continues at coordinate 19,019,013 of CM053652.1, read as the reverse complement.
AAAACAAAAAACATAACAAGTTAGTATTTTTTAAGGCATTAGAAATATAAAGTAACAAAACTAAAATATTAAAATAAATTAAACAAATTCATATAACATGTGTACTAAACAACTTACATTCCATGCAACCATATAAAACTTCACTCATTTTCAAAACTTGTAGATTCTGAAAAGTTCGGCATATTCTGCAAAATACACGTAACTAATAATAAATTACAAAATAAAAAATAGTTTATTTTGAGAAGTAAATATGCATATACATACCTGTGACATCATAGTCTTAAACTGAAGGAAATCCAGTCGAAGATTATTCACGTCTTCTGCATTCTTTCATTATCAGATTTCATTTTTTCCATCTCTTTCTCGTTCTCCTCTTTCAGTTGAGTTATTTTTTCTTCATACTCAACTTTTAAGTCTGCAATCTTGATTTCATAATATACCTCCATATCAGCAAGTTCCTTTTGCATATTTATAATTTCACTCTGTTTCGTTTCTCTTGAATGAATTGTTGGGCCATGTAATTATGTTGGTGTTACTCCTAGAGTGCCATATCCTTTCACCCTCACATATTGATCTTCCCCTACAACTTCAGTGAATACTTCATCTTTTATAGTATTGGAATCAATATTCTCAACTACCGCACTACGTTCTGCAACCAGATTCGTAGCTGCCATCTATTTACACAAAGGGAAAATAAATCTATGATCCAAGTAATGGGGAAGTTAAAATGTATATCCACTATTCACTTATTTAAAAATGTAAGCACGATGTTTACCATAATCTCTTTTGCTTCTTTGTTGACAAACTTTCCATTCTTTCTTTTACGTGTAATTCCATAAAACTCTAATCGTCTAGGCTCTTTTCCATACTTTTCTTTCTGCCATAAATCCCACATGTAAAAAAAAAAGTAATAATATTAGACTTATGAATCACAAGTATAAGATCATACTCGAAAAAATGATAAAAAAATAATGCATCACGATATCCCACCCAATATATAATTACTGAAAAAGAAGGAAATTATAAGAAATTCATCATATTCGATCTTCACTTATTCCCCTGACATTATCTCAATAATCTGTTTGAGCATAACTCCATATAAAGCAAGATGCTCAAGTCCAACACATTCATTATCCACAATAATATCAAATAGTTGAAACTTTCTTCATCCAACATCCAGATGGAAAACAGAAGCACACCATCTCTCTTATTCCTTCACAAGTATAAAATTATGCCACAATATTCCCACAAGTAAAAAAATGATAAGATCATGCTAAAAATATGAAATATAATTAAAATTGTAACTCACATGTTCTTCTTTACGTCGTGCAAAACTCTTCGAACCACAAGTATGAGACGTTTTGTGGTGTGCCCTTGCAGCCTTACCTCTATCAGATAATTTCTGTAATTTTAAAAAAGACTAGTATAATATTTATTTAAATATTTAAATTTTATAAGAATAAATGACATAATTTATACCTGTCCCTTCGCTGAATACCAATATTCTACCAACTTCTTCCACTGATTTGGTGGCACTCCAGCTGGAATTGAACTTATTGTATGTGTCATAGTCTTGTCGCCACTATAATGCTTACATTTCAACTCATGTTTGTGACACTTCCATTTATTGCCAAGTGATTTCAATATCCATCTTTTAACATATGCATTATCAGGTAGCTCAAAATAAGTCTACACCAACCAATTAAGCAAAAAAAGTTATAAAATATATAACAAACACCAACATTATATTATAAGACAATTTAAGAATCAACTATGTATCAAATAACCTTAGTCAACTTCCAAAAATGTTCTTTCTGCTCACGAGACATTAACCTCCAATCTATCCATTCAACAGAACAAAGCTCTTTTTTCCTAGAAACAATTCCAAGCCAACCACCCAATATTCCACCACATTTCTTAATTGGTTGCCCCAAATTATTGAATTCCACAACAACACATTCACATTTAGGTAGAGTCCAAACGTCTTTGGCACGGGTTGCCCCACGTTTTTTCTGCACATTACCTTGACTATCTAAATATAAACAAATATATACTCGATTGTCAAAGTCATCATGAAATATTTAATAAAAATATTGTAAATAACACATACTTTCAAGATTCAATTTAAAATCAAGAATTGATAGTACCTCTTATTTCGATATCATAGAAACTTCCTCAATAGAATCATCTTCTAATTCATCATTTTTCATCCTCTAGACTATCAGGTGGTTGAGTCTCATCCTCATCAAGTGATTGAGTCTCATCATTTTCATCAGAACTTTGTTGGTTGACTTCTATACTTTTGTCATTGTTTATTTCGTCGGTGATTATCACATCTCATGGATGACGTTCGTTTTCCATGTAAAATAGACCTAAAATAACAATAATGATCCGATTAAATAAGTCGAGATTAAAACTCATTTTCAAAGAATGAATAAATCTTTCCATTTGCACATAAAAGAAAGGAAAGTGGGAGAATCGAAGCCAATTAAACTCAAAGTAGCCCTCACTATATAAAATTTCACAAAAAAATGATGAAATGAACATGTATACATTTGAAATAATAAAAGCCAATTAAATACTACTCAAGTATCCACAATCTGCTTGTTACGAGGGAAACTTAAATGAATATTTTACCTTTTATCACAATTGCATTTTCTTCTTCATAAAGAAAATCCAAAGGGCATCTTCAAAGTGGGAAAACACATTTCTTTTCCTCCTTTAACCATAGAACCATTTGAAGGAATGACGTATTCACTATTCTTCTTTTAAGTAACTTATAGTTTCTATCCAATATTTATTTTCATGTTAAAACGCTAATGTGCTTCAATTCTTAGATCAAATTCATCAAAAGATAGCCATATTTAGACAAAAGATGATAATAGAAAAACATGTTAACATGATATCAAGCTCGGACATAAAAACATGTATAACTCAATGTTCAGAGTGAATTTGAAGAAATTCTGCTAAAACAGTCTTCAAGAGAACGAGCTCCCCCAGCCTCCAATTCAAACACATTCAAAGTCCACCATAACAATATATACTTTAAAACATAAATATAATATTGGCTATAAATACTTTTTCACTTACAACATACACATATAAAAGCCAAAAATTCATCACTTCATAAATATATATATATATACACTTGTCAACAATCATACTTGAATATAGAGGGAATGCCAATAAAGTCATCTAACGGATATTAGAATAATTCAACAATCATACTTGAATACAGAGGGAATATCAATATGATTGATTTGGAGTAAATTATAACAGTTAACATCAGACAGTATCAAATAATAACAATAGCATCGACAATGAAACACGCATTTCAGTTTAAACCCAAGCTTTAAAATAAGAACATATTCATTGTAAGATGAAGAATACCAATTTAGTGATTTCCGTGAGAGAAGTGGCAGCAAAGGACGCTGGAAATCAGAAATCTCAAATCTCTGCAGTTCAATTTCTGTATTCCAAGCATCAACATATAATGAAAGCTCAATTCTCATATCTAAAATCCCAAATTGCATCCTTTTGTGTGAAATCTATATGGAAGCAAGCCTCAATCTAAGACCTAATTTAGAGATACAGACCCATTAAGCACCGAATCTGAAAAATCAGTAGATTTGATTGTTCTTCCTAAATATGAAAACATAATTTGAAGCACAAATCAAAGATGGTATGAAGTAAAACATTTTCAAAATGGATTTCAAAATCATAGCCTTAATTGAAGCCCTATCATGGATTGAAGATGGTTGAGTTTAGAAAGAAGTGCTTCAAAAATATGAGTTATCAAAAAGCTGCGTGGAAGTTATGTGGGTGATTTATGAAAAAAGATTATAATAATTAACAAGGATGATTTTATTTTCTAAAAAGTTATTATTAAGCTTAGATTGTCATTTATAATTCGTAGGAGGCTTTGGATGGGTTTAATATTTTTTAATTTATTGTTGTGAAATCAAATAATTTTATATATTTAGTTTGTACAATTATTTTATCTCTTTATATTAAATAATAAATTTCATAATAAGATTCAATTTATAGATTATTTCTCAATTTTAGACCTATATTTTAAAGTTTCTCAATAAGGGGTTCAATTTAACTTTTTTCTCAATTTATAGATTTTTTCTCAATTTTAGAACACTTTATGAACAATCTTCATCCGACTTGACTTTATTTATATAAAAAAGAAAGAAAGAAAGAAAGAAAAATATAATTAATTCAATTGATAGAATATAATTTATATTAAATTGATTAATATTAAAATCGATTTTCTATACGTTATTCATAAAATTAAGGACTTTAGGATAATGTGCAGAAGCTAAACAACCTGGTTTTTTCACCGAAATGAGATGTTTTTGTCGAATAGAGTTCTAACAGAGAAAGTGTAAAACATTCAGAGAATCAAGTTACAATCACGTCAATGGAAGACAGATAGAATCAAATGTGTTAGCCTTCTATATACTATTTACCCATGTTAATCAAGGACAATTAGAACTATATACACCGAAATATTGTTAATAAACATTAAAGTACAGAGGCTAATAATGTTTTTTTCTCCTCATGTAATGTTTCAACATATTCAGCATAGGTTACCGCTGCCTAATTGATTTATTTCAATTATTGAATCATATTCAAATAGAAATTAAATTGTAATCTACACTCAACCCAAAATTTTAAAATAAAATAAATAAACACCGACATATTTGTTTCTGAATGTAGATCGAGTTTATTATTAATGTCATTAGATTAAATTAAATTGCAGCTATAATAAAATTTAGAACAAATGATCTCTTCTGTTAATACCATAATTAGAAATGTTAAGTCAAACATTCTCAATAAAGAAACAAAGATTGAAACTGATCATATGAACTTTATAAATGAGCAAGGAAAATAAAGAAAATGCATTTAGAAAGCTGCAAACAAAATGAAATCAACCAAAATTAATCCAGCTGCAATAAAAGAGACCAGCTTGATTGGAAAAACATTCTATATTACAATTCGGTATGTAGTGATAAACGGGGGCCTAACATGCCTTCTTGTGGGAATGTAAGAGTGTTTCACATTGCTGATGCAAATCTTCAAGAATTGACACCCAAGCTCTTCAGTTTCCAATGCAGCCCTCCGAGTGTCCCTCAATTTGTCAGTCGACTGATCCAGCCTCTCAGTTGACATTATCAGTCTCTCCCTTTGTTATGTAGAAGCCTATCAACATAATTTGGTAGAGTAATTATGAAAATCACAAGGAGAAGTGCCATGAATGGCAGCCAGGAAGATACTTGGGATCAAAGTATGTAGAATATTGAAAAAGTAGAGACCAATAATTGATTGGCTAAACCAAATACAAGGAACCATTTAAAAACAGACGGAATCATGAAGAATAATTATCCCATTAATACATGTGAGATAGTAACTAGATTATGAGAAAGCATAAAATTACTACGTAGACATACTCTGAGATACCTTATACACTGACTTGAGCCAGCCACTTAAATTGAAATTTAACATATCAGTTGTACAATTATCTAAGGTGCAGTAATAAGTAAATGCATGATTACCCTAAGTTAATAATCTCATATCTTTCATCTAAATTGACCCATTGAAGTCGGTAACAAAAACTAATAACAATGGAAGATTCGAAGAGCTATTATATAGGCATAAGTGATAACACACATGTATGCATGTTTTACTATTAAGTAAAATTGTGCACATGAGCCATTCCTCATTCCTACCAGCCATTCTAGATTCTAACAACTCTACATGAGCCAGATTTGTAGGAATAATCAGTTTCTTCACTAGTTAGTGCTTATAAAAAGAGATAGGAAGCAGGATAGTTAGGTGTTGATGATACAAAAACAAAACTGGCCACATAATCTGGTTGAGTAGCCACGCTCTAAAGAATAAATAAGAAGATAACATGAAACAAATACAAGACACATTCAAAGTGAGTGATGCGTTGAGCAACAAGCATAGACAAACCCATAGCATGATGAAGGTTATTCTCGCAGACATTTCAAGTGATGACTAGATATACTTTAAAATTACATATACACTTACAATTCTTGTGAATGTACCTGTTGCAGCTTTCTTGCAACGGGTTCCTGTATTGTATTAACATATAATGTTATCATCTTGTTCTTCTCCATCAACACTAGCCCAATTGCTGCAACCAGATTCCATGTTAGTTACATTCACATTGTGAGGCATGCACTCCGTGTAAGTATCATCATCCTCTTGTTGTGACCTCAATCTCATATCATACAAATCCCTCGGTTTTGTACAAATCACTTGAGACCACTCATTATTTTTAGGATCTTGCACATAAAATACTTGTTTTGCTTGTGATGAGAATATAAACGGATCATCCCGAAGAGAGTTTCCTGTATGTATTAGCCTAGAGAAGTTCACCAATAGACAACCATTTGAATCCTTTTTCAGTCCACTTGTTGTATTGACATCAGCCCAATCACACCTAAACCTCACAATCTTAAACATTCTATAGTAATCTAACTCAATTATGTCATTAAGCACACCATAATAAGATTTTCCATCCACTGCAACAACTACTCCACTATTTTGAGTTTTCTTAATCTATCACGAGTTTTTGTATGGTATCTAAAATCATTAACAATAAATCCGTTAAACCGTCGAGCAATGTCGTTTGGTCCTCGAGCAATGGCTACTAATTCATCTGAACATTTATTATTTACCATGATCGGAACCTGACATATCATATAGAAAATAATTATAAATTTTGAAATTTTCTTATATAGATTACATAACTGTACTAATGAATTAAATTTTTTTAAATTAGATTCTTACTTGGTTTAAAGCCATTCTGGAAAATTTTCCAATAACCACTTTTGTTCAACTCTTTGAGTTGCTCGATTTGGGCGATACACTCTCATTTAGGATGCCAAAAACTTACTGAAAAACACTACCAGTTAACTACCTTAAACAATTATCAAGATAAAGTTTAAAAACACTTACATTAACAAAAATAGAGTATATACCTACGATAGGAGGATATTTGTTCATAATGAAGCAACACATATCGATGGGCTTGAGCCAAAGGCATGTCATCAAGAACCACACTTTCAACTTTCCCTATTATGCGTCCACCACTTGAGAAAAGAGAATTCTCTCCATTGTCAACATGATCAAAATTCCTTTGAGTACGAGAAAATGTTGTTTCCACATTTTTAAAATAACGTGAGCAAAATGTTAAACACTCGTTCACAATAAAACCTTCAGCAATGGATCCTTCAGGCTAACTCTATTTCGCACCAGTGATTTTAAAAGCACCAAGTCCCTTCAAAATGTAAATTGTTCAATATTTGCACATGTCAATTCATTCACGGCAATATTATGAAACTTCAAATAATATTAAAATCTAACCTCTCAATAGGATACATCCATCTATAGTGTACGGGACCACCAAGCATAGCCTCTTCAGCTAGATGTATAATCAAGTGAACCATAATAGTAAAAAAACCAGGGGGAAAATCTTCTCTAGGCGACATAATGTTACTACCATATTTTCTTGTAATTGTTTAAGCTCTTCTAGATCAAGGGTTTTAGAGCATAACAACTTAAAGAATGAGAACAATTCAGAGATGACGGCTACCAAATAAGGAGGCACAGAAGCTCGTAAAGCTATTGGAAGAATATCTTGCATCAAAATGTGAGCATCATGACTTTTAAGGTTAGTAAGCTTGCGATCTTTGAGATTGACACATCTTGATATATTAGACGCATATCCATCAGGAACCTTGAGATTTTTTAGCACAGTTAAGAATAAGAATTTTTCTTTTGCATTCAAACTGTAGCATGCCTGAGGTAAACGGGCCACATTATTAGGTCCATTAATAGGATGAAGCTCATGTCTTATACCTATTTCCACCAGATCAAGTCGTGTCTTGTAGTTGTCTTTACTTTTACTTTCAACATTCAATAAAGTGTTAATGATGTTATCACAAACATTCTTCTCTATGTGCATCACATCTAAGTTATGACGCAGAAGATTAAATTCCCAATATGGTAGGTCAAAGAAAATACTCTTTTTCTTCCACATGCAATGATGTTTACCTTGTGACATTTGTTCTGATGTCCACTGGCCAGTAAATGTACTATCAGCGTTAGTATTTTCTTCGATGAAATCATCAATATTATCAAACACGCCTATACTTAATTACTCACTGGTGGTGGCCGCACCTATGGATTTTTCCATTGCTTCCCTTATTCTTTTGGTTGATGGTTTCTTAGATTTCCCATAAGTGAATCTGACCCCAAACAGTTGAGTTAAGACGTCATTACCCGAAGATAAAGAAGGAGCAGACCGTAATTCTTCAGTGCCATCAAATTCATCATTTTGAAAGCGAAAAGGATGATTCGGTGGTAGCCATCTGCGGTGTCCCATATAACAGAACTTTCCCCCGTGTTGTAACCATCGAGAATGAGTTGAATCCCCACAATAAGGACATGCAACATGACCCTTGGTACTCTAGCCCGATAAATTAGCATAAGCAGGGAAAATCATTGATGGTCCATAATAATGCTGCTCGTAGTTTGAAATTTTGACCACTTGAAGCATCAAATGCATCTACACCTTTCCATAGTTGCTTTAACTCCCTAATTAACAGTTGTAAGAAAACATCAATATCATTTCCTGGACACTTTTCTCCTGAAATAACCATTGAGAGTATTAACGATGACTGTTTCATACAAACCCGAGGTTCCAAATTATATGGGATCAGTAAAACAGGCTAAGTGCTATACGTAGTACTCATCGTTCGGAATGGATTAAATCCATCACTTGCTAGTGCTAACCTTACACTACGAGGATCAGAAGCAAATTCTGGAAATCTATTATCAAACTCTTTCCAAGCTTTTCCATCTGTCGGATGCCTCAATTTTCCATCTTTTGTACGACCTTCCATATGCCATCGCATGGAAGATGCCATTTTTGAAGACAAGTAAAGTCATTTTAATCATGGTATTAAAGGAAAATAGCGTAGAACTTTAGCTGCCTTTTTCTTCTTTGGTTTATCTTCATCCTCAACAACAATAGCACCATCATCTTCTTTGTTCACTACCCACTTTGAAGACAAACATATATTACAAGCTTCAACATTCACATTATCCTCCCAGAACAACATACAATCATTAGGACAAGAGTCAATTTTTTGATATCCAAGACCCAACTCTCTAATTATCTTTCTAGCTTCATAATAAGATGACGGTAGTGAAACACCTGATGGAAATGCATCTATCAATAACTCAAGAAGCATGCTAAAAGACTTTGCTGACCAATCATAAAGACATTTCAGGTGGAATAATCGCAATACAAAAGAGACTTTAGAGAATTTTACACATCCCGGGTATAATTCTTGATCTCTTTCTTTCTCTAAAGTTGGATATTTGCTTCTTTCATTATTTGTAGTAAACTCTACACAGGTAGGTTGTCCCTGATCAATTGGATTTTGACTTTCATTTGGTGTATTCAAATTTTCATATGCATCTCTGATTGCATCTTGCATATTATGTTCAAGTGTTTCTCCAAGAGCATCTCGAAGAAATCCACTCATGTGATAATCACCATCAAGATTCTTTTCAATATTTCTTGAAATTGACTCATTAGGACTACTACAATGATTGTCTGATGAAGAACAATTATTTTCACCATGGAACACCCAACAATTATAACCTACTTGAAAACCATCCCACACCAAGTGCTCCTGAACAATCTTAGCATCAAACACAAATCTATTGAAACATCTTCGACATGGGCAATATATTTATCCATTAATTGATGATTTATCAATGGCAAATTTGATAAAATCTGACAATCCATCTGTAAATGCTTTACTTGATCTAGGCTCTTGCATCCAACTTTTATCCATTACTAGAAAATCAATCTCTTTTTGGTTGTATTAATTTTCTAAAAACAAAACGAAAACATATACTCATTATCCGGAAAAAATGATAAATGTGATTTCAAAAGCAGAAGAGGAAAATTTCCCTAATAATCTACATTTTAATTGTATCTAGTTACATGAAATCCTTTTTGCAATGGCCATATGAAATTGAAATTGTAATTTTGAATTTCATAAAACTGAGCTGATAATTCTAAATTCCTATATGCAATCAATATTATTTCATGGAGAAGAGAGATTGAAAAAATAGATATAAAAACAATAGCCAAAGAAAAGCAAATTATGAAGTGTATACGCATAAAAATAGCCAAAGAAGAGAGCAGAAAGCAGCTACAATGTGAGTTGGAAGCAAGAACTTCTCCCAATTTATCTAGACATAAAAGAATAACATGAATCTAGCAGATATCTACACTAATATTCGAGTACAGATTGATATATGTAACACTCAACTTGAAACTAAAAAATGGTATTCCCACCCCACCTCATTCATGCATTTTATCCAACACTTGGGCTTCATATTATATATGATAAATGAAAATTTTTCTAGCAATTCATTCAAGTCCATATTTAACATAAGAAAACAAAAAAAGAAAACCAAAAATGGCAAATGAATGAAGCAATATATCCAATATATAAACTCAAATAAAAAATAAATTTAGCATATTTTGTGGGATTCTCATTTTTTCTTCTCCTTATAAAAACTTGCAGATTCTCTCAAAACATCAATAAACCCAAGCAATCCATTTCGAGATATAATTGGAATTAATTTTGACCAATTTCTCATGATTGTGGAAGGACCACTAGGCCATGGAAGTACAATGATTGATGAATAAGTCTCAAGAAATTGAAAAATCACAGCAAATCAAACTTTTGCAAGGTAATCATCTAATATAACACAAACAGTTTTACAACCTGTACACGTGAGATCTAACTACAGCAAAACAAATAAACTACAAATCATCAAACCTTTCCTGATCAAGAAGATAAACAAGAGAGCAATCAGATTGATAGCCACTTACAATGAAGAAGTATATTGAGAGATTCAAGAAAAAAGCTATAACCTCTTTCCAGTTAGGATTTACAAAGGCATCTACCAAGATCACAGTCTCCAGTAAGAGCAGCAATATTAGAAGAATGACTATATACTGTCGTGTTAAGGCTATACATATATTCTTATTTTCCATTTTTGATTACTTTATCATTATTTATTATGTTTTAATTTTTCATTTGAAATTTGAAATTTGAAATTAATATTATTTTTAGCCACCAAAGTTGATGAAATTTAAAAAGAATCATTAAGAAGAATTTCTTAATCAGATTTATAGACAATCAATTTAGCTATGAAGTCTTGAATTTTCGCCTAAAAGTAATTCATTTAACAACGAATTTTAAAATTTTCGTGGGAAAATAATTCATTTAACAACAATATTATTCTTGCCGTTAAAATTTCGCTGTTATTTCCTTTTTTTTTCTTTTATTGTTTGATATGTGTATATTGTTAACGACAAACAATAAAAGTGTTTACAAGCATTGTAACACTCTTAAATATTCTAATAATTAAATTTTCCTACCGTCACACTTTTGAATAGCCTTGTGACACTTTTTGTTAGGCATCATATAGTTAACGACGCAAACATTGAAAGTGTTTGCAAGAATCGCCACACTTTTAAATAGTGTTATAATTAAAAAAATTCGACAATAACATTTTTGGATAGCATTGTGACACTTTTTATTAAGTGTCATATAGTTAAAGATGCAAATATTAAAAGCGTTTGCAAGTATCGCAACACTTTTAAACAATGTTATAATTAAAATTTTCGACAATAACACTTTTGAATAACGTTGACATTTTTTGTTAAGCGTCATATGTTAACGACACGAACAATAAAAGTGTTTGTAAGCATCACAACACTTTTAAATAGTGTGACAATTAAATTTTCGACAAGACACTTTTTATTCAACTTTTATATTATTAATAACACAAACAATAAAAGTATGTACAAGTATCGCAACACTCTTAAATAGTGTTATAATTATATTTTTCAACAACAACATTTTTTAATAGCATTGTGAAATATGTGTCAAGACAAAACAAGATAATACAATTTCAAACCCAAAATATAAAGTGTCATCGATTTAATGACACAAGCGGAAAAAGCGTCACTAAAGTATTTCTTCATTGCGACACTTTATAAAATCTGTTAACAATGTTTTAAAATAATGACGCTTTTATAATACCGTCCTTAAATATATAGAAATGCTAACATATTTTTTAAATGTTAGTAAAATTCAATCCTTAAGTACCCTTTTTTTAAAGCGTCATTAAAATCTTTTTTTTAATAACACCTTTTACAAGTGTCACTAGATTAGTATAGCTAGACACCTATTTTGTTGTAGTGGTCTTTATCCAAAGTGATGAATAGAGCATTCTTGGCCACGTTGTCTAGATTGGCTCTCTTCCGGTCTTCATTGTTCAATTCTTGTCTAGGCTTGACCAGGAAATTTGGTGGTGGCGGTGCTCCTTCATCCATGTTTCTACCGAGCACTAGATTCACCTTTGTGGGAATGATTGGCCCTTCGGTGATGACCGTCCATATCTCGTCATTCATGGCTGATAGATGTGCCTACATTCTTATCTTTCAATCGTCATATCCCTCTATGGAAAACATAGGTAACTTGTGATTAGAGGAATCCATGATATGTTGTAAGAATGAGATTTTAGGATGTAGAGAAAACAGCGAGTCTAAGGTGGATTTGAGTAGGTGACCAGATAAGTTGGCTTTTAACCCAACTCGCTCTGATACCACTTGTTGGTACCAAGTGGTGTCCGAGGTTCAGAAAGAGGGTGAATGAACCTTGGATGATTTTGCAAATCTTTCGAAAAACTTATTGTTCTACAAGTTACTTGAACTTGCAACGCCAGGCAATTACTGCTTGTAGCACTAGGATGCAGTGCTGCATGCTGTAACTAGAGTTTATACGCAGCAAAAAAATACGTTTTATAACACAAGGCTGGTTTTCTCAAATATGATCATTTTCAAAATGTTTTATGCTTATGACAGAGATAGATGTATGAAATAAAGCACATATAAGAAGACAATAAAACACTTATGGCTTATAGTGGTTCGAAGGTGGTGTAATCCTTCTACGTCTACTTTACTGCTACCTAAAGCAGGAACTTTGTTAAGCAAGATTGGTTTACAAGATTTTCCTAACAATCTATCAACTTTACAAAGCTAACACCTACTAGAGTCCAGCGTACACACAGCAACTGCAAACTCTAAAGGCTAACCCACACAGGATTCCAAACTCCCACATAGGGAAGCTGTCTAACTCTAGACAACTATACAAACAGTAAGAATCTCTCCTATCAACTGTTTGACACCTAAAACAACCTAAGCACACAGCAATAAGGTTAAAAAGTATATGATTTGTTCTTCAACTGGTGCAGTGAAGTAAGCTTTTGAATCCTTCGAATGATCTTTCAGCTTTGAACTTGCTTCACTTCACAGAGGTTGAGTGATTGAAACTGAGAGTAGATTTGAATGAGTGTAACTTGAATGTTTGAGAGTTTTTACGCAAATTTTTCAGTAGTCAGCTTCAGGGTTGCTCATCCTCTATTTATACTTGTATGAGAAGATATCCGTTGAAGGAAATATCTCTCTTTTGAATTTTTGAGTACTTGATCAAAGGCATGGCTCGCATTTAATGCGACTTGACTTTCTCTTTCGGAGCATTTAATACGGCAGTTGCGGCTCGCAGCTTTCTGCAATACGTCAGTCCACGTGACATCTTTGTATTGGCTCCGTGTCTGCAACTTTGATCTTCTCTGAAACGACTCTATTTATTCTTGCTTGGATCTTTGTTCCTCGTACTGCATTTATCCTTCCTCAATTTGTAGGATACTTCTTTATTTGTTATTGGCGCTGTTGACTGTTTTGAGCAGTGAGTTTTGCGCTGTATCCTAGGTCTGTTTGCAGCTAATACTACTTTGCAGTACTGCTGTAACTTAGACCTGCTTGCAGTATCTTCGTACAGTACTGCTGTATCTTTTGCTTGCAGTACTCCTGTACCCTTTTCTTGCAGTGATGCTGCAAGTCGTTCTTTCTTACTTAGCTGTAGTGCTGTAACTGCTTTCTTGCAGCGATGTTGTATCTGCTTTCTTGCAGCAACTTCTTTCTGAAATTCTCGATGCAGCTTTGTAACTTATGAAAACCTCCATCTTTCAACACCTATATCTAGACTCAAATCTAGTCTATACTTTCACTTAAACATCGTGAAAAATGGGGTACACAAAACTTCCTAATACATATATGTTTTGTCTCATCAAATCTAAACACTGAAATCCCAACAGTTTACATTAAAGTTTCCTTGTCATACACTTCAGGTTCATTAACTTCGACTGTATCAGGTTGCACCTTTATGCAGTTTGTTAGGCCAGATAGTAGTTGTTCATTGACTTACAGCTCTGTAACTTTCAGCTTATCTTTACTGGCTATTTTTCTATCCGTTGAAATAACTAAACGTTGGACTGATGTTGATCTTCATCATACTACATTATTGACTTGTCTGCATGTTGTTTTTAGGTTTGTCTTTTAGCTCACAACATACAACTTGCAGTCCTGCAAGCTAATCTTTTTGTAACAAGTTAGCTTGTAGCGTACTTGTTCCTTTATGCAGTTTGCAGTAGCTATTTTCCTTACAGTTTACAGTAAGGTTTTCATTTGTTTGCTTCTCATTTTGATCTTATTCTAGTATTCAAAATTTAATCTAAATTCACTTAAATATTGTGAAAAATGAGATACTTTACTTTCCTATTACATATATATTTTATCTCATTAAAATTTAAATATTGATTTCATAACAATATCAAAAGCTTGCAATCGTTGAAAGCATTGAACATTAGAAAAGTTTTAAGTCAACTTATATGATTTTTTTTCCTCATTACAAGATTTAATTTAATACACACATAAAATGAGATATGAATGATAGAATCAAAGTAATTTCACGACTCTATTTTTTTATGATTTTATGAGCAAGTTTAACAATTTGAAATAATATTTTTTCTTGATCTTCTTCATTCAAACATTATAATTGTAATAGTACTATTTTTTGTGTTTGTAAATATACGCACGTACACTATAAACCATGTTGTTTTTTTTGTGTTATAACTATTAAATATAATATGTACATGATTTGAAAAAAAATGCAATTTAATTTACATCATTTTCATAGTACCAATCCAACAATCTCATTTAGATTACATTTTTTCAAATATAATGATTTATTCCTCCCTAAAATAATATTGCTACCAATAGTTTTGAATTGAAGAAAGTTGAAGCTGCACTACACTTCCTCTATAATGCAACCTGCAGGTAAGATTAAGTACTGCTGCTATACAACAATCATTATGTAACCTCTCCCACGAGAGTAATAATTGTCATATTGATGAGAGAGAGAGTGATGAGTGTGTGTGCACTACTAATTTTCTTTTTAAAATTTATCAGGAAATGTTATTGATTGTGTTAGGTTAATAAATAAAGTTAGATATTTACTTACATAAAATTAAAATTTTAAATTGAAATAATCAGGTTATGTCGGGTGAAATTCAATCTCAATAGTATCACTGTACGTATATATATGTATGGATATAAGGCTATACACATTATCATCCAATATTAATAAAGTACGTGAACACACTCACTTTAAAATATTTAATATTAATAAATTTATAAACACATCTCAATTACTGAATATACCCACTTTAAAATATTTAATATCACTAAATTTCTAAACACACCTGACAATATTACCAATTTATTCTTGAGATTATATAATATAAAATTAAATAACTAATAAATAGTAAGGGTTTTTATGTTTTTTAATAAATATTTATTTTTAATAAGGTATGTTTAGTAATGGGTGAGTTTTAATTCAATGATTATTATTGCATCGATGCTTCAACATGTGTGACATTGACAAATTAAAAATGACAATCTTGGTAAGAGAAACAATTTCCCCATTACTAAAAAATGAGGGAACATAAGAGAGTTTGCAAGAAAATGGTGAAAATATTGGGAGATAAAAATAGGAGACGTAGATGTAGGAAAAATGAGTGAATTGTAATGATGAAGTTAAAGAAAGAAAATAAACCCGTGAGGCTGTGAAAGGACATTTTGGGTATTTTAGCTGCATCTTTTTTTATTTTTGTTAGCATATATTACTGTTTTTCTCTGCTCTCTTTTGGAATTTTGCTGCTTCTATGCATCAAGCCTTTTGGCTTCTTTCCTCGTATCTTTCTCTTTGTCATAAACATTATATAACTTTTCTTTTTAATAAAAGATTAGCCAGCAAAATCGCACACATAAATTTATATGAAACGATGTAAGGGATTAATATTCATGGACTGTCACCTTATTTTTCACCTGTCAAATCAATGTTTATAAATGTATATATATTGTGAATAGTGGATCGACCCATCTATCGAAATTGGATCCGTAAAACAATGTCATAAGAATTCTACTTAAAAAAAAAAAAATATATATATATATATATATATTGAATTTCATGTAAATCTTAATTTAATATGGAGTTTTTATCACAATAATTATTTGATAGTAAAAATTAAATGATTTGAGATAATATATTGTCAAACTTAAACTCAACTCAACTTGATTGAAAATTCGAAATTCAAGGTCAACTTGATTGAACCTAATCCCTTCAATCTTGCTAGTTTTAAGACCTATTATGTTTCAAAAGGCTAAACTTGATTAAGATGCATATATGAATATATTAATATTAATATATATAACTAAAATACAATAATAAAATTCTAACATTGCTTGGTTTCAGCTGACCTTGGAACCTATATATGGCCTCCAATTCCATGGATCTTTCTTATCTAATCTATTATCCGATCTGATGAATAGACATACAATTGATCATCATCATCATCATCATTTTTTAACTTCCATATCATTAACATACAATATCAATATCGATATGATATCAATATAAATGGTTTTCTATGTAGGGATATGGGGATTTCAAATTAATTATTCTAAAATAATTTATTTCTTTAGTTACAGTTTTCTTTTATTCTATTTTTTGGCATGCATAGTGGGAGGTTGCTATTACGCACACAATACTTTGAAGCGATGGTTATTTTCTGAAGTCAAATGGATCACAACCGTCCACCACATGCACATAGCCAAGTGTAGTCAAGGTTTACCTAACCATAATTAAATTACATATAAATTTCAAATTTTTCAACATCAATCCGTCATAGCAAATGCCACCAACTAAATATTTTCATCATATCATGCTATAATCATTGCATTTTAAAAGAAAAAAAAAAAAGAAAAGAAAAACTTAAACCAAACATCTGATGCACTAATTATTTGTCATAGTTCATTTAGTGGGCTTGTGGGGTTTATTTCTTTATGCATTGTGCATGTGATAATTGGCATGTGATAATTGGCATGTCAATCTTGAATATTCAAAATGAGGCCAAAAGATCAAGTATAAATTATCCCCCCCTTATTTGGTGTTGGCTATAGTAACTATTAATAAGATTAAAAGCAATGTGTATGTATACTCTATGCCTTTTGTTTTTATAATCTATTTTTTCTATGTATATAAATATTTACACAAATAAAATAATATTATTAATACATATATGACGTGCAGTAGAATATGAAATACGATATAAATAATGACAACCATAAGTCAATTTGTTGATTGTAAGACTACCTTAAAAACATAGATCCTTTGTCAACATGGAATTAGGCAAATTATGTCCTATTTAATTAGTCCTTTAGGATGAAACCAAAAGGAAATTGTTTGTATCACGAATATTTGATCTTGGTCCACTTCTTCTAATGTGGATATCAAATTTGTTACAATTGGTATATAGGTTATGTTCTTCCAAAATTTTATTTAATTTCCTTATTATATAAAATCTGTGTAATACATACATGAGATAACAACCTTCAATTGAAACCAGAAAAATAAAAATAAAATAGAGGGTATTTGAAGGTTAAAACCAGTTCATCACTAGTTTACGTGATAGATTGCAGCCCAGCCCATCTTTAAACCTTCAAACAGTTCATTACTAGTTTACTTGATGGATTGCAGCCCAACCCATCTTTAGGTCCATAAATGAAAGAAACAGGTCCTAAAAGTACACACACATGGTTTTGATTTGGTTGATTTATTACAAAAATTATCGATGATTAGATTTTATAGAATATTCATCAGGTGATAGTTTTATAATTATCATGGGAATTACGAGAATGTTGAAGTTTATTAATAATAAATCAAAAGATCACTCCATCATGGAATTAATTTTAAAACGTTTTAAAATATAAGATTTAAAATCCATCAAAAATTACTCTAAAATGCAACAAATGAAATTTCTCTCCCCCTAATCATATTATCCAAAACGTTAATATTCATGGACTGACTATCAAATCTCGCAATCATTATACATCTTCTTTAATTTATCAATTTTCTTTATGTTACTTGAATAATTATATATTGATGATAATATTTTAATTAACGTATTTTATTTTGTATTTTATTTTAATTTAAGAAATCAATGATTTATTAAACATTGAAACTAATTTATTGACAAAATATTATCGAAACTTTATTGGAAAAAAAAAACTAATGAATACAAAAACAAAAAGAAATCGCAAAAAGGCATAAAATAAAATACAAGCAAGAAAAAAACATAAAAACGAAATTCTAATTTTTTTTAATGAACTAGAGGAATTGGAAGAGAAGGAATAAGAATTAGAAATCCTGTGTGATCTAGCTACAAGGCTCGTGGTAAAAAGAAAAAAAAATTAAAATATTTCAGTTTTTTATTTTAAAATACCCGTCACCAAACTTCGATCTCAATGTGATTAATGAATACTACACCATGACTCACCACAAATCTAAACATCTCAACTACAAAAAGAATCCAAACTGGGTCCAAAAAGAGGCCAGAATACTTTAGATATACTCCCCAACTCTTAAAAGGAGCCTTTTCTTAAAATTCACGAGATACAAAGAAACCCCATATAAAAAACAAATTAAGAATTTGGGTAAAATAAGCATAATGTAGAAACAAGATTTTGGCTTGAGGAAGAAGGGAGGAGGAGGAGAACAAACAAAAAAAAAAGGAGTTTCTTCTACAAAGCTTGAAAAAAACTGCTTCTTGATTGGTAGACTAGATGAGGGAAAAAGGTATGACCAAGACATTTTACCAAGCAGAACTCGGTACTTCACCCTTTGTCTAAGCAATACCATCATGGTTTCTCTCTCTTTTCTAACACTTTTATCTACCATGTGAGCAATACCATCTTCTCCACATGGGGTGGCTAAAGTCCCTCGTCTCGTCCCTCAAGAAGTTATGGTGTCTCCAATCGACTCAGAAGAAAAGTATGACTTCGTTACTCATCTCTCCATAGTCCAGTTTCATTTGTGTCCTTGATTTCTAGTGTTTCATACAATGCTATTCACTTCTTCGTCTTATTGCACAATGCGATAAGTCTAGCATGAAACAGTTGCTAATGCATAACTAAATAATCTAGCTTACAACTATTGAATTCTCAGGCAGAGGGATATACATTCTCTACGAGGACGTTAAGTCATGCCCATACGAGGACGTGCATGTACTCTGGTCCATACTAATGGAGTCACATCCAGCCTTGCCATCACCTAAATGACAGCTCTACACACGCACATACACAAGACAGTAGGAAATGCAACAATCACACACAGGTATACTGTACATAAGATAGCAAGTTTTTTTATATCTTCATGTTTTGTATTTCACTCTTCATGTTTTGTATTTCGCTCTTCGAATTTTGGTTTTGCAATCACTTTTGTCTGCGATATATACACAGTACCATAAATTATTGAATTTACCGAGCTATGCTGAGACAATCGGTCTCCAAAATCTGCAAAGAATATAACTTTGCCATATCTGTCAGCCAATCAACAGTATAGTTTCTTCCAAGTGTGTAGCCAAAGATTTACATTACCATATAACTAGGATTTATAACTAAAAGTTAATGGAGAATCTGGAGTGTCTTTAAATGTTCTCTTCTTCAGTTCTTTCTTCCATTTTCTTTTTACCAAAAGAAAATAATTCTAAGCAAATAGTATCGAAGCGCATTCATATAGCTTACGAACAAAGTTGGCTAACTATGGTTATCATACAAGTTCTACATATCTGATTCATGAAACATAGTTCTACATATCATACAAGTTCTACATATCTGATTCAAAGTTGGCAGCCTTAAGAAGATAGTTTCTTGGTACGGATAATTTTCACATTTACATTTTCTGATGATATGCTAATTCCTTACCCTATGCGGTGCAAAAATATTGGTTCAAACACTTGCTCCTGGGTAAAAATTAAAAGATGCTTCTACTTTGCATTTATTACGAGTCTTATTATGATTATGATTAGTGATCATTTTAAGTCTTCAAGGCTCTTTATGATGGGGTATATACTTTCTGTGCATTTCACTTCTCCACCAAAAATTTCCTCTTCTTACAACCACTATTGTACTCTGATGTCCTTTAGAAAAATAACTCCTTTTGTGCTTCATTTGGACACCATCAATCATACACAGAACACAATTTTCTCATGCAAAAAACCAATTTTTCAGGATTAATATTCATCCAAATAAAAGTAAATGTTCTACGAATGGCTAACCCCAAAATAAAAAATGAGTTTTTGATTACGAGGATAGTGTACAAAGGGCACTTCAGCAAATAAGTTATCCCATGCATAGGGAATGATGATACCTTTAATGACACCACATGGCCACGATACTCACAATCTCATAAGAAAATCCACCCAGATCCTTCTAGAATTCTGAGTCCAGGATGCGAAACCTTTAGGCGAAAATAACATAAACTAGTCAAGAAATGAAGAAATCTTAAGTCCGGAGCACAACAAACTAAGTTATCAGTGTTTGAAATGATAAGGAAATTAAGAGGCGATCTCAAAATTGCCAAGAAAGAGGTGCAATATAGAAATTAGAGTGTCTTGCACCAGATCAATCTCATTAGTTAATCATAGTGTTGTAATATGTCCTGCGCTAAAACTTCTTGGACACTTTTCAGGTAAACCGTTAACATTTTTAATGATTTTTAAATATGGTTTTCAAAAGACTAATTCAAGATTTGTCATTAGAAGAAATAAAAAACAGATCCAATGAAGGTGATAAAGTTAGTGACTCGAAATCACGACAGAAATGCACCCTAATTCAAGACTCGCAGATCTTCGAAGTAATTAGAGGAACTTACATTTTCACATGGCTGAAGAGAAGGAATCAGCCACCCCTGGCAACCAATTTTTGAAGTATGCTTGGCTATCCAACGCTGCAGGAGACAAAGCACCTAAAGGAGTGACAGTTATCTGCGATAAAAAGTGGCAAATTAATCACAGACCTGTATTACTCTAACCATATACAACAGCAAATTGAGCATACATATCCTTTTTGAAGGGAACAGTAGTCTGTGTCATCATCGTCCATATGAGACCCCCTTACCTAAAAAAAAAGATACAGAGAAAATTCCTATTACCACATAAGAAAATAATAGGAAAATTGTCACAGATTGTGAATTCAACCGAGGACATGACACAATATTTCTTGCGCCAAAAAAAGTAGACGGTCACAACAGTGGCAGAATAAACAAAAATAAAGGGGATTAATGGAAGAAAGCCAAATGAAAATGAATTAAGCTCAAAGTGCAAGGAGTGGCTTAGTTTAACAGACATCAAGTATAAAAGTATTATGTAAATCAACAAACGAGCTATATAAGAAGATAGACTGTTAATATGAAGGAATTGACAGAGAGTTCTTTCGAGACAATAGAAAAAATCACAACCTGATGCATCTAAAAAGTTAACTTTAAAATACTTCAATAGGTATGTAACAGTATATATATATATATACGAGTTTTATATCACATGCATTGCACGTGGAGATCAAATCAAATTAAGGAAAGAAATAATACAAATACCTTATATATAACACTTATATTAGGATAATGAGATTTTATAAGATTTTGAATTAGTTAGAATTTTAATATAAAATTATTTAAATATAAAAATCTTAAATTACAGTTTTAACCTTAAATAATAATCTTTAATAGGATATATTAGGAGATTCATATTTTGTAAAAAACATCCACATTTTTATATAGGTAATAGATATATGGGCAGAGAGAGAGAGGAGACGAAAAACATGTTTTCCAGAATTTGGCAATTCACAAGCTACTAAAATACCCGTAGACAGAATAAATATAATTCAGATAAGTATATTAAACTAATATGCAATATTACCAAAACTATATTAGAAACTCAGAAAATATCATAATCTGCACAGATGTATCATCCAGAAAGATAGAGCCATAAGGACACAAATCAACACCACAAATTATTCTAGAATTTTTTGAAAAGCAATGATATACCATAGCATATAATGAAAATACCTTCCATGGGAAAGGAAGTTCATAGATGCATTGAGGCAGATATAAGAGAAAATAAGTCATACTTCTCTCTTGAATACAAGATGATCATGTTTTGCATTCAAAGACTCTGATTCAGAAGTTGATGATGAATCATTCTCCATAGTCATTGTTGACAGCATTTGCCCTCCTTGAACATCAGAAGTAACTTGTATCCATCCCATTTTCACAATACTCTTGCTCTGACTGGTGACTCGATAACCCTGTTCAGAACCAAGAAACCATCATCCTTCTCTTTCAATCCAGCCCATTGTAATATCCTTATTAGTTTCTATTGCCACTTTCGAAGACAATGAATGAGAAGATATGGGAGCAACAGAACATTATTACATAGACATAGCAGCATTTTTCATTAGTAACTATAATATTAGTATGACCATAATATTTGTCAAGAAATGCCAGCTGTTCATTATTTCATGTATCTAGAGCAAATCAGGCTCATGACCTTGATGTCATAACTATTAAAGTAACTCAACGTGATGCTACTAAAGCAAACCCATAAATTACCTTATGATTCACCACATCAGTTGGAAAATCTACATTCAGAAAACAGTTCTGAGGATAAGTTTTCTTCTTGATATCAGCCAATATGGCACAAATTAAAGGTAAGGAAGCCTCCGCTGCAAGTATAAAATCATCGACATTACTCCTTCCTCTTACCCTGCAAGCTAGAACTTGCGTCAGTAACTTACCTAAACTCTCCAACCATAATGTCAGATGGACAAAAATCTAAAAACTGATAGTACATCAACCAGAAAGCATTTATAGAAATTCATTTTAAATTAAAGAAGTCCATGCAGACAAACTTTAGTCAATATAATTGCAGAGCTTTAAAAGAAACAATATAAACATATTACGTACCAATCATATGATAACGAGACAGAAGGTAATCCACAGAAATAAGCTTCTCGAGCCCCTGCTACAGTCCCTGAATAAACACTGCACTGATAGAGATATGAGTCACTGCAGGCTACAGCATGAATCTTGTCCAGTCTAACATATCATAACTAGTTTGCTGCCACTATATTTGAACTCATGAGACTCATGAAGCTTGACCTTTGATTTATAGATAAATCTCCTCACTTAGAGCAGTTAGATGAAAAGTATAGGCTTAGTGGCACCTTGTAATTGATATATTTGAAACACTAAAAATATTCCTCATGCATGGGTATCATAGTAAATATTTCACATTACTGCATTCATACAGAAACAATGACGAACAGAATAACCCTTTCTGTTCACAAAACTTCACCTAAATATAAACTAAAATGAGAACTTAAGGCAATCTTTATCCCAAAACACACCATTGAAAAAATATCTATAAGTCAGATATAGAAATGCTACTAACATGTGATAACCGCAGTTGCTACCCATATTGATGCCACTGATTACCTGCACAAAAGAGTTGGAATGTGGAATTATATAAGCAAGTTTTCTTACTGAAATGGTGCAAACACCAAGATTTGAAGAAGCCCTTTAAACTATGAATTTTTAGCATTTTATGCTGGATGATAGCCAAGAGATCATTGTTTTTTTTTTTTAAAGGTAGAAATTATGTGTGCACATCTTGGGAGAGTGAAAGAGATGCAGAGCACATAGTCACAAAACATAAATATTCATCATGTGAATGAAGATACATTGATCCATGTGTTTGGTCATTTGTGCAGAAGGAATCATATATTTGAAATTTGAAAGAATATGGGCCAAAGAAAACAAGAATTACTTGTTATTTCAGATTCAGGGTCAGTAAGTACCAAATCAGGTATTGAGGGGAATAGAGCTCTGGAAATACCCAAAGATGTACAGTCAGCAGGAGTACCTGAAAGATATGGTATCTTATAAAATGCCAAGAAAATAACTAAAAAAGTATGATGAGTATTATGCTTCATCAACCAAACATTTCTTAGCCACTCCAAAAGAAAGTGTCCATTAAAAATCCATGGTACAACACTGTAGACGAAAACCATGGAAGAAAAGCACTACCAGGTATGCAAAGATGTTAAAGACTGTCTGACAATGATATATAGCATTTTCAGTTGTGCACTTATGACTAAGAATGTTGGATAAGATAGATTCAGAAGCAAGATATTTATGTCATCCAAAAAAAAAAATATGATGAACCAATCACCGAACAAAAAGCACACGTCAATCAGTGTTCCAGAATTTTTGTATGATTGGAAAGCTGAAGTGACATTAAAACAATGATCAAGATAAAAGCATAATAAGCTACAAATGGTAGTGTTAGATGAAAATGCCAACAACAATATATAACAGATTAAGCATCATTCATGGAATTTAATAATTATTTAGTTTGTGGAGTATTATCTCTACAATTATTTGCACATGTTCTAATTCCTTCACCTATAAAATACAGGTGATATTGTAATTCAGGGGAAATGGAAGTCTTAAAGATCTTTTGGCATTTTATTCATAGATAAAGGCAAAATGACTGAGCCTCATAGTCCTTTGTGTCTTTCTCTCATCTCTTGCATAAGATATTTGATTCTCTTCATATGTAGATAAAATCATACAGCACATTGCAACTTACCAGAAACTGCAAAAGCAACTGCTCCACTAATTTCCACTGGCTTGGCAGAGATATCTGTTCGCCATGTGATACTATGACTAACTGCAGACTTTTCACTGTAAAGTATCAAATGAAAGAATCAACAGATGATTTCATCTTATGATCTCTCTCTCTCTCTCTCTCTCTCTCTCTCTCTCTCTCTCTCTCTCTCTCTATATATATATATATATATATATATTTTTTTTTTTTTTTTTTTTTTTTTTTTTTTCAAAAAATGAGTATTTCACATGATCAAAAACATTAGAAGGGGAAAAACGTGTGCTTATGTCACACAATGATACATCAAAATCCACTTCTAAAGGAGGAAAAAGAACACTAACTCGAAAAAAGTCCAAACGCTCCATACTTAGTCTGTCCTTATGATAAATAAGAAGCAAGCAATTAAAAGGTAGATAATCACATATGGATAGGATTGTACAAAAATTGAGTCAAGCAGAACACAAATACTGTCCAAGATTACTTATATTATTGTAGAGCTTAAAACTCGTGTATAAGCTTGTTTCGTTATCAATGTATCATCCAATATCAAGCTTGAACGAAACTTTAGTCCGACCAAATCGAGTTAGAACTCTATACACTACTACTAAATTTGTCAATCACAGAAACAGATTAAGCCTGGTTGTTACATACATCTAACCAAGCTCTTAGCCAACAGTTTTGAGTTTAGTGTCAAATATCTGCTTTTGATTCTATATTACTAGCTTTACTACATATAGCAGAAAAAACAATAGCAACATCGATAAACAGCATTGCATATAATTCACCATTTACGACATCGATTCCATATGAAAATTCACTGGAACATCAAGCTGATGAAAATCTATAGATAATTATAAACATACGAATCAGGAGCGCAAACTAAGACGTGGAAGCGATTGGAGGAAACGAGAACACGAACGAGAGCTCGGAGTCCGGGAGCATCGATCCCATCGTCGTTCGTGACCATCACCGTCGGACGATCGCCGCCGCCGTCGCTCATTATACAATTATTCTCTGATTTTCAGATTGTTTTTAAGTAAAAAATAATTCTGTTTTTAAGAGAGAATCTGTACTGCCAATGCGGGGAGAATATTCCCCTTCCAAAATTATTCCCTATGTTGGTCGCACCGGATTCGTTATTAATATACCTATGTTTTTGGGAGACCCAACTGATTAAAAGAAATTAACAATATTTTTAAAATTTTGTTATATTATGTAATATTTAGTAAATTTGTAGCTGATGATGATGATAAAATAAAAAATAATAATAATAAATCCTAAATCATTTTTAATATAGTTTAAAATAGTTTTAATTTCACAACATAGCACATAAAACTACACATAAAATAAGAGAATATCAACATTATGTCTTCTCTTTTTAAAAAAAAAATAAAAAAAGAAATTATGAAATTTAAGTATATGAACTGTTTCCTTAAAAATATGAAGTTCTCTTAAAAAATATTAATATATTAATTAATTCTTTATAATGTATACATAATATAGTATTAGAAGTTGACGCATATTGAAAAAAGACTCAAAGAAAATATAGAGGATTGTGTATGAATTTGCCATACATTGATTAACAAAGTAAAATGAGAATGAAGTTATGCACTATAAATAATTGTGTTGTGCTGAATTTATCACACATTAGATAATTATTAAAAGAGTAGATATGTCGGTGACACGGATCTTAGGATCTGTATCCTCGTCCGAAGTTGCCTTATTTATTACTTTTTTTTGCTTTTTTTTTTCTTTTTTCCATTCCCTTGACCATAATTCTCTTCAACACCTCCTTCTATTTCTATTATTCATGCTAAGCTACATTCTCCCTTTTTTTTCCTACTCTTTCTCGTATTACGATCTTCTTCTTTCTATTTTCCTCTTCTCCTTCTTTAACTCACAATTGTGGTTATGAACTTGTGGTTTCTTTTTTGAATCACGATTTTATATTTGTAATTTATTTGTCCTCCTCTTCCTTTTATCTTTCATCTTCTTCATAGATTATTTATTTTATTGGGGGTTATTACTTATTCGGGTGGCCATATCATTCATATTTCATTCCTTCTTCAATTTCTTTATAGAAATTTTAAGAAAAATGAGGATGAAAATCACGAATTAATTTGAATTTTAAATAAGTAATACCTTTAAGTACAATGATTTTTTTTTGTATATCAATAATATATTTCAGTTATATGAGTAATATCTTATATTTCAATAATTTGTAAATAATTTTTTTAAATTTTAAACGTATACTCTAGAGTACAATGATATATTTTAAGTATATGAGTAATACATTTCAGTTATACGAGTAATACATTACATTTCAATAACTTGTAAAAAAAATTAATATATTTCAGATAAATAAGTAATATCTTTAAATATAACAAGTAACATCTTTCAGTTTATCTTTAAGCATTGTCTTTGTCAGATCTAACTAGATTTTTATGATTAACACATGAATGTTAATTATCCTTCATTATTATTAAGAATGAGAAAGTTCTTATTGATGGAGATGAAAGATTTACAGAAGAAATGTAAAGAAGAAGATGATAACTAAGTGAGTCTCCAATGTAACCACTATCACATATATATATATATATATATATATATAGATGATAGAGATAGGTTAAGTTCTCATGCAACTAACTATATCTTCATATAACTAACCTAGCAACTAACTTTTAGTTTGTTGATCTTTGGATCCCCCTAAAATGGGCTGGAGTGAATGTTAATCAAGCCTATTTTGATCTTCAATTGCTGAAATATGCTCAGTCCCAGAGGTTTTGTCATGATGTCGGTTATATTCTCCTTGGATGGTATTTGAACTAACTTGATGACACCTTGATGTATCTTCTCTCGTATGAAATGGTAATCTATATCTATATGTTTTGTCTTCTCGTGTAATACTGGATTATGAGCTATGTAAAATGCACTTTTGCTATCAGTGTATAGTAACGCTGGTTGTGGATTATCAATTCGAAGGTCTTATAAGAGATAAAGTATCCATTGAAGTTCACATGTTGAATATCCTATTGCCCTGTATTTAGCTTCAGCTGAAGAACGACAAACAATAACCTGTTTCTTTGATTTCTAAGAGATAAAAGAATTCCCTAAGTACATAGTATATCCACTGATACTTTTCGAGTGATTGGACATCTTGCCCAATCAGAATTAGAGAAGCCTTGAAGTTTAAACTCACACTTAGCAGGATAGAATATACCTTGTCCAGGACTTGATTTAAGATATCTCAAGCCTATGTATTGTAGATAAATGAGCATCTATTTGTTTGCTTATAAATTGTGCCAGGGTGTGAATAGAGTAGGACAAGCCTGGTCTTGTTATAGTAAGATACAAAAGTTTGCCAACAATCCTTCTATAAGATGCAGGATCTTTTAATAACTTTGCTTCTTCTTTGATAAAAGTCTGCTGTGAATCCATAGGAGTGCTGCATGGCCTGCTTCCTAAGTATCCACACTCACTCAGCAAATTCAAGGTGTATTTCTTTTGACAAAGCTGCAACCCCTTTTCACTTCTAGCTACTTCAATTCCCAGGATGTATTTTAATACACCAAGATCTTTAATAGTAAACTTTTGGTCAAGATAAGTTTTAACTTTCTGAATCTCCTACAAACTATCCCCTGCAAGAATTATGTCATCAACATAACATATCAAAACAGTGAAAGAAGTTTGTGCGTGTTTAGTGAAAAGAGAGTTATCAAATTTGGATTGAACATATCCAAAATGAAATAATGACTCAATTAGCTTGCTAAACCATTGTCTAGAAGCTTGTTTAAGCCCATATAAACTCTTGTTCAGCCTGCATACTCTCTTGTCATTTACTGCACAATAGCCTAGAGGTGGTATCATATAGACTTCTTCAATAAGATCTACATGTAAGAAAGCATTGTTCACATCTAATTGTTGTATATGCCATCCTTTTGCAATGGCCACAACCAAGAGAATTCTAACACTGGTGTTTTTAGCAACAGGAGAGAAAGTGTCAAAATAATATCTCTTCTTCTTGTGTATAACCTTTTGCCACCAATCTTACCTTGTACCTTTCAATAGAGCCATTTGATTTGTATTTGACCTTATAAACCCATTTGCATCCAATGCAATGCTTACCTATAGGAAGATCAACTAAGCTCCAAGTGTTTGTTCTATCAAGAGCTTTTAGCTCAGCTTCCATAATCTTCTGCCAATTAACATTTGTACTTGCTTGTTTATAAGACTTTAGCTCTTGAATCTGAGATATGGAGGCTGTAAAATACTTATAAGATTGTGACAATTGACTTGTGGAAAGAAAAACAGAAATGGGATGTTGAATTTCCCTTCTTAGAAGCCACAATATTAACTTGAGAATGTGGATGAACTATAGAAGGTGGTAAAACAGTCTCATACAACTGCAAATATGCAAGAGGATGCTTCTGTCTAGTAGACTTTCTTACAACCAGCTCTTCTTGAGAATTGAAATCAGTAGTAGAACTTATATCTTTTACATCTTGTGAATTATACACTTGAGGTTCAGATAAATGAGTATCCAACTCATCTTGTAATTTAGCATGTAAAGTATTATTATCAACATTATTATCATGCAATTCTGATGCATTATTAGAATTATCAGTAATAATAGTAGTACTATCTGTAGAAAGATTTTGAACAGGTAAAACATAATCCATATTAACATTAGTAGACAAATCCTGAACTATTTTAGATTTCATGCTATCATTTAAAAATAATGAGTCCATAAAGTCATCAATATAAGTTTTATCAGAAAATGGAACACATTCTTATAAAATTTAACATTTCTTGATACAAATACTTTGTTAGACTTAATATCAAGCAACTTGTATCCTTTAGTACCAAAAGAATAACCTATAAGAACACACTTAACAGCTCTAGGACTAAACTTATGTCTATGTTGAAAAGGAGTACTAGCAAAACACAAACATCCAAAACTTCTTAAAGTGTTGATAATCAGGTTGCTTGTTTAAAAGCATTTCAAAAGGACTTTTATCATTTAGAATAGGAGATGAAATCATATTTATCAAGTGTACAGCTGTCAAAATACACACTCCAGAATTTCAAAGGTAAACAAGACTGAAAAAGTAAAGCTCTTACCACTTGTAAAAGATGTTGGTGTTTTCTCTCTACCACACCATTTTGTTGTGGTGTTTCAACATATGAAGTTTGATGCAATATGTCATAATCATGATAGAAATCAGAAAGGATAAATTCTGTTCCATTGTCACTTCTTAACACCTTAATTTTTACTTCAAATTGATCTAGAACCATATTATAAAAATTACACAAAGCATTTTTAACATCTATCTTTGTCTTAAGTAAGTATATCCAAGTACACCTACTAAAATCATCAACAATAGTTAAAAAAAATATATGCCCTGTATGAGAAGCAATGGAAAAAGGTCCCCAAACATCACAATGAATTAAGTAAAAAGGATTAGAAGATTCAGAAGAACTAATAGGAAATGAAGCTCTCTTCTGTTTAGCCAAATGACAAATATCACACTGCATATCTTGAGCATTACATCTTACATTCAATTTTTTGATATGAGATAGGTATTTAGGAGATATATGGCCTAACCTACTATGTCATAAAGCAACCAAGGAATTACAACTCACAATAGAATTAGCAAAAGATTGACTAGCAGTCTTTAAGTGATATAACCTTCAACTTTGTTCAGCAATACCAATCACTCTCAATGTGGTGTTGTCCTGCAAAATACAATGTGAGACAAGAAAACTAACAAAACATGCAGAATGTTTAGTAAGATGTGAAATAGACATAAGATTGAAGGAAAAATATGGAACATATAAGACATTATATAAAGTTAAAAATTCATTAAGAACCACATTTCCTATGAAAGCAGCAGTTGCTAATTCATTATTAGGCAATGTGATCTTTATATTAGATGTTATATTAGATGTTTTAGGAGATGAAGTGAAAAGACTATAGTCACTAATCATATGGTCAGTAGCACCTATATCAAGAATCCAACTAGATGTCTTAGAAAAAGAAATAGAATTAAGACAAGAATGACCTGGTTCAGTAGTAACATCAACACACTCTGTTGGTGCAAAAGCAGCAGCAGCTGAATGAGAGTTATCACCATTCTTTTTGTAGCTTAGTAAAATTCAAGAATTGCTCAAAGATCTCTTGAGTAAACAAAGGATTGGTAGATACAGATTTATCAGCCTTCACTGAAGAACTAACAGATACATTTGCAGCAATATCATTGTTAACTCTAGGACCTCTAGGACCCTTCCATCTTAAAGGATAACCTATGATTTGAAAACATATGTCCACTGTATGACCATGCCCTCCACAATGAGAGCACTTTAGCTTCTTCTTGTCCTTAACAAACTTGTTGTAACTAGCATTTCTTGCTAACATTGCAACCGAATCAAGTTGTAAAGGAGTTGAAGAATGTAACTCCCGTTGAGTTTCTTCTTAAAGAAGAAGAGAATAGACTTTTGCCAATGGAGAGAAAAGAGTAGAAAGAAGAAGTTGACTCTTAATTGCAGAATATGAATCATCCAAACCAATTAAAAAATTTAGCACTACATTTTGTTCTTGATTCTTGACCATAACTTGTAGCAAATTACAAGAATATTGAGCCATCATCCCACAAGAACATTTCATAATAGGCCTCTAGCTCAAATACTCATCCCAAAGAGACTTAAAGTTGTTGTAGTACAATACCAAGGAATGATTTCCTTTTGAAATAGAACTCAAGGATTTTTTCAAGTGATAAACACGAGGTCCATCAAATTTAGCATATCTAACATGAAGTTCATCCCATACCTTTTTTGTAAATGTAAAATACATCAATGTTTGCTTTATCAGGCTGAATTGAATTAAGAAGCCATAGCAACACCAAGTCGTTAGCTCTTACCCATGCAGCATGTAGAACAGAGTCACTCTCATTCAGAGAAGAAATCGAGTCATCAATAAATGGTAACTTATTATTCACACTGAGAGCTCTCTTTACTGTATGACTCTAGAAAATAAAATTTGTACCATTGAAAAGATCAAGAACAATCGAAACAGTAGTGTTATCATTTGGATGTAACACCAAAGGAGAAAACAAATTCAAGAAAGGATTAAGGAAAGAAAAATTATGAGAAGAAGAATCATTCTGATTCATCGTAGCACTCTGATTTACAGCAGAATTCTGATTTACAACAGACTCCATGAATAAAGCGTGATAGACACGATCGAGAAATCTCAAAGATAGACGTCAAGAACAGCGGAAGAGAAAACTAGGATCGAAGATTAAAATCTTAATCTTCAAATTGATACCATATTAAGAATGAGAAAGTTCTTATTGATGGAGATGAAAGATTACAAGAGATGAAAGATTTACAGAAGAAATGTAAAGAAGAAGATGATAACTAAGTGAGTCTTCAATGTAACCACTATCACATATATATAAATAGATGATAGAGATAGGTTAAGTTCTCATGCAACTAACTCTATCTTCATATAACTAACCTAGCAACTAAATTTTATTTTGTTTATCTTTAGAATTATATTAAATAAGTTCCACAATACATCAACTAAAACGGTTGTAGAGCCTAAACTCAATTGTAAATATACACATGGAAAAACGATGGATAAAACACAAGCAAGCAAACCTAGTGCATCGAACATGAGCTGTTAAAAACACTAGTAATGAAGTCTTAAAGAGCTACACAACTGACTGTCTTGTCAAAAACGTGTGACACGGTTGCAAATTAAATTAAGGGGAAATGACCACTTATACCCATTTTCATATAACGTTATTAAGGAGAATTGGCCATTTATACACATTTTCATATAACTTTATCCCATTATACCCATTTAGACATGCTCAACTAGTTTAAAAAATTGGAATCAGGTTGGGATTCTGATTTTAAACCGTAAACGTAAACCGATTACGTTCGGTTCGGGATGTTGCTGAATCGTAAATCAGCGATTATAGGTTTTCTAATTTTTTTTTGATTTTTCGAAGATAACACGTGGACGGCTCGGATGAGTTAACCATTGATGATCAATGGTTTGTTCCAAATGACCGTTGGAAACTACCGGTTCGAACCAGCCAATTTTTTTTTTTTAAATGCCACGTGTATAGCCCTAATGTCTTGACCGTTGATGATGAATGGTTGACATCTGTCAATCGTTGCGAACTGTCGGTTCGAACCGGTCCGGAACTAACGGTTTGAATGGTAGTTCGAACCGATCAACCTTTTTTTTTTAAATATGGATTTGCCTCTTTAAATATGGACATTTCATTTCATTTCAATTCACACAATTCATTTTGTGCTAATTGTTATTTCAATTTCATAATTAGTACTTAGTTACTACTCTTCCATTTCATTTTAATTTCACATTCTCATAATTTCATTCTCATAGCTACTACTCCTTCATTTCAATTTCATTCCATTTTATTCTAATTTTCATTCTTTTACAATTCCAAAAAAATACCTCAAAGATCCGGTTCTTCTTTTACCACTTCATCCCGTGGGAAAGGAAAAAGTCCTATGCCACTACCACAAGATTTGACTATAAATGATCTCATTGATTCTTACTCTCCTCATTGGAGTCAAGAATGTGAGAATTTGGAGGCAACTCTAGGCCCTAATACCGCAGCCGCCTTTGCTGAGCAAGAAAAAGAACAGGTGCCGAGAGATACTCAAAGGAGTGATAATACTAGGCGTACCACTTCTCGAGCATCTTTGACATTTTGAAGTGATATTTTCTCCGTTCATTTTAGAAAGGAGAAAATATCGAATAGCGACATGGATTACATAGTCACTTGCAACTATTGTGGAAAAAGCTATAAATTCAAGCATAGAGGAGGCTACGGGACATTCAACAACCATGTGTTGAAAAAGCATCTCGACAAGTTGCGTAATGAACGATTGCAAACCCAACTTCATGGATTTCCTGACTCTTCTCAAGGAGTTAAAGGTATGGATTCTTTACTTTTTAAATTTAATAAATTATCACATAAGAAAGGAGTAGCCGAATTTGTTGCTAAAAAATATCTTCCTTTACAATTTCCATGTGATGATAACTTTGAATAATATACTAGTGTTTATTTACAACTAGCTAGTACAAAATATCTAGAAATACCGTAAAATATGATATAGAAGAAATTGTAGGAGAATATAAATATAAATTAATTGAAGAGTTTAAAATGTCCCAACAAAAAATATTTATATGTAGTGATATTTGAAATGATCCTTATAAAACAAATAATTATATGGGTATTACGGCTCATTGGATAGATGATGCATGGAATGTACAAAAATGTTTGATTTCATATGTTGACTTTAATGTTAAACATGCGGCTATAAACATTGCACGTAAAATAATTGGCATTTTAAATGATTATGGTATAGTAAAAAAAATTACTATTGGATATGATAATGTTAGTGCTAATACGGCTAGTATACCTTTGTTAATTAAATATTGTAAACAACTATTGGAAGATAATTTTTTTCATAGTCGTTGTAAGTGTCATACATTAAATTTATGTGTTCAAGATGACTTAAAATAACTAGATGAATATATTAAACCTATTGCAACCGTCGTTCATGAAATTGTGGGATCAGGCATAAGAAATAAGCTAGATTTTGTAAGAATAATGGAATGGAAGTTAAAAAATTTATAGTTGATATGCAACATCATTGGAATTCTACTTATAACATGTTTAACTATTCTTATCAGTATAAAGATTTGTTTTGTCAATTTTTTTATGGAAAATCCACATAGTGAAATTATGTTAATGAATAATTCATGAGATGCATGTATTAATTTAATTCAACTTTTAAATTTTTTTGAAGAGGCAACTAGAGAATTATCCGATTGTTATTATTCTACTTCTCCATTAGTACTAGATCATTGTGTGAAAATTACTCTTATTTTCAATGAGTATTCCTATTTTAGGAGGTACAATTATAGTGATGAGATCAAAATAGTTAAAATATTTTCATAAAATATCCGATGTATTTTTATGTGCTAAATTATTAAATTCTAGGATTAGAGAAGATGGCTTAGGAGAATTATTAAAAATGTATTATTATGCATTATTCCCAAATTTTATATTAGGAGAATATGATGAAGTTGAATATGTTCTCAATTATATGGAAGTTGTTGGTAGAGCTAAACAATCATTAGTCGAACTATTTAAAGAATATAAAATATTATTTGGTGATTCTAGTGATGATGATCATTTAGATGCACAAAATGTAGGAGGTAGTAGTTCTTCCTCTTATTCATCTAGTTTTGGTGGTAATCTTAGTCAATTTTACTATATTTATGATAATAGAATACATAAACCACCTAGAGCAAATCACGAATTAGATTCATACTTAAGTGCTACTTTTGAATTAATTGATTTTGCACATCCATTGGATCTATTGAAGTGATGATAAAAAAGGACCATCATTTATCATATTTTAACTATTATTGCTAAAAAAAAAATTGCAAGTCTCACCTCAACCGTTTCCGTTGAACAAACATTTTCCAAATGAGGTCATATGTTGAATTCAAAAAGATCAAGATTGACCAAAGAGAATGTACAAAACATTACTCTTCTTAAAGATTGTGTGAGCCAAAAACCGTCAACAACATCTAGATTTCTCAAATTTAGATGAAGCTTTCGATGACACCTATGGCTATGATTCAAACACGTCCTCCTCCACCGGAACCAACATTGACGAATGAAGGTAAGTTTAGGTAAGATAACTACGTGAGCTTTGATTTCTTAATTTTACTAAGGATATGTAGGCAATTTCATTCAAAGTTTGGAAGTGTAATTTTAATTTCACTTTTAAATTTAGAATGAAACCCAAACTCTTTCAAATTTTTTTTATCTCTTCTTTCATTTATTTATACAAAGTTGTAATTTTTTTAACTTTAATATTGATGTATGATTGTAATATATTGAGTTGTAACTTATAATTTTTTTTTTCATTCATAACTTATAATTTTTCATTCATAATTCAATTGTAACTATTGAGTTGTAACATGTAACTTGTCATTTTTTTCCTCATTTTATTTTCATTGAAAGGTTATGGTTCCTATTAAGAAAAAATGGGAAAAAAATTGTTAGAAAAAAAAAACAAAAAAAAAAAACATTTTTGGATTTAGGTATGGTCACGCCTAACTTCAAAGAGTGTATTTTTATGAATTAATTACATAAAAATGAATTCATTTAAATCTATCTTGTGTTTTTATATTAATTACAAGTTTATGTTATGATGATGAAATAAATAAACAAAAATGCAAAAAAATAAAAAAAGTTTCAAAATCGATCAAACCGTAGAAAAAAAAAGGGAAAAAAACTCGGATAAACCGGCAGTTCAAACCGTCGGTTTCGATTCAACAGCCGGTTTCAAATCGAAACTGAAACCCCCAAGGTTCGGTTCCAATTTGTCCTAACCGGTTTGTAAAATCGCAGGTTCAGAACCGACGAACCAGAACTTGAACCAAATGATCACCTCTATGGCCATTAATATAACTTTTGATTCTCAAATACCCTTAAATATAAAACTTGAGCCCAAAATACCTATTTTCAATCTAAGTTAACTAATAAATGGGCCCCTAATTCCAGTCAATCTTATCACCACAAAGAATCCCACCGACCCACTTCATTTTAATCTCAATATTTTCATGCAACATTAAAAATACCAAAAATTGGAATTGTATACTAAATATTGTGATTAATAGTATTTTAATAGTAAATATTTTGTTACAATTACACGATTCTCAATTTGCATGATTCCTACTTTTACAATTTGATTTGATTTGTCCTACATGGGAATATTATTTCCAAACTTACTATTAATAATTTTAATAATTTTATTACACAAAAATACTAAAATAAGAATTGTATATTTACTTTGTAACAAAAATAATTTTCATGTAAATATTTTAATCTCAATATTTAGTATTTATGTAAAAATAGTTATACGAAATATATTAATATTTACTAAATATTTACATGAAAATACTTAGTTTAATTCCTATTGTAAATATTTACGATTAATCTCAATTTAAAATTATTTTATTAGTAAATACTAAGTAAATATTTAGATATTGAGATTAATAGTAAATATTTAAATATTTACAACAAATAGTATTTACATGAAAATACTAAGTATTTACCTCACTTAAAATATTTTCGTGTAACATTTAAAATACTAAAATAGGAATTATATATTAAATATTGAGATTAATAATATTTTAATAGTAAATATTTTGTTATAATTACACGAAAATAATTTGTTACTAATAATTACAGGAAAATAATTATATTGAAATTTTTTGTTAATTGTATTAATAGTAATAATTACACAAAAATATCGAGGTGTAATAATTACAATAGGATCAATATCGTAATTATTAGTTAGTTTGTTATTTTCGTATATTAATAGGATAATAGTATTTACTATTAAAATTATTAAAACACGAAATAATTATTAATAATTATTTTCGTGTATTTACTAATAGGATAACTAACTATTTTCATGTATTAAATAGGATAGAAAAACTATTAAATTGTATTTACTAATAATTACTAATAGAAAATAACTATTAAATAACTAATAGGATATTTACTAATACACGAAAATAATATTAAATACAAAATTAATAGTTATTTTAGAATAAATAAACTATTAAGTAACTATTAATAGTATTAGTAAATACACGAAATAACTATTAAATAACTATTAATAGTTAGTAAACACTATTAAATAACTAAATAACTATTAAACACGAAAATAAACTATTAAATAACTATTAATAGTGTAAATAACTATTAAATAACGAAATAACTATTAATAGTAAATACATGAAAATAACTATTTATTTTAATACTAATAGTAAATAGTTACACGAAAATACTATTAATTATTTACTAATAGTTATTTAATAGTTATTTTCATATATTAATAATTATTAAGTTATTTAATAGGATCAATAGAAAATTAATTTTTTAAATACTAATAGTTAATTACATTAATACTAATACTTACACGAAAATATCCTAGATACTAATAATGAAAAAAATAATTTTAATAGTAAAACACAAAAATTACACGAAAATAATTTTATTACTAAATTGGGATTAATAGTAAAACACGAAAATCACACAAAAATAATTTTATATACTAAATATAAATAGTATTTTCTTACTAAATTGTTACAATATTGAGATTAATAGTATTTTAATAGTAAATTTCTATAATCATTATTACAAAAAGAAAAAATTACACGAAAATACTCATCATTACAATTTCTATATTCATCATTTAGTTACGAAAATTATTAATAGTAAAACTATAGAAAGTTGGGGGACCCAATTTAGTAACAAAATTATTTTCGTGTAATTGTAACAAAATATTTACTATTAAAATACTATTAATCTCAATATTTAGTATTCAATTTCTATTTTAGTATTTTTAATGTTACACAAAAATATTAAGATAAAAATGAAGTGGATGGGTAAGATTCTTTGTAATGATGGGATTGATTGAAATTGGGAACCCATTTATTAGTTGATTTGGATTGAAAATGGGTATTTTCAACTCAAATCTTATATTTAAGAATATCTAGGAATCAAAAATTATATTAATAAATATAATAAGATAAAATTATATGAAAATGGATGTAAGTGTCCATTTCCCCCTTAAATTAAATTTTCCACTCTCTTAATTCTTCCAGATTGGATCATAACATTTATTTCTTCATTTATTTTAACACTTCAAACACACACAAGAGAAAGATATATGGTGATAGCCGAAACAATTAAATGACAAGCAAAACAGAGTCTCATAAAATTAAAAACATAAAATTAAGTCAAAAATAATTTGAAGTGGAAGGAGAGATAGA
Source organism: Scutellaria barbata (assembly GCA_028654395.1). Classification (NCBI taxonomy): domain Eukaryota; kingdom Viridiplantae; phylum Streptophyta; class Magnoliopsida; order Lamiales; family Lamiaceae; genus Scutellaria; species Scutellaria barbata. Next base: position 18,980,066 of record CM053652.1, on the reverse strand, counting down.
GAGAGAAAAAGAAGGTAGAAAAAAAAAAAAAAAAAAAGACAAAAATCCCTAAATACTATGAGTCTGAGATTCATTAACAACAAATTGCAAAACTCTCGAAATTCCCTAAACCTTAACCACCAAATTTGATAACATGAATATAATAGAAAAGGAAAGAATATACAAATAAAGAAAGAAATAAAATGAAAAATTACCATGATAAATATGAATCACAATTCGTAGATGGTGAGTGATGTTTGAATTTGAGATTTCTGCGGTATCTCACTCTCAATCTATGTATTGTATTCTGGTTGTAGAGGTTGGTGGTTGACTGATTGGTTTATAAATATTACCCTATAATTTGAAAAAAATAATTTAAAATACACACAGTATGCGGACCAGTCTCGGTTTAATCGCAGGCTAGCCCTGTTTACCCATGGGCTTAACGGTTCCGGTCAACAAGACCTAGTTTTAAATAAACTCTTAATATTTTAATCTAACCTTCTCTTGCTGTGGGCTTTTAACATCCCTAATGTTGATTATATTGAATGGATTAATTCGTTTTTATTGATCCATATGAACTTTATTTTACATAAAGTCCCACGTAAGACCTACTCTTTAATAAACATTTTCTCATAAATTTTATTTGTATGTTTATTAGCTCCTATTTTAGAGCGCACACATATATGCGTTATTAATGCATATTAATGTGGGTTCTATATGTCTAATCATCACTTCTTTAGCATTTTAATTTTATTAACACATTATAATAGCGATTGAAAAAGCTAATGGAGAGTACTTATGGATCCCATTACTCACTTACCCACATTATTTTATTTTACATCAATTAAACACATTTGTTTTTAAACCTTACTCGTTACTCAAATAAGTACTCCAAATCATTATTTGTTCTGAGCTGCTTCAGTTACTGATGTTCTCTATTGTTTGAAACATTATTTGAACCTTATGAAAGATTAACTTTTAGATTTCAGTACTAAGATCCTTACCTTTCTTCTGGAATAATCATCTATAATGGACATAAAACATCTTCAATATTTTTTGCTTGTGTTCTAACTGGACCCAAAGATTTGAATGAACTTAGTCCAATACACTTTTAGTATAAAATCTGAGCCTTTTTATCTATCCAAGAATGTAGCAAGCATTATTTTGAAAGTTCTTGTAGAACTCTTTCACTCACATGGGCTAGTCTTCTGTGTTAGAGAAGAGTATTGTCTTTCTCTCTTGACTAGAGATTTAACCATATACAACCCTTCTAATTTCTCATAAACATCATTGATAATGATCTCTTTTGATTGTACTTGTCTTAAAACTTTATCCCCTAAATACTGAATCAACATGATGCATGTCTTTTCTAACATCAGTCTTTTCTTCAACCTTCAACAATGCAGGAAAAACTAATTCCTCTTTCAAAGCCTTTGCAAGCCCTTGTTGAACCAACAATATGCCCTCATCTTGATTCTCCAAAGCCCAAAGTCTCTCTTCCCTATGAATTTCTCCACATCAAATCTTGTAGAATTCATTCTCTTCCCACAAACAACACCAATTGTTGTGAAAGAAAACAAATTGCAATTCAAATGTCAAACAATCAACCAAGAATGTTAGTTAAATAAGAACCAATGCAATTCACAATTAGAAGATCACACATAAAATCACAACACTAGAAAAGACCACCAAGATATAACGTGGTTCGACCCAGTCCACTAGATCTACTTCCATAGAAGTCAAAAGAGTCTTGTTATTGATGATCACAAATGCCAAAAGTACAAGAGCAACACTTCAAACCAATCTAAATAGCCACAAGGTTAATTGATTCACTCTTGTTCGTCCCAAGTGGTAAGAGGTTTAAAGGGGTGAATAAAGCTCTTCAAAAAATTTAAAAATTTTCACTTCACAGAATGTGTAGTCTCTGTTGCTCGATGTAGGCTAGAAAGCTTACAGTGTTGTAGGCAAACTGAGTGATTACAACGCTATAGAGTGTTGTTGTATGCAATAAGAGGGAGACTTCTAAAGAGTTTTGTACAATGGAATAAAGGATTCCTTTTGAAAGACTTATGCGAATATGAGTTAATTTAAAGAAGATTTAATGTAGTATGTTGTATGATGCACGATAAATGTTAGAAGAAGAGCAGCAAACTGTGAGTATTTAAAGATGGAGAAATCCCTCTAATCCACTTTACTCTTTGCACATGAGGAATTTTGTTAAATTTTAGTTTGGTTTACATATCCTAGCTATTATAAACTTTCAAACCTAACAAATAACAGCAGCTAGATTCCATATAGGTTGCTCGAGCTATTTTCAACCAAAACCCACATCAGATCATACAGTCGATACAGGATCTTTACCCTTTTAAAGGTGAATAACACTTAACAAGTAACTTTGTTCCTTCAGCAAAGTACTCCTAAAACAACCTAAACACACGGTAAATGTTAAAGTATATAGGGTGTTGGGGGTGTCTTCAACTAGTGTTTAGCTAGTCTTCTGATCTCTGAAAATAAACTTGAACACTTGACTTGCTCTTGAGGTTAAGTCACTACTGAAACTTTGAACATTGAAAATGCTTGAACTTGAGAGCTTGCTAGAGTTTGAATCTTGGGAGTTTCAATAATCATTCCAATTTCACTTTTCCTTTATTTACAGTGATAGAATTTTGTCCGTTGAAAAGAGGAAAAGACTCAATATTTAATGTTCGATCCTTTCTCATACAACCGTCATTTAATGCTATTTGGACTCTAGCTGTGGGGGCCGCTTCTTATCCTGCAACACGTGTCCAAACATCCATTTTTTATTGGCTCTTATCTTAAAATTGCAATTTTGTCTCTATTGGTAACATTTTCAAAGTGATAAGTCTTGGATTTGTTGTTTTTGACAACCTCGAACTTCAGTGAGTAGTTTTACATTTGTTGTATCCTTGATCATGCAATAACTGAAGTATTGCTGTAATATCCTACATGCAGTAGTCTAGCATCATGATGTATCATCTTTCTTCATTCAGAGAGTGTTTCTTCTATCTTCATACAACAATAATGGTTTATTGTTTGCGGTCTTCTGATCATGCTTGTGTGCAGCAGATGTTTTCTCTCAGTGTGCAGTCGCTCTTTTCCTACAACGTGCAGTAGTGTTTTCTCCGTGCATCTTGCATCAATTGTTTTTTACAGTTTGCAGCAAGGTCTTGACTAGTTTTCTTCTCATACTTCATCCTATTCTAAAGACTCAAAACTTAATCTAACTTCACTTAAACATTGTGGAAAATGAAGTATTTTATATTCCTATTACAAACTTATTTTATCTTATCAAAATCTAAATAATCAATTTCTAACTCTCGTAGAACAAAAGAGTAGAAGTGCGTAATCTGGATTTCAAGCTTCAAAGATAAATCTTTAGTTTAGTTTTTCAAACTATTAATCTGCAGACAATCAATAATAAGCTGCAACTACCACGCTAAATAGCTGCTCCATGTTCACAAGAGAAATAACCATTTTAACGGTCTTGGGGCGTCTTTGGCTTTACGAGAGAAAGCTCGCCGGAGAAAAAGTTTTTCTCTTCCCGTCCCGGGGCATACTCCGGTGCGTACACAGAAGAGGAAATCGCAATGCATCTTGCTCAGCAGGCCTAGCTTGGAGTGAGAGTGTAGCGGGGGTAAGGAAAGTGGCCGCCAGAGAGGAAGCCAAACCGGCTGCGTAAGCGCAGCTAAGCTAATATGCACCGGATAAAGCCAGGTGCCGTATTTATTCTGAAAATGTAAATGAACAACACGTTTTTTTTAAGTAACACGACCCTTTCCTTGCTAATGAAATGGAAAACGTGAAAGCAAAAAAACTCGTTTCTTCCATTTGAAAGCTAATAAACTTTTAACAATATAATGAAACACTAGCACAATATTTTGTTTTTTCTTCAAGACATAAAAAAAGGATGGTAGAATACGATTTACCTAGTAAATTGTATCATAATTATTAATATACTAATTGTGAATGGATCCTAGATACATGCTATGGGGTCGATCCAACCTGATCCAAAAGGTGATTTTCACATGCCCCAGTGCTTATTTGGCAAATATGTTATACCTTTTAATTATATTAACGCAACATTTATATTATAAAAACATAACATTTATGTTATAATGATATTTAAACAAATATGTTATATCTTTTTAAACATTTATGCTATAATAATAATAAATTTATGTTATAATATATTTTACATACCTTTTAAAACATTTATGTTACAATAATATAACTTTTATGTTGATAAAAATGTTTAAGTAATATTACATGAAAGTTTAAGTAATATTACATAAATGTATGAGCAATATCACAAAAAAATATGATTCAATAGTGACAAAATTGTTTTTTTTCCCTAAATTAAAGTATTACATCAATGTTATGATATTTGTACTTAAATGTTACACTAATATAACATAAATGTTGTACTAATGTATGTATAAATTGTGCCGAAATTATTTTTATTTTTTAGAAGTAAAAGTATTATATAAATGTTATGATATTTATATATAAAAATTATACTAATATAATATAAAATTAACGTATAAATTAGAAAAAGAAATTAAGGAATTGAGGATCCGGGATGACCCAGTTGCACTCGTACACTAGTTTCATATAAATGTTACTCAAATCGTATATATATACGATGAAAATTAGAAAAATTTGCTTGTCGCGCAGAGTTGGGTGTGGCATCATTATGGAGAGGCAAAACAATTTACAATATACACAATTAACTAATTAATTCTGGGTGAATTAATTAAATAATAAAGTTAAATATAATTCAAAAAAATTTTAAAAAAAAAGGGTGGTTTTGGGTTTTGGCTTTGAGTTAAATAAAACTCTCAAATGGTTAGGTTTGGATTTTGGGTGAAACATGTGAAATATATATTTGGTTTTTGGATTAATATTACATATAATCCATTGTAAATTAAGTTGGACAAATCTGAACCATATATATATATATATATATATATATATATATATATATATATATATAACTAAAAGTTTCCGTAACAAATTGATTTTTATTTTATTGATGAAGTCTTATATATTTTAAAGACTGATCATTTGAATTGAGTTCAAACCCAACCAAATAATAATTATAGAATTGATTTTTGTGTCCTGAAATATCTTCTAGCTAGTGAGTACAGAGCTAAATCATAAATCCATATATTTATATTTATATTTTTTATGTCAACTTTTTATTTGGTCTAAATCAGACCTTGTTGTGTATAGGAGAAAAAACAAGCATAATTTAAAAACGAGTTGATGTCTCTTAAAATTTTGGAAATAATATATATGTCTGATGCGTCACGTTGGGCTCATGTGATCCCATGTGATCTTGCATGTGATATTTCACACTTGTGTGTCGATTTATATACATACACCCAAAATTCTTATAATGCCCCTTGTACAATATATATGGATTTATAGAACGGCATAGCTTTAATTTGTATTGTACACTTTTTAATATATCCTTAAAATAAAGTTTTAGATCTCATTATACGCAAAAATTCATATGAAACACTTTCATGTAAATAATTTTATGAGATAAAGTTCCATATCAACCATAAATCAAATTAATTTTTATAAATTTATATGTGAATTATATATTATGAATTATGAGTTGATCAGGTTCATGAAATTAAATCCATTAAATGATCACACAAGAATCAAACTCGTCTTTACGTTATTTTCATAATTTAGTTAGTTATTGAACTTGATATATTCCATCTCAAGAAATCTTATTTTGATCAACATTAAGAACGATATGATTATTTTCCTAAAAAAAATATAACCCAAAAAAGAAATAAAGAAAGAAACCCAAATAAATAAAGGATATATCCATTTAAATTGGTTATAATCAAATCGAAACATAAGTTATAGATCAATTAAAAACTTATCTTATTTTGATGAACATTAAGAACGATATGATTATTTTCCTAAAAAAAATATAACCCAAAAAAGAAATAAAGAAAGAAAGAAACCCAAATAAATAAAGGATATATCCATTTAAATTGGTTATAATCAAATCGAAACATGAGTTATAGATCAATTAAAAACTTATCTTATTTTGATGAACATTAAGAACGATATGATTATTTTCCTAAAAAAAATATAACCCAAAAAAGAAATAAAGAAAGAAAGAAACCCAAATAAATAAAGGATATATCCATTTAAATTGGTTATAATCAAATCGAAACATAAGTTATAGATCAATTAAAAACTCATAATAATTAAACGATCATGTTTGGCATCTTATCATTATTGTAGATAATAATTGAGTGAGACTTGTGTGTAATTATTGTATGGATTTTAAATCCATACAACGCGGGTTGGATCGGGTCGAATCCGACCTGAATCCACGTATTTTTCTTTTTTTTATCCTAACATTTATGTTGTGTTAGTCATACATTTATATTATGTTAAGCATACATTTATATTATGTTAAGCATACCTTTATGTAATACTTTAACTTTTAAAAAAAAAAAAACCTAATTTTGGCAAAAAAAAAACCCTGATTTTGACGAAAAAACTATAATTTCAGTACAAAAAAATCCTAATTTGTATATATATACCTTTATGTAAATATTACGCATACCTTTAATTAATTAATATTAGTAATACTTTTATATAATACATAAAGATACAACTAACATAATTAAAAGATGTGACTAACATAACATAAATGTATGTTTAACATAACATAAAAACCCTAAATGTATGCTTAACATAACATAAAACCACAAATGTATGCTTAACATAACATAAAGACATGTTTAACGTTATATAAATGTATAGTTAATTTAACATAAATGTATGTTTAATATAATATAAAAATTCTAAATGTATGCTTAACATAATATAAAACCATAAAAGTATGCTTAATATAACATAAAAATATGCTTAATATAATAGAGACCTTAAAGGTATGCTTAACATAACATAAAAGTATGCTTAACATAACATAAAGGTCTAGGACCTAGAGCGAATTTGGGTAGGTTTGAGCACATTCATCCAAGCGCGTGGAAGCGCGCGCGCGTGGAGGTCGGGTCGGGTCAAGTGTATGGATTCTAGATCCATACACCAGTTGTATAAAAGTTTTTGTGATAATAATTTATGAGTACGATCTTATGCGAAATCGCCTCACGGATTTCATTTCGTGAGATGGGTTGGGTCGGATCGGACATAATAAATTAAGTAATAGTTTTGTATGTATTAGGTAATACTTTTTCATATTTTAAGTAATACTTTTATATTATTTTATGTAATATATGTATATAATACAAAAGTATTACATGATATATAGAAAAATATTATATAATATACATAAAAGTATTACATGTTGCATGAAAGAAAAGAGCACCTAAATAGCTAGGATCCGCATGTTTTTTTAGCTATCCGACCCGACCCCATTCGGGGTCAGGTATTCTATGATACAAAAATATTACCTAATATATAGAAAAATATTACCCGATACACATAAAAGTATTACATATTTTTTTATAATCCAACTCAACTCAAAACAAAAGTATTATCTGATATACGAAAAAGTATTACCTAATACATATAAAAGTATTACATATTTTCTTATAATCCAATTTAACTCAAAATTATCTTATAATATAAAATATTACCTAATATAAAATAAAATATTACTTAATACACACAAAAGTATTACATTATTTCTTATATTCGACCCAACCCGACACTTCTCATTGAATGGGATCCGTAAAACGATCTCACCCAAAACTTTGTCATAATTTATTTATTCTTTTACACACACATTAAATTCATCGATCATGTTTTTTTGAAATTGTCATTTAAAATATCCATCATAAATAATTTTTACTATGTCTATCAATGAAGTGTAATAAATTCATCCCCTCGTTATATGAAAAGTGAAATTAATAAGTTATTAGATTTTTGACACATCAATCATAAGTATATATTAGTGTATCAATGGTGAGTAAGGAAGCAGGGCTATATATATATATATATATATATATATATATATATATATATATATAAATAAAACCTTACTTTCGTTAGTTATTAATTGTTAGTTTTAACTTTCAGCGCTCGAATTTATAATAGCCAACTTATTCTTTTTCCTTTTTTTTTTTGATAAAAACCCTATTATAATGCACAAAAAATTTTATACAACTGATGCACGAATTTAGGATTCATGCACCTTACCCGACCCGGCCCACATGTCACTCCACGCGCTCTCTACGAGCGCACGTACCTCCATGCGTCTGGATGGGTGCGCTCCAACCCACCCAAATTCGCTCCAGGTGTTAGACCTCTATATTATGTTAAACATACATTTATATTATGTTAAACATATATTTATGTTATGGTAATCATACATTTAGGGCCTTTATATTATATTAAGCATACTTTTATGTTATGTTAAGTATACATTTATGGTTTTATGTTATGTTAAGCATAGTTTTAGGGTTTTTATGTTATATTACGTATACATTTATGTTATATTAAGCATACTTTTATGTAACATTAAACATACATTTATGTTATGTTAAACATACATTTATATTATGTTAGTCACAACTTTTAATTATGTTAGTTGTACCTTTATGTATTATATAAAAGTATGACTAATATTAATTAAAAGTATACGTAACATTTACTTAAAGGTATATATGTACAAAGTAAGATTTTTTTTTTGTTTTGAAATTATAGTTTTTTTGTCAAAATTATGATTTTTTTACCAAAATTAGGGTTTTTTTTTTAAGTTAAAGTATTATATAAATGTATGCTTAACATAATATAAATGTATGACTAACACAATATAAAGATCAGGATTTAAAAAAAAAATGTACGGATTCGGATCGGATTTGGCCCGACCCGACCTGCATTGTATGGATCTAAAATCCATATAAAAATTATAATGATATATCAATATGAGTTATTACGTCTGCTAAATATGAAAGTTCAAGAACTGAATCAAACACTAAATTATACATAAATCTATTCAAGAACGTATTCCTATTAAGAGACATTGATTCCATTACAAGAATGCATTCGCATCGCATCATCCAATGCCCCTAATCAAAATCTTATATTCTTACATATAAAGATCTTATATATATATAGTATTTATTGATGATATTAATCTACACATAACAATGAAATATTTACATTTTTCTAATTTTAAATATTAATTTATCTGAATTTTGTAAAATTCTAAAATAATATTTGAATTATATCTTTGTTAATTTAGGTAATATTATTACCTAATATCCTAAACCCTAATAATATAATACAAACCTATTATTTGATATATAGAAAAATATTACCTAACATACATAAAAGTATTACATCAATATTATTATTCAATTAACACAAAAGTTTTTCAGTTAACTCTTAATTATAACCATTATTGTTTTTCCATCAATATTACATGGAATTTGGGATGTGAGTATATATGAGCTGATTTGATCTAATGGAGGTAATATTAATGTTATCAAAAAAAATAAAAAATAATAACAGCAAGTATTTTGAAAAAGTTATAAGGCAAGAAAATAAATGTAGTTTGGTATACCTAATTTAATTTTTTGCCAAGTCTAAACGGACAAGAGCTAAAAGACATTATTGTCTTCCACCATCCGGACCATTGGGCACTTCTCACGTGCATTAATTGATGTCCCATGTCCACACAATTAGGGCTAAACATTAAATTTAATTATTTGATATCTAATTTTATATTGTTTGTTTAAAAATAAATAGGAATCTTATCACTTCATGGATTTAATTTTCTAAAACGACTCAACCCATAATTTATATACACATTTATAAAAATGAAATTGGTTTGTAGACAATGAGTTTTCATCTTACAGAATTATATCTATTAGACAGTCTTATATGAATTTTTGTATACAAAAATTAATCCACTTCACTTCAATAAACAAAGTAATTATGAACACTTTAATTCTATAATTTATGATAAAATATTCATCCTTCGACCACAACTTAATATTCATTGTTTTTAAGTCAAATTTAGATACTTGTGGTCTTCTTGCCCGTACCACCTAAACTCGGTTTACAGTGTCAAAATTTAGGTCATATCATTATAACCCCTGCGAATAGAATGACATTGTCTATTTACAGTAATTTGTATCGTATCTCATACTAATAAAATCAGGTCGTTTCATTTTCATAAGTTTATGTCATTCTAACATGTACAATCAAAGGTCGTGTCTAATGGATCAAAATGACTACAAAGATTAATAATTCAAAAGATTTTTTTTTTTTTTAGAAGTTGATTAAGAATGATAATTTTTACTAGTAATTATTGAATAAGTTGAAGCTTATAAAGTCCAGCTCGACTAAATTTCTTTCTATGTTAATTTGATAGTTAAATTTTACTAGTTCATACATAATCTTCAATGTCTATCAGTCTTATAACATCCAAACAAATTTCAACGACAATGAATTCGACGTTGATGTGATTAGGAGGAAAATATTGTTATGCCATCGATTATAATTGTTACAATTTCAATATGTGACATTGCCTTTTGAAATTCTCAGATTCATAATTTCATGTTTGATTAGTTAAATAAAATTTAAATGAGTTTAATCAAGTTATATTCAATTGAGCTTAAATAACTTCATCATCAGATTTATTTACTTACTAATATAATTGATTAATATAAAATAATATTTCTCTCTCTCTGGACATGGATTCTCTTCTATTGATCTAAAAAACATGCAAATTAAATCACGCAGCAAAGGATTTTGACATGGATTTAAATCGAATTTAAATCAAATTTTGAATCTCATTAAGAAAAAAGAAATATATGTTCGGACTTGACTGGTGAGTACTTCGAGTTAAACTCATTATTTACTCATAATTATAATGTTTTTCGATTTTAATTTTATAGTTATCATAATTTTTAATTTAATCTCATAACTTAATTAGAATAAGTTTTATTTAATCCAATTTTAATTGAAATTTTTGAATTTTGTAGAAAAATGTCATACGAAATTTTTTTATTTGTATTTTAATTTTGACATTCCACCAATAAAATTTTGACACCTTACATTTTCCGATAAAATTTATTAAAATTGAACTGAAATCGAGCATAATTAAAAAATATGATAATTATATGATTAAAATCGAAAGTTACCATGGTCATGAGATTAAAAATGATTTTAAGCCAATTAAGTTTGTGGATTTATTTAACCATTTTTTACCGTAATCTTCTAGAAGCAAAATTTGCACTTTACAAGTAGCTTATGCACGACCGACTTTGCAGTCAAAGTATAAGCTATGTTTATTAATTAATTATACATGATGATGGAGTCTCTAAGTAATATTAATTAACATTAAATGATCGACTAATGCTAGCTTATGATAAGATAATTATCTGGAGATAATTAAATTAGGATAATTAGGTAAGCTGTCAAAAAAAAGATAAAGGTAAGATATAAAAGACTATTAAGAAAAGGTAGGATTATTAAGATAATAATAAAAATGTAAAAAGGGTGTATGATGGCATATTGTACGTAAAAGTACCAAAGCTTGTCATATCCAATATTATTATTATATTTACATTTGAAAAGATCATGGGTGGGGATTTTGAATTGTAATCAATAATTTGTAAAGTCTCTAAAATTTTTAAGAGATTATTTTAGAAATTACATTGTGTAGGATGAAATCACATTCATCTAATTCTACATCTAAGTTATCATTTATGATCGAGTTTTGTAGAGAACAATTATTATATTAAACAGTCGCACTTTGCGATTAAATCAGGTCGTCAACTTATTGAAAACTTGTATCATATAATAATATTTTGTGTAATAAATATAATTTGGTATATACATGATACAAATAAAAATAAATAAAATAAAATCTCATAAATTATTCATGGATATGTAGTCTTGAAGCCAAAACTTACCCTAAATATATAAAATTATTACATAATAACTTAAAAGTATTATTTAACCGTCGATTAATTAGTCCATGTGTTGATCCCACCTTTGAGAGATTGGATGCTTGAAAGAATTTGTGGTGGGGTAGGTTGAGTCATTTAAAATTATTTAATTTGATTTTGCATATCTCATGTTTTGACTTGATGAAGGCACATTTCACATTGTTTACCAAACATATCATTTAAAAATCAGATTTCCCCTATTTTTATAAGCTTTAATATAATTGTATAAACTTAATTTAATTTGTGTTCTCTTAAAAATAAAAGGTCATTGTATTATTCAATTATAATTATTTTTAACTTGAAATGTGGTTTAGAGCAAGTCTAAATCCAACTTATTGCTACGTGATGATTCTTGCGTGAGCTCTTATCCAAAATGTTAATAAATGAAAGAGATATAAATATGTCCCCGAAAAAGACTTTTGATATCAAAATAATTTAATATTATTATTTCACATTAAGATGCTTATTTCAATAATAATTTCATGATATTACTCTTCTTAAAGCGCGTGGCTTCTAACTATTATTACAATTAATTAATTATATATATATGCTTAATTGCAAAATCAATAGTCATATTTTTCAAAAGTATAATTTAATCATGAATATTTTTGAATTTTTTAAAGACCCCAACTTCACTTCACTATTGAAATTCGAATCATAGTTTTATTTTTCAGGTAATTTGAAAAATTTTAAAAACAAAAAATGAACTTTTATCTCCATAACAGAAGACGTTTTTAGGTGAATTAAAATTGTAAGAAGAGCGTTTTTATTTAATTTTTTACTTTAAAATTTACACGCTTATATTATGGTTTATAGAGTGGTTATTTAGTGTGGGACATATGTACTTAAATTGTCGAAAAAATATAAATGTGACTCAAAACAGTATTAATGGGTTAATTCATAAATTATTTTACTAAATTCAAAATATCAAAGTTAAATTACTTTATTTTTTCAATTAGGCCAAAATTATATAAATTATAAATCACAGAGGGACAACTTCCAGAACCAAATGTACAACCATACTGATTCTTGAAAAACACGAACACAAATGAATAAATAAGATTCAAGATTATTTTCCTAGATTATTGTAAAATCTTAAAAAAAAAAAAAAAAAGTACCCTAAATTGTACAATTCTCTGATACCCACTTGTGTCACTGCCAAACGCCATATATTCAAGAAATAATTAATTAATAAATACTGCTAATCTACGTTGTTGGTCCCCTTCTGGCAAGCTGTTTCAGGCCTGTCTCTCTTGAAATTTTTATATACATACATCTATGCATACACATGGTTGTAAGTATCACACACATTCAACGTCGAGCACAAAGGGTGAAACTGTGGGTCAATCACTGCGTGTTGTGTGTGTAGTTTTTGTATTGCAGCTCGTGATGAGATAGAAAGTGAAAACATTCGTGAGAGAGAGAGTGAGAGAGGTGGAGTTTTGTCTGGATTTGGAGTGGTGGAGTGGAGGGATAGAGTTGTTTTTCTTTTTGGAGGAAAAAAGAAAAAGGACAAATCTTTGTCATTTTGATGGGATCCCACAATGTATTTTCTTCTAAAAAATCATGTTGTTTGATTTAACATTGCAGATCCCTTGTACTGATCTTTGAATTGGAGATTCATTATCTCTCTCCTCTGGTAGAGAGAGAAGATTGAAGCTAAGTAAGAGAGAAAGAGAGAGAGGGAAAATAGGGAATAAGATTGAAGGAATGAATGGTGTTGCTGATCTGGATTTAGATGATTTTGAGTTTATAGAAGTTGATCCTACTGGAAGATATGGAAGGGTATGTATCTATATCTTGAGTTTTTCAATGTCATTAACTCTTGCTCTTTTTTTTTTTTTTCTTGTCAATTAATGCTTCTATTATCTGCTGTCACTCACTCTGCAATAAATTTATACTTGATGGATTTAAGCTAGTTTTTTTATTTCCTATGTTTGTTGTGATTGCAGTATGATGAGATTCTTGGAAAAGGGGCTTCAAAGACAGTGTATGCATCTCCTCAAAAAAAAAAAAAAAAAAGAGTATCTTTTTTTAAGAAGAAAATCTAGTACTTTATATGGGCTTGTTAGATTTTTCTCTTTTTTTCTTTGAATAAATTTTAATTTATGCAGCTATAGAGGATTTGATGAATATGAAGGGATAGAAGTAGCATGGAACCAGGTGAAACTTTATGATTTTTTGCAAAGTCCTGAGGATCTTGAGAGGCTATATTGTGAAATTCATCTGCTCAAAACTTTAAAACACAAAAACATTATGAAGTTCTGTACTTCTTGGGTGGATACAGCTAATAGAAACATCAATTTTGTCACAGAAATGTTCACTTCTGGCACTCTCAGACAGTAAGTCTTGTTGTTTACATTCTTGTCTTTATTTTTGTGTTTCTCAACATGACCCCGGTTTTGTGCTTTCGTTTATCGAATAAAAGGTATAGACTTAAACATAAGAAGGTCAACATTAGAGCCATCAAACTTTGGTGTAGACAAATTTTGCAAGGGCTTCTTTATCTCCATAGTCATGATCCCCCTGTGATTCATAGAGATCTTAAATGTGACAACATTTTCATCAATGGCAACCAAGGTGAAGTCAAGATTGGTGATCTCGGCCTCGCTGCCATCCTTCGAAAATCCCATGCTGCTCATTGTGTAGGTATATTTTCTACAAATCTTGTCTGTTCTTGTCGAATCTATAGAAGGGCAAATTGGTCTTATCTAGACATAAATTTGATCAGGGACACCAGAGTTTATGGCCCCGGAGGTGTATGAAGAGGAGTACAATGAATTGGTGGATATATACTCGTTTGGAATGTGCATTCTTGAAATGGTGACGTTTGATTATCCTTATAGCGAGTGCAGTCATCCCGCTCAAATTTATAAGAAAGTGGTCTCTGTAAGAACTCAAAAACGTTAACTTATGCTTCAATCCGATGCCTAGAGTATAATGATATGAAGTGTTTGTTTTCTCGTTTTTAGGGCAAGAAACCGGATGCTCTTTACAAGGTTAAGGATCCTGAGGTTCGTGGTTTTGTTGAGAAATGTCTAGCGACCGTCTCAGACAGGCGGTCTGCGTGGGAGCTTCTCAATGATCCCTTCCTCCAAATAGACGATTATATTTATCAGAGAGGGTATGATGATTTAGGCCCGATTTTAAGCCAAAGTCTATTGAGTGCTCATCATAGCACCACCAGTTCTTTAGTCAATGGTTACAATAACTTTCTTGGTTTTGAACAAGAAAATGACTTTGATTGCCACTCAGTCGAATATGAAGCAAACGAGATCGATTTGTTCATGAATCGGGAGGACGAGCATTTGGAGAACGTAGACATAACAATCAGAGGGAGAAGGGCAGAAGACGATAATATCTTTCTGAGACTCAGAATTGCAGACAAGGAAGGTATATATATATATGTGTGTGTGTTTCTATAGTATGGTTCGTTTTTCTTGGAGTAAAAAAACATTTATCCATTTGAACTATACGCGATTTGACAATTTTTTGTTCAAACATTAAAATGTTCCAATTTTCTGTATGAACTTTAAATTTAATACATTTTATAGTATCAAACAAATCCTAGTTGTTGCTTTAAAGTTCATACAACAAATTGAAACATTTCAAAGTTTATACAAAAAAGTGTCGAATCACTTATAGTTCAAATGAGAAACTGTTTTAACCCTTTTTCTTGTCAAGTTTTTGCTAAAATCGATGTTTTTCATTTCCAGGACCTGTTCGCAACATTTACTTCCCATTTGACATTGAAAACGACACAGCTATGAGTGTAGCGACTGAAATGGTTGCTGAGCTGGATATAACCGACCAAGATGTGACCAAGATTGCAGAAATGATAGATGGTGAGATAGCCTTGTTGGTGCCGGAATGGAGAAGTGGGGTTGGCATTGAAGAAAGCCCAGATCTCAAAACCACTAGTTGTTGTTACAAATGTAGCAACAATGGTTCTCCGACAGGCTATTCATCTTCCAATCAGAATCTTGAATGCTCTAAACATGGGTGTGGAGCCATCCATGGTCGTTTTGAAGAGATAACATGCCAATTTGAAGAAGTCGAGCAGTCCGTCACCGATGGCGCTCCCATGTGTTCAAGCCATTCCAATGGTGACGAATATGTTGGTGATGATTATGAACACACCCAACACTCTACAAACGAAGAGAGAATTGCAAGAATTGATCAAGAGAAGACGTACGATAGTGAGATTAGGCAAGAGTTAAGATGGCTCAAAGCCAAGTATCAAATGGAGATGATGGAGCTTAGATCGAGAGCTTCAAATTCGTGTTCTAATGACAAAGAACACGAGGGACATAATGTGCCATCTGTCTCGACAACTCTAAAAGGAGATGATTTTGGGCCTCAATCATTTGCCTTGAAGAAGAACTTGTATTCTGCGTCATTGCTGCCTCATTCACTACACCGGGCGACTTCTTTACCAGTCGATGCAACGGATACGTAAAACTTGTCGAATGGTTAGTGCTGAAAGTGTTGTAAAATCTAGGACAAGATCTCAGGTTGACAAAGGTTGTGAGGGTTGCCTCTTATGTGGTGATTCATTGTTTGCAGCTTGTAGATTCTTAGCTTCTAGTGAGTTGAAATGAGTTGTATATTCCTAACATATCTATAATGAAAACAATATGTGGCATCAGAAATTGAAGTTTGATTGTGATTTCTGTGTCTTTATTTCTTTAGTTTTGTCCTACACATTATCAGGCAAACAAAATAAAAATAATATGAAAGGTGAAAAAAATGGCTGAGAATAACACTTCATTTTTATTAGAGTTGTATAAATGATAAAATAGAACAAACTTCATTTTGGTCAACTTTCACTAATTTTTATTTTTATTTGACCAACAACTTAACAGTTATCACAGATAATTTTGCGGAATTTTGTTCACTAATTTCTTTTAGTTATGCCCGCAAGTGTACGGTGGGAATTGTAGGAGTGGTAAACAAGGTCGATCTCACAGAGACTATCTATCTAGGCACTACTTAACTACGTAAATCCGGTTCTCACTTTTATTTAGGTAAATCAAATTTCATTAATTTTAGATTAATTAAATAAAAGCAATAATCAAGTAAATAAATTAACTCAAAAATTACAGAGATATAAAACAGGTTCTAGTACATGCTTTCATCTAATTTTCATCAAAATATCACTTTAATCAATCCAAGTTCATTAATCAATCATCCTATATGAGCAATCACACATATCAATCAATAGCTCTCCCGAGTCAATTAATCAGTTGATTATTATGCCATCAGAGGTATCCCTACTCAATCTGATAGAAACATAACAACTCCCAAAAGCACCCAAGATCGATATCTCATCACATAAATTCCTTAATCTCCCGATCTAAGTCTTTTATGTGTCATGTGTTTATTCTTCCATAATTAAATCTCATCTCCCGAATTTTGATTCAATTATTAAAACATGCTCAATTATCGGCCAAATAATCAAACAATCAATTCATAAACACACAAATAAGATGAAAGATTATGAACATTGAATTAAATTAAAGATCCATCAAAATTCGAATTAAACTACTAACAAGCCCTAGAAACCCTAAACTGATTAGCTAGACATGATTATCGTCAAACTCATAGACAAGAGTGAAAATATCATATCAACTAAACTACTAAGAGAGGAAAGATTAAAACTCGTGTTGACGACAATCTTCCGATTCTTCCGTCTCTTCGATCCTCTTTTTCCTTCGTCTCTCTCTCTCTATGTGTATCTCTGTACTTTCTTTGCCAAAAAAATTTCCTTTTTTCCGTTCCTTGGGTTTTATATATCAAGTAGGAGAAGAAATTGCGAGAATAACTGAAATATCTGCGCACCCGGGCATGACCGTGCTACACGGCACGGTCATGCCCCATCCTTCAGTCTTGAGTGCCATCGAGCACGGTCTGACCGTGCCATTTAGCACGATCGTGCTCCGTCTTTCCTCTTTGAGCACGGTAATAGCACGGTCGTGCCCTCCATCTTGACCATTTCACTCGAAACTTGCACTTTTTCTCGTTAAAATCATGAAACTAAATACAACCTCGTCAAATGCATCTTATATACAAATAATTACAATAATCACCATAAAAACGTGGCCAACACATTCAAATGAATATAATAACATACGCAAAAATAGGTGAAAATTGACACTTATCAAAATCCCCCAAACTTAAACTGTTGCTTGTCCCCGAGCAACATCAACTACTCAAACGATAAATCTAACAAAACTAAACATCCTACTAAACAAAGCACAAGTCATGACCTCAAGTATTACAAACGATAAATCACATATACCTAATTGATATCAAAATTTCATCCGAACTTATAATAAATACTTCAAACAATTCATAACCATGCATTTTCAAAGAGTAATGAACCTCACAAGGTAAAGTGTATCACTCACGCTCAAAAGTGTTTAAGAATAGGGCGTGTATACACTCAAAATGATAAATTAAGTAAAACCTACCATAGGCTTGCAGATCGTCTCACTTCTCCACCACGTTTGTACATGCGAATATTAAGAATCAATAATGACTTTCATTTGGACGCAATGAGGCTCTTTGGACAGGGTAGGACAATTTTGGGATAAAAGTGACTACTCAAATAGATGATCGAAGCTCCTCTATAAATTTCAAACCACAAATTCTTGTTTTTCATCATATAACTTCAATCGACTGCTTCTCCCAAAACATGAGTTCCAGCAATATATCAATCACACTTATCCTTCAATCAAGTTCCAGAAATGGCACAACTCGTGATAACAATTATGCATTTGAGTTCCAGAAAAGGCACAACTCATGCAAAAATTTTCTTTTTCTCATCTATCCATTCTTTCAGCCAAGTACACATTTTTTTTTCCACTAATATACTCCACCAAAATTTTTCTCCACTTTACATATATTTCCTAATTGAGCTTCACAATCAGAGATAGGTAGGCTCAAAATAAAGGCATTGATAATCCATCCAATTAATTAGGCTAAATCAAGAAATAGGCTCCAAAGCTCAACAGGGCTCACAAAGGAAATAATTCAGATTTGGTGGAAATTCTTTGGCTAAGTGACTCATAAAAGCAAAAATGGCCTTATATCATTTTCAAACATTCACATGTATTTGTAGTCTCAAAAGAGATACCAAAGCAAGTTCTAGAGGTATATACAAGACTATCGCTAACACTCAATCAAGAAAATAAGATTTGGTGTAATATCAAGTCAAGGCTCAAATCTCACAAGCTTATTTTCATACTCCTCAAAAATACACAATCATTTCATGTTCAAACGTATTCACAAAAAAATAGTTCGGCACGAACTCTCAATTTCAATCAAGCAATATGGATCTACTTTCATTTTACTCAACTCATGCTTCCTATACCTCAAAAGATCAAGACATCATCAAACCTATTATGCACTAAGCATGTTCATCAATTCAAACACAATACCAAACATAGAATCATGCATTTTGCAAAACATATTTCCCATTCCATTAAAAAAAAAATTCAACACGAATTTTTCAATACGAATTTCGTTTCGATAAACATCCCCCAAACTTAAAGTCGACAATTTCAAAGAAGACATAAAAACAGGAGAAAAAACAAAGAAATGAAACCAAAAAAACTAAAAACAAAAGAAAAGGGAAAACAAAAGCAACAAAACCTCTCGTCGCTCAATCCTCAGCCGGCGGTGGCGGTGGCGGATAGACATGGCCACTGGAAATCCTCTAGTGGTCCATGCGTGCCATGAAATCCATCATCGTCGCCCTATAATTTCGAAACTCCCCGCGCAGCTCATCCAAGCCAGTCTCCAATGCTTCCAATCGAGCATCGTACTGAGCAGTGTAGTCGTACTGCTGCTGCTGCGGCTGCTGTGGATACTCATCATGCGGTGGAGGCGCAGCATAATCATGATCTGCTCCTCGCTCGTATGCCTCATCTTCCGCAATTTCCTCTCGATGCATATCCGGCACATCGGGGGCAGCTGGCTCATACGGCACACCTTCAGAAAGGGCAATGTGTGTAGGAGTATCCATGGACCAATTCAGCTGATCTGGCACGCCCGTACCCTCACTCTCGTCACCCACAGTCGTGAACGGCGGGTTCGGCAATGGAAATCCCGATGCCCCGTTCTGCTGAAAGAAATAATCATGGCCCGTCGGGTCTGGACAGATGAAGTACTGGTTCACCAGCGTCTGCATATCAATCGATGTCGGCCCTGGCACATGTGAAAATGAATCCAGTGCCATCCCAACGTGTAGCGTCAGTGGAGTGATCATGCAGCTTATGACAATTACTTCGCTAGTCTGCTTCGTCGCCCTACTCATTTGCCTAATTAGAAAAGTAGCAGCATCGACCTCCACGACCTGGCTCTGAACCATACAATAGAGAATATAAAGCTCATCCACTCGGAACCCTCCGCTATCGTGCCGAGCGAATATCGTCTTGGCCAGCACTCTCTGCATATATCTGAAAACGGGATTGCGTATCCAGGTGGCCTTCGCCTTCCTTGCATCCCATGGGACCGGCTCTCGTACGCTGCAATCAGTGATCAGGCCCTAAAATTCTGTCGCGCTGAAGTTCCTATGATGCTTCACTGTGGTCGCCTCGATCGATAAGTGATAAATCTTCCGGAACTGCGCAATCGAAATCTCATATCTTCTATTCTGCAAATAGAAGCTGATAATCTCCGGGGGTCAATGGAGGTTTCGTTCTTTTTTTCACTGATAGTGTACTGAGGAACTCCAATACAATCTTCGGGTATGTCCTCCATCGCCCTCTGAAGAAGGTCGTCCACCTAACCTTTTCGACTAATCTCCAGAAATCATCGTGTAGGCCTAACATCTGTAGAGTACCGTCATCGGCGTACCGGGTCGCCTCTATCTGTCTTCCAACAAGTGCATCCCATCTCGCTTTGTGTTCCGGATCTGTCAACCTCACCTCATAATGGGTAGGAGATGAGGGTTGAGGGATCGCTGAGTTTGTCGATGCATCCTTGGTAGTCTTTCGTTTTTTTCCTCCAGCCATGTTAATCCTGCAATCATATCCACAATCAGTCATATAGTTCTTGAATATAGAGTTGTAAAACGAAGTCATGAAACAGAATTAGGGGCATAAACTATAAATCGCCACATGAACTGATGATAAACAATAAAGTGTAGAACTTTGATTTTAATTGATAGTCAAAACCTAGTACCACACCCCCAAAACCTTATTCCTTATACCCAACGCTATCACTATGTTAGGATGTATACTAAAAGCTTAGCTTTTGTATGAACATCTTTTTATGATATGAGAATCTTTTATGGTCAAATGTTTTGCATTTTATATATGTTATATATGTTATTCAATTGTCCAATTAATTTATATTGTAGATAACATGGTGTGTGGTGCCACACAGAAGATCATGTTATCAGTTCCTTATAGATTATAAATGGTAGCTCACAACCGAGATAATTTTGGACAAATTATCGGAATGGTTGTAGTGTAATTTGGTATTAATCTATCTTGATTATAAAATTACACTAGTACATTTTGTATGTATTGAGCAGGACCAATTGAGGTTGTTTTATTTGTACTGACTACATAAATAGAACAAGACCTCTGTTATTATGGATGTGCGTTCTCTTAATCATTGTATGATAACGGGCATGTATACTCGATATATGTTTCTTTAATTTACCAATGGGTGGGATTTATTTATTAAATCAATAAGCTCGGTAAATTGGGATACAATGTTGTTTATATGGTGTGTTGTTGATTATATAATGAAACCGTGTCCTAATTATTAGGATGATGATGTCCCCTTGAGGAACTCATAAGGATTATCATGTAAACCCTGCAGGTGGATTTATTCCGGCATGATAATAAAGTTGAGTGGTACTACTTTTGGAATTAAATGTTAATTAATTGAATTGTCAGTAATTCATTTAATTAATGGACATTCGATATCTTAAACGCGGGGAGATAAACGCGCACATAATAAATAGGAGCCCATATTTGATATGGATAAGAGACGGTAGTTCAATAATATCTTTTTAGTGGATTGAGATATTATTGATAGGCTTAAGAAGTATATTCAGATTGAATTTAGGACTCCTAAGCCTATCAGGAGACCGATTCCTAATCCTCCTCAAGGTCTCTGTTGTAGCCTATAAATAAGCCTCATGTCAGCCGTTTCTATACACAGATACACAGACATAAAAATCTGAGATACGATTTAGTAGAAGGCAGCTGAAAGTCTCGATAGTTCGTTGTCCACACAACGTTCGAGAAAAAGGCGATGAATACAACAGAAGATCGTGAGGTCCAGGCTCCATCGATTCCTTGATCTACAGTTCTGACCTTAAAACTAATATCGGTGCAAAAGGTATGATTCGTTTATCCGCTGCGCGTTAATCATATTTGCATGGACCCCGAATCAGATAATCGTATAGGGTCGGCGATCCGACGGTTCCAACACACTAAGTCCAATTGAAGCTTCCCCCAAACTTAAACACAAGCTTAATTCACCTAATTCACATTGCTATCCCCATCTCAATACACATGCAAATGAACTTTTAATCCTCACCCATATGCATCAATTCGTCAATCATGCACTAAGATATAACATAATCATTGCAAACCACGGCCAATC
Source organism: Scutellaria barbata (assembly GCA_028654395.1). Taxonomy (NCBI): domain Eukaryota; kingdom Viridiplantae; phylum Streptophyta; class Magnoliopsida; order Lamiales; family Lamiaceae; genus Scutellaria; species Scutellaria barbata. The sequence continues at coordinate 18,957,474 of CM053652.1, read as the reverse complement.
ATGCTTAAAATTCCAACAACATTGAAGAAATCGTAGGGCACACCAAGTGTTCGATAAAAGTCCTCAATGACATAAATTAGCAAAACGAAATTCTACTCCAATTAAAACTATCCCCAAGTCACATTCATTCATTCCATAACAAAAGAAATTGAAAAAATTGGAGAGAAACATACCTTTTTGACGAAAAATGAAGAATGCACTTGATAGTTCCTAAATGGTAATGGGGGTGCTTTTTCGTCCCAACTTTGAAGAAACTTACGTGATTATGGTGTGGGGGAGTGATGAATTTATGTTTGAGACTGAATAATCGGGGAAATTACGTCCAATTTGATGAAGTGGAGTTAGGGTTTCGAATTGGGGGAGAAAAAAATGACATTCTCCCCCCAATTTTCCCCCTTTTCAAATCGCGATCTGCTGGGGCACGACCGTGCTGTACGACACGGTCGACCGTACCCCAGCCTTCAATCCCGCTGGTCTGTGGGGCACGACCGTGCTGTTTATTTATTTTTTTTTGAAAAAAAGAAAACGTAAATGAGAAGAAGCCTGACTAATTGGGTTGTCTCCCAAGCAGCGCTAAGTTTTGCGTCTTCAGCCAGACGAGATGAAAACGTACCTTTTATGAGTCATTTATGAAATAAATGCACCTGGCTGTCTCCTTCGTTCCATTTCCATAGTAGAGCTTGATTCTTTATGCGTTAACGGGGAACGTGCGACCATCCTTTGCCAATAACTCGACATAACCTGGATCAAACACCTTTTTCACCCAAAAGGGTCCCGACCATCTTGACTTCAATTTTCCAGGAAACAGTCGGAGCCTCGAATTGAATAGCAATACTGGATCTCCTGGTTTGAATGTCCTCTTTTGAATCATCTTGTCATGAAAGCGTTTGGTTCATTCTTTGTAGATTCGAGCGCTTTTGTAGGCATCATTCCGAAATTCATCTAATTCCAAAAAGTTTTGTACTCGATCCGAGCTTGCCTGTTTGTAGTCGAAATTCAATGCTCTTGTAGCCCAACATGTCTTGTGTTCCAATTCCACAGGGAGATGACATGACTTACCAAAAAGGAGTTGGTAAGGGGACATACTAATTGGCGTTTGGAATGCCGTCCGATATGCCCATAATGAGTCATCTAAACGAAATACCCAATCTTTGCGGTTTACGCTCACCGTGTTCTCCAAGATTGTCTTTATCTCCCGATTTGACACCTCCGCTAGCCCATTTGCTTGGGGATGATATGCCAACGTCATTTTGTGTTTGACTCCGTATTTCTCCAACAGTTTGGCAAAGATCTTGTTGTGGAAATGTTTTCCCCCATCACTAATAATTGCCTTGGGTGTCCCAAATCTATTGAAGATGTTTTTCTTCAAAAATTGTAGAACAACTTTAGCATCATTCGTTTTGGTGGGAATAGCCTCTATCCACTTGGACACGTAGTCCACAGCTAGCAAAATGTAGTTATATCCATTGGATGGGGGAAAAGGCCCCATAAAATCTATGCCCCATACATCAAAAATCTCCACTTCTAGTATGTTGGTGAGAGGCATCTCATGTTTCCTTGATATTGTCCCCGTCCTTTGACATCGATCACAACCTGCCACATAGTTATAGCAATCCTTAAATAAAGTTGGCCAATACAAACCTGATTGCAGTACTTTGATAGCTGTCTTATTCCCACTTTGGTGTCCTCCTACGGGTGATGAATGACACATCTCCATAATGCCATCTCATTCTTCTAGCGGGATACATCTCCGATTTATCGAATCTGCACATCTCCTGAACAAGTACGGGTCATCCCACATATAAAACTTTACATCGTGAAGAAATTTCTTTTTTTGATACCCATTTAAATCTGGTGGGAGGACTCCTTGCGCCAAGTAATTCACGATATCCGCATACCATGGTACCAGAGCATCATTTACAGCCAGTATGCACTCATCTGGGAATTTTTCCTTGATCTCGTCGCTTTGATCAACCTCGTCGTTCTCTAGTCTTGACAAATGATCAGCTACCACATTCTCACAGCCTTTACGATCTTTGATCTCCAAATCAAATTCCTGCAACAATAAAACCCAACGTATTAGACGTGGTTTGGCATCTTTCTTATCGAAAAGATAACGGATTGCAGCATGGTCAGTATAAACAATTGTTTTAGTGCCGATGGGGTAAGAACAAAATTTGTCGAATGCAAAGACGACTGCCAACATCTCCTTTTCCGTAGTAGTATAATTTCGTTGGGCTTCATCCAGCGTTCGACTTGCATAGTATATCGGCCTCAGCACTTTATCTCTCTTTTGTCAAAGCATAGCTCCCACGGCATAGTCGCTTGCATCGCACATCAATTCGAATGGTTGTGACCAATCCGGAGTTACCAAGATCGGTGCACTCGTCAATGCTTTCTTTAATGTTTCAAATGCTACGTGACACTCTTCATCGAACTTGAATTCGGTCTCTTTCTCTAGCAATCGGCTCAATGGTTTGGTGATCTTTGAAAAATCTTTTATGAACCTTCGATAAAAATCTGCGTGCCCAAGAAAACTGCGGATTGCTTTTTCTATTTTCGGTGGTGGTAATTTTTCAATTGCCACGATCTTTGCTCGATCTACTTCCAGTCCTGCAGATGAAATACGGTGACCCAAAACAATTCCATCTTTTACCATGAAATGACATTTTTCCCAATTTAAAACCAGATTAGTTTCCTTGCATCGCTGCAAAACTAGAGAAAGGTTAGATAGACAAACGTCAAAGGAAGTTTCAAAAACTGAAAAATCATCCATAAACACTTTCATCCTATTTTCTATCAGATCATGAAAAATAGCCATCATGCATCGTTGAAACGTGGCTGGTGCATTACACAATCCAAAGGGTATCCTTCGGAATGCAAAAGTGCTATAGGGACAGGTAAAAGTGGTTTTCTCTTGATCTTCCGGAGCAATCGCAATTTGATTGTATCCAGAGTATCCATCGAGAAAACAATAATAATCATACCCAGTCAAACGATCCAACATTTGATCTATAAACGGGAGAGGGAAATGGTCTTTTCGGGTGGCGGTGTTTAATTTTCTATAATCAATGCACACCCGCCACCCTGTTACCGTTCGAGTGGCTATGAGCTCCTCATCCTCGTTCTTGACCACCGTCATTCCTCCTTTCTTTGGCACCACCTATACTGGACTTACCCAATTGCTGTTAGAGATAGGATACACAATTCCTGCATCCAGCCATTTTAGAACTTCCTTCTTCACCACCTCCTGCATAATTGGGTTAAGTCTCCGTTAGTTCTGGATTGAAGGTTTATAAGTATCCTCCATCCTTATTTTATGCATAACAACGGAGGGACTTATTCCCTTCAAATCCGAAATGGACCAACCGAGGGCATTCTTGTGTTCTCTCAACACACGTAAGAGTTTATCTAATTGAATTGAGTTTAGAGATGAGGAAACGATTACCGGATTAGCTTTATCACTTCCCAAGAATGCATACTGAAGATGATCTGGAAGGTTCTTCAATTCCGGAATGAATGCGGTGCTTTTTATGTCTGGAGTCGACTCTTTCTGGTCGAGCACGGGTTGACCGTGCTCCACAGCACGGTCGTGCTCGACCTGCATACACTTCATTGGGCCAGGCACGGTCGATCGTGCCGTGGGGCACGGTCGTGCTCCATTGTCCAGGCATACTTTTATGCCGGGCACGGTCTGACCGTGCTCTCCCGTACGGTCGTGCCCGGTTCCTCCATTTTTTCTTTGTTTCTCGTTTTCTCGTTTCTTCCTTGATAATTCCTGTAATGCTTCCAAACAATACACGTAGTCGATCACCTTCTCATTTTCAGAATTGAGGTTTTCCGCTTGAATTTGTAATGATTTCTTCAAGCACAATTCCAACGCATCTTTTGACAGGATTCGATCCATTTGATCCTCCACACATACTTCCTCTATTCCAATGAAGCTGCAAGTCTCGTTTTCGTCATGGAATCTCATGGCTTTGTAAATGTTGAACATGATGTGCTCGTCATTTACTCTCAAGGTGAGTTCTCCTTTTTACACATCAATCAATGCTCGTCCCGTAGCTAAGAATGGTCGTCCTAAGATAAGGGGCACAGCATGATCTTCCTCCATGTCGAGCACTACGAAGTCCACTAGGAAGATGAATCGATCAACTTTGACTAGTACGTCCTCAATGATCCCCTTGGGATAAGTTATCGATCTATCAGCTAATTGCAACGTGATCGTGGAGGGTTTCACTTCACCAAGCCCAAGCTTCTTGAAAATGGATAATGGCATCAAATTTATGCTTGCTCCTAAGTCACACAAAGCCTTGTCAAAACTTGATTCTCCAATCACACAAGAGATTGTGAAGCTTCCTAGGTCTTTAAGCTTTTGCGGCAACTTTTGTTGTATGATTGCACTGCACTCCTCCGTAAGATTCACTCTTTCATAATCCGCTATTTTCCTCTTCTTCGACATGACATCCTTAAAAAAATTTACGTAATTGGGCATCTGTTCCAACGCATCTGCAAAAGGAACGTTAATGTGAATTTTCTTGAAAATTTCCAGAAATTTAGCGAATTGAGCATCTAACTTCTTCTTTTGAAAACGTTGAGGAAAAGGAAGAGAGGAAATAGTAAATGGGAGTGAAGGGTTAGAATTTGATTTTGGCTTCTCAGCCTCTTTTTGTTCGACTTCAACTTCCTTTTGCTTCACCACTTCGTCATCCTCTTTCTTCTCGTTCTCATCTTCCTCCACCACTGGCATGCTTGGTTCTTCATATTCCGTTCCACTTCTCAATTGGATCACCTTGCACTGCTCCATTGATTTTATTTGAGTAGTGCTTGGATATTGTCCCTTCTCGTGTTGATTTCCTATGTTTTCAGCCATTTGCCCTACTTGTAACTCCAAGGCCTTCATCCGTGCATCAAATTTCTCTTTCATCCTTGAGAATTTATCTCGTGATTCATTCACAAATGCACCTACTAAATCTTCAAGTGACGGTTTCTTCGGTTCATCAATGACTCCATTTGTAACAGAAAAGTTCGGAGGTGGCTGCAAAACATTCTTGGTATTTGCATAGGAGAAATTTTCATGATTCGTCCCTCCGTGTTTATACTGATACATCCCCCTATTTCGAAAGTTTAGGTTGTTTCTGAAGCCTTGGTTGTTGTAATTCTGCCCATTCATAAAGTTGACATCTTCTACTTCTTCTTGTTGGGTGAACTCACATCCTTGACTTCCAACACTTCCTACGCTTTGAGTTTGAACCTTCGCCAGCGCAGATACTTGAGTTGTAAAAGCTGCTATTTGTGAAGATAGTACGGACAATTGGTCTTGACCTTGAATTTCAGCCACTTTTCTATACGTGTTCCTCTTAGATGGCCATTGGTAGCTGTTTGTTGCCATTTCCTCCAAGATATATATCACTTCGTCTGGACTTTTTGCTAACAAAGCTCCTCCTGCCGCTGCATCTATCATCGCTCTCGTTGATTCAAACAGTCCATTGTAAACGAAACAGACTTGTTGATCCTCGGGGAATCCATGTTGAGGACATCTTCTTAACATATCTCTGAATCTTTCCCAAGCTTCGCCCAAGGACTCTCCATCAAATTGCTTGAATTGTGTGATCTCACTTTTCAACTTCAACGTCTTGCTTGGTGGAAAGTACTTGAATAGAAACTTCTTACTTAGACCATTCCATGTAGTAATCGAGCCTGAAGGAAGTGAATTGAACTACAGCTTTGCTTTGTCTCGTAAAGAGAAGGAAAACAATCGTAGTCTTATAGCATCATCAGAAACACCATTCAACTTGATTGTATCACAAACTTCAAGAAATTGCGCTAGATGTGCATTGGGGTCATCTAGATGGCTTCCCCCAAACTAGTTTTGCTGAACCATAGCGATCAAACCTGGCTTCAACTCAAAATTATTTGCTCGAATAGGTGGTCGCACAACCCCCCTTCCATTCTGTTGGGGTTGGAAGTAGTCTCTGATGGGTCTCTGAGCACCCACTTGTGGTGCTTGATTCACTCCGTCTTGGTTGTTAAGTACTTGCTCCATTGGATTGTCTTCAGCCATCTCAGTTGGAGTAAAAATTTGCTTTCGTGTTTTACGATATCTACAAGTTGCTTCAATCTCCAACTCGAGTGCACTCAAATTCGTCTTTTTAGAGCGAGTGTTCATGCACAGTTTGAAAACACTTGAAAAACAAACAAGTATCAGATACTCCCTTAAAATAAATAAATAAAATATGATAAAAGAAAAACAAAAATAAATCCTAGACTAAAAATAAAGACAAAATTCGAATATTAATTGTGCCTAAACTCTAATCCCCGACAATGCCGCCAAAAACTTGTTCACTAATTTCTTTTAGCTATGCCCGCAAGTGTACGGTGCGAATTGTAGGAGTGGTGAACAAGGTCGATCCCACAGAGACTATCTATCTAGGCACTACTTAACTACTCAAATCCGGTTCTCACTTTTATCTAGGTAAATCAAATTTCATTAATTTTAGATTAATTAAATAAAAGCAATAATCACGTAAATAAATTAACTCAAAAATTACAGAGATATAAAATAGGTTCTAGGACATGCTTTCATCTAATTCTCATCAAGATATCATCTTAATCAATCCAAGTTCATTAATCAATCATCCTATATGAGCAATCACACATATCAATCAATAGCTCTCCCGAGTCAATTAATCAGTTGATTATTATGCCATCAGAGGTATCCCTACTCAATCTGATAGAAACATAACAACTCCCAAAAGCACCCAAGATCGATATCTCATCACATAAATTCCTTAATCTCCCGATCTAAGTCTTTTATGTGTCATGTGTTTATTCTTCCATAATTAAATCTCATCTCCCGAATTTTGATTCAATTATTAAAACATGCTCAATTATCGGCCAAATAATCAAACAATCAATTCATAAACACACAAATAAGATGAAAGATTATGAACATTGAATTAAATTAAAGATCCATCAAAATTCGAATTAAACTACTAACAAGCCCTAGAAACCCTAAACTGATTAGCTAGACATGATTATCGTCAAACTCATAGACAAGAGTGAAAATATCATATCAACTAAACTACTAAGAGAGGAAAGATTAAAACTCGTGTTGACGACAATCTTCCGATTCTTCCGTCTCTTCGATCCTCTTTTTCCTTCGTCTCTCTCTCTCTATGTGTATCTCTGTACTTTCTTTGCCAAAAAAATTTCCTTTTTTCCGTTCCTTGGGTTTTATATATCAAGTAGGAGAAGAAATTGCGAGAATAACTGAAATATCTGCGCACCCGGGCATGACCGTGCTACACGGCACGGTCGTGCCCCATCCTTCAGTCTTGAGTGCCATCGAGCACGATCTGACCGTGCCATTTAGCACGATCGTGCTCCGTCTTTCCTCTTTGAGCACGGTAATAGCACGGTCGTGCCCTCCATCTTGATCATTTCACTCGAAACTTGCACTTTTTCTCGTTAAAATCATGAAACTAAACACAACCTCATCAAATGCATCTTATATACAAATAATTACAATAATCACCATAAAAACGTAGCCAACACATTCAAATGAATATAATAACATACGCAAAAATAGGTGAAAATTGACATTTATCAAATTTCCATAAGTTCTCACCCAAACAGTGATGGAGATTTAAGAGTGAAAAAAGTGAGCAAAGTTGATCCCGTAGAAAATATTAATTTAAAATTTAATTAATTATTTAAATTCAACACCTACTTTAATATCCACATCCAAATATCAATATTTCAGATTTCTATAACTAAAATAAAAGAAAACAATTCAATCAATTAATATAATAAAACAGATTATAGGACATACTTTCATCTAATTTTCATTAAAATATCATTTTTATCAATCTTAGTTCATTAATTATTCCTTTATATGAGCAATCAAATTAACAAATTCACTTATATGCCATGTGTTTATTTTTTCGTAATTAGATTTTATCTTCCAAATTTTGATTCAATTACTAAAACATGTTCGATTACTAACCAAATAACCTAATAAACAAATAAATCATAAATACACAAATATAGTTCAAAACCATGAATTTGAATTAAAATTCAAGATCCATAGCAATTCGAATTAAACTACTAACAATCCTACAAACCTTAAAAAGCCAGCTAGATATTATCATTAAACAATTCATATATAAATTGGAAAATATCATATCTAAACTATAAAAATCTAACCAAGAAAAATATATAAAAACTCTAAGAAATGTGATCTCTCGATTCTTCAATATATGGTTCTTGATTTTCTCTCAAAAGTGCCTTCAGCTATAATCTCTTGTCTTTGTATCAAGTTTCATATGATTTTCATCAATTTTAGGTTTATATATGGGCATGAACATTTTTAGGTCAAGTATGATAAAAAAAGATGCCGAAATTTGATTTTGGTGTAGGGGTCTTTTGGCACGATTGTTTTGTGTCCTGGGACACTGTCGTGCCTACACAGTGCATTTTGCTCTCTTTCGCGGTCAGGTCGTACATCAAAATACGATTGTGCCCCAAACACTGTGTATTTGACTCATTTCCCACCCAAATATGGTTGTGTTTTTTATGAAAATTAGTTTTTAAGTTAGTTTTATGATGCCAAAATGTCAGCTCAATAACAATTTTTTTACCACAAGTTATACCTAATATACTAGACCCTGCCAAGATGAAAATCAAAATATCTTTGCACAACCTCCATCTCCTCAAAATTTTCTAGTTCTTTGGAGATAGAATTGAGAAAAATGTTGAACTTGAAAAATTTTAGATCATCTTCTTAGCTTTTCAATGTAACTTGAATTTTTGCTCTTCAAGGGGTTTCAACTTTGATTGATAATTACATTTGAAATTTGCATTTTTTTCCACTAAAAACACCTACATAAAAAAATAGAATGAGTGAGTCTGTTGTGCAATTGGTGCACATGCAATCCGGGTCGACCTGGATTTACGTGTTTTTTTTTTTGCTTCAAGCCGAACCTTTATATTGTATTTATGTGACTTTTATGTACAAATTCCGTGACTTTTATGTACTGTAATTTATAAAAAAAAATCAACAAAATTTGTACATAAAGGTATGAATATTTATATATATATATATATGTCATATGAATATACATAAGAGTCACATGAATATCACATAAAGATATCTATGTCCAAATTTTGCTAAAATTCTTCCTTTTTTATCTAAGTTACAGTATATAAATGTCACATCATTTGTACATAAATGTTACATACTTATAACATAAAGGTCAACATATAAAATTAAAAAAAAATGTAAAACTTGCAGATTCAACTCGGGTCAACCTTAAAATCCATGCATTTAATGCATAAGAGAATTTATGTAATAGAAAATATTTATAAACGTGACCAAAATTACTTAAAAAAAATACTTAAGTGTAAGCTAAATTAAAATAAAAAAACAACTTATCAATGACATAATGAAAATTTACAAAAGCCCATACATTATGCAGTACTTCGTCTAATAAGGATAACAAATCGAGAGCGGTTATAAAAATAATTTTTGTGAGAAAGGGTGAAAAAGATAAAAAAAAGTTTAATAGCCCCACCATATTTCCCTTATTTAGCACATATATTTTTTTAGCTCAAATGAACAACAAGAATATAAATATGGGTCCATTGTCCACACCCCATCATCTTTTAAATACACTCCAATTTTAAACACATTAACAATTAAATTCATTTCATTTAAAATTGTCTAAATACACCCCATCACATTTAGGATTGTAAACGAATCGAATCGATTCGAATATCATGATATTCTATTCGTATTCGTTTAACTATTCGAATATTCGTATTCGTTTATTATTCGAATCACAAAAGTAAATCATATTCGATTCGAATAAAATATTCGAATATATTCGACAATATTCGAATATTCATATTCAAAAAATTTAAACTTAAAATTTCAAAAAAAATAAAAAATATTTTTTTTCCAAATTAATATACCTACATAGTACTTAATAAACAATAAAAATATTCATCATCTCTACTTATATATATATATTATATAATTATAATTATTCGAATATATTAACGAATACTCGAATCGAATATGGTCATATTCGTATTCGTATTCGGATAATATTCAAATTTGAAAACATATTCTTATTTGAATTCTTATTTGTATTTTTCGAATTCGAATTCAAATTCAAATATCGAATCGAATCAAAAAAGTTCGATTCTTTTACAACCTTAATCACATTACAAATATACCCTTTATAAAGAAAATATTAAAATAAAACACAAAATATATTTTATTTCCTAACCACATCCCCAACATCATATCCACATTCCCAATTACCAACCAAAGAAGAACCCTAACCCTAACCTACAATTTTATCCTTAAAAATTGCAAGAACTAATTTCGATTGAAGTGTTCGATCTAAATTCAAAACAGAATATAAGTGTTAGGATTCATGTTTAGAAAATATTTTTTATGGAAAACATAATTACAAGGTAGATGAGAAATTGAAAATAAATTCTTAATCGCGTGTTGAGTGTTCGAATTTGGATGAGTTATGTTCGATCATGATCTGTCTAACGAGTTGGTGAGTGTTCGATCACTGATCGAATGGATTGAAGAATATTCGGTTACTAGTCGAACGAGCTGATGTGTGTTCGGTCATTGGTGGTCAAACGTTCTTCATTGTGTTTGGCCATTGGACGTCGAACACACCTCAATTTATTCGGCCTATATTGATCGATCGCAATTTTCGCAAATTTTTTTTCCTTCACATTATACAAAAAAATAAATCGATAAAATGAAATCTAATAACTTAAATTGTCCATCTCATGTGTTTTTTCTTACTTCATGATGTTATTTAACTAAATAAATGGATTTTTTTAAGTTTACTTTGAAATTTTAATGGAATTTGAATCAAATTAAATGAAGTTAACGATGAAGAAGAATAAAGTGTGTTTTGTATATATGTGTAGTGTGTCAAATGGGGTATATTTAATTATTGAAAATTAAGTGGATTAGGTTGATGTGTTTGGAATTTATATTTTATAATATTTTTATTTTTTAAATTAATACTAAAAATATAATTATCTTTGTACATATAACTTCATTTTTATTTAATTTCAAACCTTATAAATTTATCCAAAACAAAAGGAAGGAAAGAAAAAGAATACAAAAGGACTGCTACACGCACACGCACACGCGCGCACACATATATATTGACACCAAAGCTAATTGCAATTCCATGTGTAATTATGTTCACAATTTCCTCAAAAAAGAAATTCTGCTTTCTATTTCGTGCTTTTGCTTTTCTATCGATTGGTTTGGCGGAAAATTACGTCTCGTAGCTAAGATTTATCCCTAATTAAGCAGATTTCTCATGGATTTCGGCGAGGTAAAGACAATCACTTGTTTGGTTAATTGTTGACTATTGTTAAGCATTCGACCCTGGGTTCTTAGTTTTGCTTCAGATCTGGTAATGCTGAGCTGCAGCATTGAGAACCCTTTTTCGAAAGGTGTTGTTTGATTTGGTGAATTTTTGCTGAATTTTATGTGAATTTGATTTGAATTCAAGGGTTTTTTGGCGTAGTCGATGCATGAAAATGGAAGGGAGTGTAGGATCAGGAGTGTTGAAGCAGAAGAGTTCGTCTGGGTGTTTGATCATCAAAAAGAAAGGTTTGAGTAAGAATTCTGGAGGAGGGTTGGGGGGTTTGAGTGATAGCAGTAACGAGAAGAAGAGGGCCAGATTAGTTGCGAGTGATTCTAGTTCGAGTGATGAGGATGAGTGCTTGGAGATTATGAGAAGAAGAGTGAATGATAAAAGATTGAAAAATGGCTCAATGGGGTATAAGAGAAATGAGCTAGAGAGTAGAGAACTTGATAGTGACAATGCTGGGATCGAGGATAGTGCTGAGAGGAAGAGAAGTAGATTGGATTTGTTTGAGTTTGATGAATATGATGAATTTGATGGCAAAAAGATGAGGAAAGAGTTTTCTGTGGATAGGTTTAAGACAAGTGGGCGGATTGATTGTGGGAAAACGAAGGAATCTGGTCTTAGCTCAAAAAGGAAATTTGTGGTGGATAAGAGGAAACAGGGTTCCTATTTTAATGGCTCTAGTAGTGGGAAGAGCAAGGAAAAAGGGCATAATGGTTCGAGGAATAAAGAAATTGGGTTGGAGGATGATGATGCACACATGCCAATTTCATTGTTAAAGTTGAAATATCAGGAGACAGCTGGTGAGTCGATTAGGTTGCAGGGGAAGAATGGGGTGCTGAAGGTTATGGTCAAGAATAAGAAAAAGATGGAATTTCCTTCTCAGCCTGAGGATGATGATCTTAGGGAACATAAAGAAAGAAAAAGCTTGAGGTCTGATGATGTTGTCAGGAAGGAATTGTCAGTGCAATTGCCAGTTCATTCGGCTTTGAAGACATCTAAAAACAGAGGTTTGATAGTTGACAAGGAGAAAAGTGCCGAGCAGAAGATAAAGGAGATGCAATTGGAAAAGGTAAAACATTATTATAGTAAAGGAAAGAGGGCTGGAGATTCAGAAGTTGATGGGGCCGAAACAGTGTTGAATTTGGCACCACCAAGGCCACAAGCTTCTAGCTCAAAGAAAGGGGTGAAAAAGGAAGCAGAAAGTTCTCCTGGTCCTGAAAATTGTACTCCTGTTAAAGGCAAAGAGGGAAAAGAAGGGAGTGCTAAGCGTGGTGGAAGTACTGAAAAACAGATATTGCGTGAGAAGATAAGAGCAATGTTACTTGATGCTGGGTGGACTATAGATTACAGACCAAGAAGAAACAGAGATTACTTAGATGCTGTGTACATTAACCCTAGTGGAACAGCCTACTGGTCAATTGTTAAGGCTTATGATGCATTTAAAAAACAGTGTGGGGAAGACAGTAGTGATGTTAAAGCAGATGTTGGCTCTCCCTCATTCGCTCCTCTATCTGAAGATCTGATAAATAAACTTACGAGACAAACAAAAAAGAAAATTGCAGAAGAAATGAGAAGGAAGAGAAAGGAAGATAAGAGCACTAAGAAATCTGCTGGAAGATATGCTGCAGAGAGCTCGGACAGTGATCAGAGTGAGGAGCCGCTGAGTTTCTTTATGAAACAGAAACAGAGGTCACGGGGTAAATTGGCTAAAGTGGATGAAGATAGCCACAATGATTTAAGTGATGATTCACCCAAAAGGAAGCCCAAGAAAGTCAGAGTTGAAAAACCTTCCACTTCTTCTAAGTCTAATATCATACAGGGAAGAACAAGTAAAGTAATAGGAAGATGCACCCTTCTGGTTCGTGGTTCTGATAGAGGTGGAAACACAGACTTTGATGGATTTGTCCCATATAATGGGAAAAGAACAGTGTTGGGCTGGCTGATCGATTCTGGGACGGCAAAGTTAAGTGAGAAAGTGCAGTATATGAACCGTAGAAGGAGTCGGGTGATGTTAGAAGGTTGGATCACCAGAGATGGAATCCATTGTGGTTGCTGTAGTAAAATCCTTGCAGTTTCAAAGTTTGAACTGCATGCTGGCAGCAAGTTGCGTCAGCCATTCCAAAATATATATTTGGAGTCTGGTTCTTCCCTTTTGCAGTGCCAAATTGATGCTTGGAATAATCAAGAGGAGTGTCTTCGTAGGGATTTCTTTACTGTTGTTGTTGATGGAGATGATCCAGATGATGATACATGTGGTATTTGTGGTGATGGAGGTGATTTGATCTGTTGTGATAGTTGCCCATCCACTTTTCATCAGATCTGTTTAGGAATAAAGGTACTTGTTACTTATTAGATTGGTCGTGACCTCATGGAACCATCACTGCTTTTTATTTGTTACATTATTTTTTTTCTTCCTTGAGTCTCTTTATGTGTTTATTTGCTAATGTATGACTTTATATTCAGTTTTGCTCATATAGGATGTATGTTGTTTTTTGTTAAACCAATCACATGCATATATGTATCCAAGTGCATATTTAAACTGCACGACACGTCCTCAGATTTTTGATCTGATAAATTTGATTGATGGCTGCTGCTTTCTCAAAGTGAAGAAGCTTATATCTATTAATACATTGTGGTTTTGTATCAATTGTCTGTTAATACATTGTTTTTTTATCAATTGGCTACTACATTTATTTTGGCAGTTGAGTTTATTATTACCTTTCTGTTTCAGCTGCTTCCTTTAGGTGATTGGCATTGCCCAAATTGTACGTGCAAGTTTTGTGGGTATGTTGGTGGAAATGTTTCTGAAGAAAGTTACAGTGCTGGTGATGAACTTAAGAGATGTGACATCTGTGAGAAAAAATGTAATTCTTTTTATGGAGTTTATTGTTGCACCCTCTCTCTCTCTCTCACACACACACAAATACACGTAATTGTTCTGTTTCCAATAGACCATACTTACATTTTACTATCTGTGTCCATATAGATCACAAATCATGCAGTGAGAGGGTAGATGGACTGCCTATGAGTTCAAATGGTGCATCTTTTTGTGGGCGGAAGTGCAAAGAGGTATTATTTTAGGTCTCCATCTGGGAATTAATATCTGAATCATGAAAAAATGGTATTTGTTTTGATGTTTCTGCATCATTCCAGAAGCCTTGGATCTCAGCAAGCATGTATAATTAATTGGATGGGATTAATGATTTATTTGTGGAAATGCACTCTGGTCACTTTGCGTGTTGATATTCCTCCGATGCAGTATGTGATTCATCCAGCACTAATGGAATGATAAATTAGTTATCAAGAACTGCATAGAATGACAAAGAAGAAAATTAGCAAACTGAAGATCTATTACCTTTCACAATTTTCCTGGGATAAGATAATAGTGGCCTGCCATATTTTTTTCTCTAGTACAGTTTATCTAAAAATAATTGGAGAGGTCATGGATTCATTATATCAATTCAATTGTTCTATCTATAGTTCTTGAATGAACTATTCTTCCGATATTGAAACATAAAGACCCTAATTTGATATTTCCTCTGACATTGGAACATGATGATCCTAATCTCAAGAAAAAGGTATTTTCTTTCTTGGACAAAAAAGAATATGCATGGCCTAATTTCTTATCTAGAGCTCTGGCATCCTGAGCTAAAGTATTAAAGAGAAAAAACTAAAGCCATACAGTGGACACCAAAGACTGATTCCTTTTTTTCGTTCTAGTTCTTTGTATTCTTGGTCCTTATACATGATCCTAGCTCATTTTTAATGTAGAAAATTTGAATATAAATATACATGGTGATAGTAGGAGATTTGCCCTTTTGGTCATCCTCTGCTTAAAATTGGTGGATCAAGTCGGAGACTGCCAAATTAGGTTCACATTAAGTTCTAAGTAAAAAGAGCTGTATGACATGTTACTGTTGCTGGAATTAATTAGGGATCTAGCATAATGAGCCTACTGTATGAAAATTGTTGTATTATTTAAACTTAAAACTGATTTTGTTTTATCATTCTGACAGTTATTGCTTAGCTGATTAAACTATACGATTTATGTATCTTCAACTTTCTACCACAAATATTCATACTAATGGCATAGGAAATTTGTTCCTCCTGAACCACATATAATTTTATTTGATCCTTGCACTCAAACTTTGCAAATAAGATCAGTTCAAGCACAATTATATTCTATTAAAATATAATTTTGAGTGTTTTTGTTTCTGTATTTGATTAAAATTTATGTCTTTAGGCTTCCGTCGCTTTCTGGTTTTTGGTGCTGCTGAAATGGGTTCTAGTGAGTGCTTGTTTTACCTCCTATATATCATCTGTTACAAACTGTCATCCAGAGCTCTATAGCCTCCGATTCTCCTGCCCTAGACAATTAACTGCAATTAGGTGATTACTGTTATAATTGAAACCATTCCTTTAATCCACTCCTCTATCTTTTTTAATGCACAAGGCAATGATAATAATCAGATGTTCATTGATCAAGGACCTCAGGATCTTTGACTTGCAAGTTCAATTGTTTCATGGAATTTTGTGTGCTTACATTATACCTTTCAGTATATTGTTTTACTGTTTTGTATTATTAAGTCCTGCAGAGTAAATGATAAGCTTCCCTCATAGCTTCTTTTTTTGGGTCTACAGATCTATGATCATTTACAAAAGATTATTGGAGTCAAACATGAACTGGAAGCTGGAATATCATGGTCTCTTATTCAACGAACAGATGTGTCTGATACCTCGCAACGTGGATTTCCCTTGAGAGTGGAATGCAACTCTAAGCTAGCTGTTGCATTATCCGTAATGGATGAGTGTTTTTTGCCTATCATTGATAGGAGAAGTGGGATTAATATAATACATAATGTGGTCTATAATTGCGGGTAAGCTATTCTTTATCACACTAAAACAGATATATACATAATGGGATTCTCTTCAGCATCTCTTACTGTTGCTGCGCCAGATCTTAGCTTATCTTACTAGTGCTTGAGAAAAATGGGTTTTCGATCCTTGGGGAGTCCATAAATTTCTCTTGTACCTGCTAATTGTGAATAGTGTTGTCTGATTAGTAACCAATTAGGGTTAGGTTATCTTTGTAGGCTTCTTCTTTGGGTAATTACAAAAAAAAAAAAAATCCTACCCTTGTGGTTTGACCTATTCAAAATACAGCTTATTCTTTGAGGTACTACAAAAGGCCCTTTTGAGGGTTCTATTATTTATAGAAATGCCCTCCTCAATTGCTTAATTTTTAAAATCAAGGAAGGTATTCATATTTTACTAATTTACTAATTTCATTGGATCTTTTGTGAATAGACAAAAGATTTGATGAACAAATTCTTTTTAGGAGAGAACAAATGTAAATTATTTTTTTATTCAATGCGAAGACAAAGGAAAACCTACTTTTTATCATTATATTTATTTTTAAAATTTTACAATAAAAAGAGATTTCATCGTATTCATATATAGTGAAGTCATTTTTGTAATTATCCTTTTATTTCCCACAAGTTGAGCCTACTCTTGCTTGTGTTTTTTTTACCGAAGTAAGAGGGTGTCAAGCTAAGCATTAAAAGTCATATAAGTACCTACATCTAATGTAAGTTGATTTTAAAGCTGATAAAATGTTAGATCTTATTTTCAAAATTAAGTTGGTGAAGTGTTTGGATTAATGAGATCATAGAACTTTAAAGATGCTTGTAATAACAATTCTGTAATTAGAACGTTCAAATTTAATGGAGTCTATATTTTAGATATAAGTTGGGGTCCTTTCACTATTTTAAAAAACAACATATAAGCTCCTACACTAAACATTCTTAAAGAGTACAAGCTCTCCAACATCTTATAAGCTGTTTCATAGGAATTATAAGGTCAAAAGTACCTTTTAAATGAAGCTTTAACAGTGTAAGTGAAAGAGCATGCTATTTCATAGAAATACCATTTGTTTGCATAAATATGTTGTGTAACTGTGTTGTCTCTTTTTAGTTTTTCCTTATGGTATGTCCCCCTCTCCCTGCTGTCATATACACTGACATGAAGAATAAATATATTAAATCTTCATTCTAAAGTTAGTCCTTAGAAACAGTACACTGATGAACTTTTGTGTCTTTCTTGCAGATCAAATTTTAACCGGCTGAATTTTTGTGGATTTTATACAGCAATATTGGAACGTGGTGATGAAATAATATCTGCAGCATCTATCAGGTAATAATGGCAGTAGTAATTGAATCCTGTCCTGGGCTTGGTGATCCTGATTACTTTTGTTAATGGATGTCTCCTGAGTCCTAAAGATTGCTATAAAAAAAATGACAGTTTTGTTTTGTTCTTGTGATATGTGAAATTCAAGACACCTTCGTTGAGCACCACCATGTAATGGCTGTGCAATTCATTTCTTTGAGGAGAACCTATTCTGAAGGTGGCCTAATATTTTTAGGGGTTTTAACTGGAAAAGGGTCAAAAATGAAGAAAAGTCAGAAAAACAGATATATGGTCTCTACTCTTCTCCAGACGCTTCTAGCCAGTCTGGTCTAACTATTTATTCTAGATAGATGGATTATTCATTACTTTCAGTATGCGAATCGAGAGTTTATGTTTCATACTCTTAATAGTTATCTGATTTTTTCAATTGTTAGAAATGTTTTATCAAGGAAATAATGCATTTACTAGGATATTATTATTCAGGATCTCATAAAAAACTGAGGGAGATACCTATCTGTTTGCCCATGCTAGCAAGACTTGAAAACATTACATTAAAATCATCTGTCTAAAGGCGTATTATCATGTAATTAAACTTCAGTTCTTAATTTCAACTTTTGTCATCGTTGACTACAATATTTCTTATCCCCTGAAACTTTTCTGTTATTAACATAATGAGTCATTTGTTGCACTTTTGGGTAATCAAACGGATATAGTTTGATTCTCTGTTGTTAAGTTCGCTCTTCAAGTGTGTAAATTTAAGCAGTCAAATCATTGGATCTTTTATGTCCTTGTTAGGCTCCATGGTGATCGTCTTGCTGAGATGCCATTTATCGCAACTCGAGAGATCTATAGGCGGCAGGGGATGTGTCGGCGCCTTTTATCTGCTATTGAAACTGTAAGAATAACAGACTCGCTATTTTATTCACAAATGTTACGTTTCCATCATTTTATGGATAACTGTTATTCTCATGCATCACTTTATTATGCTTCTGCCAAGTGTTATTAAAGCAAGCTAAAAGTGACTCTGGAAACTTGAAGTTTACTTTACATTTTCTCTTGGACTACTTATTTATACCTATTCTCGGATTCTAGGAACTTCGTTTGCTCAAGGTTGGACGATTAATTATTCCTGCCATATCAGAGCATACAAACACGTGGACTACCATTTTCGATTTCCACGAACTCAAGGATGTACACAAGAAAGAAATGAAGTCAATGAATATGCTGGTGTTTCCAGGGACAGATATGCTTCAGAAGCAGTTGGTGAAGCAAGAGAGTTCTGATGGTAAACTATTCTCTTTTGGGGAATGTATAAATTATACGTGCCTAATAATTGTCCAACAAATTTACTTGCCTCTATTTAATCTAATAATTTCAATTTTAGGCAAGAAGATTTCTGGATCCACTGATGTTTTGGACAAAAAGTCCGAGGATAATTCATCTCTGGAGCAAAGCACTCAGTCGAGCAGTGATTCCGAAGGTTTGGTGTCCAAGACTGAAGACGAAGGTGATGCTCTGGAGTCTGGCCCTCCAGTGCCGGCCAATCCTTTAATCACTGTTTGTAAATCGGATAATACAGTGCCTAGTGCTACAGATGCTGCTTGTGAATCTGATTCTGAAGAGTGTTTGATGTCCAAGACTAAAGACAAAGTTGATGCTCTGAAGTCAGGACCTTCAGTGCCTCCCCTTTCTTCAAATGCTGAATCGGACAATGCGGTGCCTAGTGCTACAGATGCTGTTTGTGAATCTGATTCCAAAGAATTTTTGGTGTCCGAGACTAAAGATGATGTTGATGCTCTGAAGTCAGGCCTTCCACTTCCAGCTGCTCCTTCAAACGCTGATTGTGAATTGGATAATACAGTGCCTAATGCTACAGATGTTTCTGATTCCGAAGAGTGTCTGGTGTCCAAGACTAAAGACAAAGTTGATGCTCTGGAGTCTGGTCTGGAGTCGGGCCCTCCAGTGCCGGTCATTCCTTCAAACACTGTTCTTGAATCAGATAATTCAGTGCCTAGTGCTACAGATGCTGTTTGTGAATCCGATGTCGTAAAGTGTTTGGTGCTTAAGTCCAAGACTAAAGATGAAGTTGATGCTCCAGAGTCGGGCCCTCCAGTGTCGGCTGTTCCTTCAAACACTGTTTGTGAATCGGATAACACAATTCCTAGTGCAGCAGATGCTGTTTGTGAATCTGAATCCGAAGAGCCTTTGGTGGCCAAGACTAAAGACGAAGTTGATACTCCAGAGTCGGGCCCTTCAGTGTCGGCTGTTCCTTTAAACGCTGTTTGTGAATTGGATAACACAATTCGTAATGCTGCAGATGCTGTTTGTGAATCTGAACCCCAAGAGCCTTTGGTGTCCAAGACTACAAACGAAGTTGATGCTCTGGAATCGGGCCCTCCAGTGTTGGCTGTTCCTACAAACACTGTTCTTGAATCGGATAATACAGAACCTAGTGCTCCAGTTGCTGTTTGTGAATCTGATATTCATCTTCTCAACAAGGAAACTACTGCTTCCAAGCCTGAGGAGAAAAATGTGCAAAAAGAATCCTCTGACAATTTGAACTGCTCTCCCACCCCTGCTCAAAGCAATAACAGCTCTTCTGTAGTTGGAGATGCATTCAAAACCGAAGCTCCATGTCTGAAGTCTATCCTTGATTCTCCAGATAAAACACAAAATTCATCTCAGGAGGCTGGAATCGAGAGTACCGAAGATGTTGAAGCTGAACCACCCAAAACCATGAACAATGGTTCTGTTGAAAGCCCTCATGACAATGAACAAAGTATTGAAGCCCCCATTCCTGACTTGGATCATAAGGCTCTGCTCGAGGAGGCGAAAATTGATGCTGTGGAATTGAGCATCGTACATGAGGTTGTTGAACGTCCTGAAACCAATGGGAAAAGCTAGACAGATCACGACGTTGATACTTCTCATGTTTCTTCTCGTGAAGCTTTGGCTCAGAGTACCTCAGAAACTGAGAACCATGTGCAATGATTATGTGTTGGATGTTCATGGGAAGATAGTTTTCCGGTTCAAAGAGGTTTTGTTGAAATAAGATATGATAAAAAGAAGAAAGAGATTGAAATTGTGGCTGCAACAAATTTTGTGAGAATTCCCAATGGTGTGCTACTGTGTATATCTGTAGATCATATAGTTTTTAGGCTCAACTTCAAAAACTGAAATTTAAAAGAATTTATGTTTTTAAACTACAAATATCGTCCTACCTTTTGTAGTTTCTTTTTATTTGTATTTACAAATGAACTCATTTTAGATGCTCTTACAAATATAATTTTATGTGTGAGAACTCCATAATTCATTTTGGGATGATTCGTTTCGGTTTTGCAGGAGTTATATAATATTATATATATATATATATTAAAGCACTATTTCAACTGATACAATTTGTAAAATAAAATTCCTCATTTTATTCCTGATTGTTGTTTTCTCTCTCCTGCAGTTGACCAAAAAAATTCATGGATGTTAGAACCTCGGCTTCTACGTGAATTATCCACATAAAAAAAAAAAAAACTCAATATACCATAATTCCTTATAATTTTGTTCAAAATATCACAAAATATAATGATTGATCTCTATATATTAAAATTGTTAAAACTTATGCCCGAGATATCACATTTTTAACTTGATCAAATATATAAGTCATGATGAGACATGACTGATGGGTTTGTCAGTGACATTTCTCAATATATTAATATTTGTAAGACTTATACGAAAATATACAAATAATAAGGGCTTATACAAAATTTAATTTCATGTAACACAAAGGAAAAAAAAAATTGGCCTTACACGAAATTGTGTAAGGCCAAAATTTTTTTTTTTTTTACCTTACACGAAATTTAAGTTAATACAAACATATATTGCCCACAACGCAAATTCGTGTAGCATTTCATTACTTTTTCTAATACAAAGAAAATTGTTAAGTTAATATATTATTACTTCATTTCTTCGTGTAAGGCTTGTTTGTGCACAACCAGACTTTTCTCTATTATTTAATTGAGTATTTCTGTCATGTCTCATCGATGTCTTCTATGTTTTTAAACCAGGTCAAAAAAAATGGTATTTAGGGATCAAATTATAAAAAAATTGGTAATTGGGGACCAACTTTTATATTGTGTGGTAGATGGGGCCACAATATAAGAAAAGATGCTAAATTGGGCCATTTTCTCTAAAGGAAAAAAAATCAAGTATATTGACGATTTTTTGTTATTCCTAACTTTTTTTTTAATTATTCTCATTTGTGTAAGTGTTGTATTAATCTAAGATCCATATAACGCGGGTCAGGTCGGATCGGGTCGAATCCGACCAGGATCCGTGCATTTTTTTTTTTTTACCATAACCTTTATGTTATGTTAGTCATACATTTATATTATGTTAAACATACTTTATATTATATTAAACATATTTTTATATAATACTTTAACTTTAAAAAAAACTCTAATTTTGGCAAAAAAATCCTAATTTGTACAATATATATCTTTATGTAAATATTACGCATATTTTTAAGTAATATTAGTCATACCTTTATATAATACATAAAAGTACAACTAACATAATTAAAAGGTGACTAACATAACATAAATGTTTGTTTATCATAACATAAAAACCTTAAAGGTATGCTTAACATAATATAAAATCATAAAGATATGCTTAACGTTACATAAAGGTATACTTAATAAAATATAAAAATATGTTTAAAATAACATAAAAACCCCAAAGGTATGCTTAACATAATATAAAATCATAAATGTATGCTTAGCATATCATAAAAGTATGTTTAACGTTACATAAATAGATGTTTAATATAATATAAAAGCTTTAAAGGTATGACCAATATAACATAAATATATGCTTAACATAATATAAATATATGCTTAACATAACATAAATGTATAACACCTTAAACGAATTTGGGTGAGTTTGAACGCACCCACCCAGGTGTATGGAGGCGCGTGGGTCAGGTCGGGTCAGGTACACGAATCCTAAATTCGTACACTAGTTAGATAAAAGTTTTTATGCTTTATCTATAATCAATATTTTGATTTTTGAGTTTGAGTTGACATTTTACTATCGTAGGCACGAGATGGATGAGCTCAAATGAAATAACAAGATTAATATATAATAGTTGTATTAAACGAATTGAATTCAATTGTTCCGAAACATGAGTGACTACAGTAAAATCTTTATAAATTGATATTGTTAGGACCAGAGGATTTTATTAATTTAGAAAGATATTATATAATTGATAAATTAATAATTTATTAATTTAGAAAGGTTTTAACGTATCTATATAATTGACCTTCAAAATTTCGGAGTTGTACTCAAAATTTCAATATTTAGATTTTGATGAGACAAAATATATATGTAATATAAAGTTTTGAGTACCTCATTTTTCACAATGTTTAAGTGAAAGTATAGACTAGATTTGTGTCTAGATATAGGAGCTGAAAGATGGAGGTTCTTATAAGTTACATAGTTGTATCAAGTGTATTGGAAAGAAGCTGCTGCAAGAAAGCAGATATAGTATCGCTGCAAGGAAACAGTTACAGCACTGCAACAAAATAAGAAAGAACGGCGTGCAGCATCGTTGCAAGAAAAGGATACAGGAGTACTATAAGAAAAAGATACAACAGTACTGCCCGAAGATACTGCAAACGGGTCTTAGTTACAGCAGCACTGCAAGGGAGTATCAGCTGCAAGAAGACCTAGGATACAGCGCAAAGTTTACTGTCCAAACAGTCAACAGCGTCAATGATAAACAGAAAAGTATCCTGCAATCCGTGGAAGGATAAATGCAGTACGAGGAACAAAGATCCAAGTAAGAATAAATAGAGTCATTCGAGAGAAGATCAAAGTTGTAGAAACGGAGCCAATACAAAGATACCATGTGGACTGACGCGCTGCAGAAAGCTGCTAGCCGCAACTGCCGCATTAAATGCTCCGAAAGAGAAAGTCAAGTCGTATTAAATGCGAGCCATGCCTTTGGTCAAAGTGCTTCGAATTCAAAAGAGAGATATCTCCTTCAACGGATATCTTCTCCTACAAGTATAAATAGAGGATGAGAAACACTGAAGCTGGTTACTGAAACATTTGCGCAAAACCTCTCAAGCTTTCAAGTTACAGACATTCAAGTCTACCATCAGTTTCAGTCACTCAACCTCTGTGAAGTGAAGCAAGCTCAAAGCTGAAAGATCCTTCGAAGGATTCAGAAGCTCACTTCACCGCACCAGTTGAAGAACAAAACATATATACTTTTAACCTTGTTGTTGTGTGCTTAGGTTGTTTTAGAGGTATCGAACAGTTGATAGGAGAGATCTTTGCTATTTGTATAAGTTGTCTAGAGTTAGGCAGCTTCCCTATGTGGGAGTTTAGAACCCTGTGTGGGTTAGCCTTTAGAGTTTGCAGTTGCTGTGTGTACGCTGGACTCTAGAGGTGGTTGATTTGTAAAGTTGATAGATTGTTAGGAGGGTCCTGTAATTCAATCTTGCTTAACGAAGTTCCTGCTCGAGGTAGCAGTAGAGTGGACGTAGAAGGATTACACCATCTTCGAACCACTATAAACCATAAGTATTTTATTGCTTTCTTATCTGTGCTTATCTCTTTTTCATATATATATATATATATATAATAATCTCATAAGCATAAAACGTTTTGAAAAGATCATATTTGAGAAAACCAACCATGTGTTTTAAATCGTAATTTTTCACTGCGTATAAACTCTAGTTACAGCGTGCAACACTGCATCCTAATGCTATAAGCAGTAACTATCTGGCGCTGTAAGTTCGAGTAACTTGCAAAACAGAAAGGTTTTTCGAAAGATTTGAAAAATTGACCAAGGTTCATTCACCCTCCCTTCCTCTGAACCTCGGACACTACTTGGGACCAACACACTTACAATGTACATCAATTATTGATGACAAATAAATCAAAACACAAGTTTTAATTATCATTGAAATAATGTATACTCATATAATCATGCTAATTGGAAGTTTGAATGATCTCATTCATTGTTTTTTATCAAAGTAAAAGAATGTTTTATGAACTTACGTATATGTACATTGTGTAGAAGTAGATGATGAAACAGATGATGATTCAATAACTTTGTAACCGATCACTCAAAAAGAAGCATGCAAGTGGCAACAACTCTTTCTAATTTTTTATTGCAATACGAAAAGACAACGTCGTAACTCTTGGGTGCAATTGAGAGATTTAAAGATGAGATCAATACAAATTTGAAGTTCAACAAAAAAACAAGTAACGGTAGATTCATATTTTACTAAATTGTCTTCAAATGTTCAAGTGGATAACATATATATATATATATATCTGTAATTTTTTTAATAATTTTTAATTATTAGTTTCGTTAGGACCTTAAATATACATTAGAATTTTTAAAAAAAATATTATCTTATTATTTAATTGATTGTGTTCAAATTTAAACTAATCTCAAGTTGAGACGGGACAAATTATTAGTTTTATCGAGATTATTAGTTTATCGAGTATTATTTTATGAATGTTTTAATGTACTTAGAACTAGAATTTCATTTTTTCTAAATATGGTAATATGGAAAAAAGATGTTTTTAGAAGCCTTTTTCTTTAATAAAATTGTAGTCTCTTTTATATATAAATATATATGAATAAATTGATAGCCTTTGTATAAATATTGAGGAGTCATAGAGACCCCCACTCACTACCTAACAGATCCCACTAAAAATAAATTAAAATTAAATATATATCAAAAGATGTTAACAATTTTGCTATTAATTTTTTATTTTATTTTATTTTTTAATATATTTAAAGTAACATAAGTCATTTCATAACAGGTTCTTAAAAATATTAAAAAAATAAAAATCTTTTCAAGTGGTTTTTAAATTTTAAACTTCATACACGTTTCCGTTTTTTTCAGAAAACTGCTTCAATTTGTTCCTTTAAATTTTCAACTGCATCATAAGAGCGCTTCCTTTTCCAAATACAAATCTTTTTCAACTTTTTTTAAAATTTTCAAAGTACATACACGTTCTAAAACTTATTACACATATATCTATATCTAATATTATCTATCTATATATATATATATATATATATATATATATATCATAAAAACTCATGTCCATCAATCGTATAGATCTAAATCCATATAATTGGGTCGACTTGACTCGAATCCGCTAGCTTTTAATTTTTTTTCATTTTTATTTTTTATGTTACCTTTGTATTATATTTGTATGACATTTATGTTATATTAGTATGATTTTTATATATAAATATCATAGCATTTATGTAATATAACTTTAAAAAAAAATAAGGAAGAATTTCAGTGTTGTTTTTTGGATCTAACATACATTTATGTGATATTACTCATATCTTTTAGTTATATTAGTTGTCTCTTTCTATATTACGTAAATATAAAAATATTTGTACATAAATGTGATATCATCACATAAATATATATATGTGGAAATTATGCTGAAATTCTTTTTTTTTTCATCAAATATTGTTATTTTAAATTAACAGTGTTGTTTCTCCTCCATCAAATATTGTCATTTTAAATTTATGTACTTCTTTTTAGTTTTTTTTTTTTCAGAAACAAATAGCTTTTATTTTTTACGAATTATGTTGAACTTAATTTCTCTTTTCCCATCAATGTTAGTGTTCTCTTCCACAAGACAAGTACTTTCTCTTAATTTTAGTACCCTATTTTTATTTTTTTATTTCTTTGTTTTTTTTTAAATTTTAATGAACTCGGCTTATTTTTTGTTTGTTGATCAAATTTACAGATTGTTTTTTTTTGTATTCTTTTAATGAACTCGGCTAACATAAAATAAATTTCTTTTATTTTGTATTCTTTTTAGCATTTCTTGTCAATTTTGTTAAAGGATATGCATTGGTAAAGGTGTGTCACTAAGTATTTGATTATTTCTTTTATTAATAAATGTTTCAAAATCAAGGTTGGCATAATTCTTCAAATTGAGATATCACTATTCTTTGATATTGTGATGATTTTTATATTTTGAGATTGTCTGTTGAGATTTAAAATGAGATATCCTTTTGGAATAATGGTTAATACTACCCAAAAACATATAATATTAAATCAAAATACCCAAAATCATATAATAATATCCCAATATACCCAAATCCAAGTCAACACCTTAAGGCCCACATGGAAAGTGTTTTGGCCACTCCTTTTTTATCAATGTCAAACCTTTTTCATAAAATCATGTTTTATATCCTTAATTTTTAGTTCGG
The DNA here is from genome assembly GCA_028654395.1 of Scutellaria barbata. Classification (NCBI taxonomy): domain Eukaryota; kingdom Viridiplantae; phylum Streptophyta; class Magnoliopsida; order Lamiales; family Lamiaceae; genus Scutellaria; species Scutellaria barbata. The sequence continues at coordinate 18,930,606 of CM053652.1, read as the reverse complement.
ATATAATAACTGGAAACCTCTCTCGTGCCCCAAAAAACACTGGTATTTATACTTGTGATCTGGTCTGAGAGGTATAACAATTGTCATGCATTCACTAAATAATTAGGATATTTAAAGAAAAACCCAATCCACATAGGTATTTGATTACGGATGCGATCCTTCAGAAAATTGGTATCAGAGCCAGGTTTTATTGAAAAAATAAATTAAAATTATGTTATACAATATTATTTTCTTGTGCCTAACGGAGGAGAAAATCAAGAAAAAATGTATCCGAAAAATATTTCGAGATAAAACAAGTGCAGGATATCAATGACATCCAGCAAAGATTGGAACATAATTGTTCCAAATACATCTAAGGTTACCCAAGACCTTAGAGAAGTCCAAAAGACCATCATATATTATGGTGGACAGATGGAGAAGATGTGTCGATCTCTATTCGAGATCCAACAAGAGGTTTTAGATCTGGAAAAAAAAATAGATCTAAAAGGAAAGTTACCAAAGGAAACAGGTAGATCAATGAACGAGTGTTTCAGAAATGCGTTCGGAGATAAACCAAACATTCCTAAAGGAAAGGCTACAGAAGTCCCGAAGTCTAAGAGCTACGAGGAACTCATGCTCGACATCATTCGAAAAGTTTGATGGAAGTCTCAAGAGAAGAACTCTCGGAGTTAACCGAATGACTTTCCAATCTAGGAATTGTGGATCTGGTTAATCTCAAAATGAACGACCAAATTCCTAAACAGGAAGAAGGGAGTACGAGTGCTGAAACACCCGTTCCCCAACAACCACGAGAATGAAATTATGATCGAGTCGACTATAGCACAACTATGAATCGACAAAAAAGGCGACCATAGTGGAACAAGGCAGCAGCATCTAATACCCCTTGGGAAAAAACGATGCTACAACCTACACATCCATTCGGGATAATGCTCACAACCGACGTCATCGATTTCAGAAATATGGAAACTTTGATCGATGAATGGATGGCAGCATTAAAAGTTGCCGCTTCAGTGTTGGACGTGGATCAAGTACACTTTGGCAAACTTATTGAAAATAGTTTGTAAGGTTCAGCCGAGAAAGCATGGGACAAAACAGAGGCTCATATCAAAGATTAGGTCGAAGAAGGAGATGATCTCTATAAGATTATCGAAAGATTCGGTAAATAGCTCAAAGTATGCTTCATCGGAGATGGCTACTTTGACGAAAGAAAAGAGAAAAAAGAAAGGGTATACACACAAGCGTTGTATGCTCTCGAGTTAAGAAGTATATGTCATGCGGATAAGTATATATACTGGTTCCGTAAATATTACTTCCAGACTCAGATACCATTGAATGTTGCAACAGAAATGTTCTTTGCAAAAATATGTAATCCTTGGAGAGAGATGCTTATACAAACATATAAGATACCTACAGGAATGATAGATTCAGTGGCCCGAAGGATGTCCTTTTTAAAGGATAGCTTAAGAGAGTGGTGTCATCAAGCGACACTACAAAAGAACAAGAAAAAACTAAGAGGATTGGTAAAAAAGACTCATATTTGCTGCGATAATAATGATTTTCCAAGCATCATTGGAGAACCAAGTCGCGAAAGACATGGAAAAAGAAAGAAACACTTCAAAAGAGGGTTTCAATCTAAGTCCGGAGGATCATACAGGAGACCTTCCAAACAAGAAAGATCATGGTGGTCCAAGTCAAAGGCTAGAACTTACAAATCTGGTTAAAAGTCTGGTCCTTCCAGGTTTTCTTCATAAGGATCTAGATCCACAGGGAAGACAATAGGAGGAACAACTAGAAGAAGAACTTTCAAACGAGCTCATACTCGTACCAATGAAAGTTTCAAAGATTACAACTGCTGGACGTGTGGTGCGAGAGGTCATATTTTGCCCGATTGCCCAGAAAAGTAAAAAGATTTACGCCAATTTGAGCCCACAAAAGACATCATTGATGCGGTATACTACGGCGATTTGGTGCCAGTTTACAAGTTCGAGAACATCTCTTCAGATGAAAGCATCTATAAATAAGAGTTCGAATCTGATTCAGAAGGATCCGATGGATCATCTACAGAATCAGACGAGTAGCTCCGGTGAACAGGAAGATAGACTCCAAATATCGGATAGTCTATCAGGATTCTTTTCAAGAATGGACATCTCAAACAAGACGATGGAAAGAATCATGCGACAAGATTCGGCCTTAAGTCCTTACGATGGATTTAAGATTGGAAGGCTTAATCGATTTTGTGATAAAATCGGAATAAGACAACGCAAGCACCATATCATTTATCGGGTGAACTCAGGTGAGTTTTCTATCCCAATAGGATTAACCGGTAATAAAATTGAGATGCAACTTATTCCAAAAGAAGAAATTCTTGAGGAACTGAGTCGTATCAAAGAAGAAGTAGCGGTCACGATGAAATGGATCCATATTGGAACCATTGAAGTTATGATTAAAGCTACCTTCAAAGAATGAATTGATTCTGAATTACATTTATCTGTGATGGATAAAAGAATCAATAATTTAAGAGAAAGTTGTCTTGGTATAATGGTAGGTAATTTGTATGCTGGCAAACTCATGTTTGACATTCTGGCAAACTCATATTTGACATTCATCCTAGGATTGCATACAACCTAGCGAACCAAGATTTTAGTAGAGTTTTAACCCTTCATCAAGATTTTAAAAGACCTGATCTTATGAAAGAAGGAAAATGGATGGAGTTCAACATTGATGGGCATACAATCAGGGTAGAATAAACCCATTATGCCAGGAATTCAGATCAATGAAGAGATTACTAATCTCGAGATACAAAGAATTCATATGAGAGCTTTGTTAAGATTTTTGCGGGAGCAAAATCTGCCAGAACAAAGAAGTATCCAAAAAGTGATAAGGATACAAGAGGCTGCGTTAAAAATTAATCAAATAAACGCACGAATAGACATGTTAGAACGCTGGAAAAGAGGAATATATCCAAACAATCAAGACGATTTCTAAATGACGAGTATTTTCTCTATATATATATCTGTAGGGATATTATATGATCAATATAAGACAGAGTATTTTACAGCTTATATTGACTCAGGTTCAGGCATTTGCACAGCAAAGCCAGGAGTTTTTCCCAGCGAAGTAGTGGAAAAATTACCTCTTATTGCAGGAAGGGATTTCTCCCAGAAAATCCTAATACTCAATAATGGTATTCGAGAATTAAGAATAATGATTGGAGGCGCATTCGATACCCATTGGTATAAAGTAAGAATGCCACCCATTTATATTCATGATACAGGTGTTGATATTTTGTTGGGTAATAATTTTATCCAAACATTCGCAAAATATAAGCAGGATAATCACAAGAACCTGTTAACATTTACTACTAATTGTGGTAGTTTAATACAGGTTTTGCGGCGAGAGAAAGCTTTTAATAGGATAATACCTATTAATTTTCACATCAAACGTGGTGATAATGAAGCTAAGTTAACTCATCCTAAAATACAGGATAAGAGGAAATTTAGAGAAGCTTTTTTGTCTTATAGACAAAAGGGAATGGAGAAGGCACATGAAGGAGCAATTCAGCTCCTAAAAAATGTCTTACAAGAAGGACCACCTCAGATTGACATTGATGAGAAAAGTTTACTTTCCCTTGAAAATGTAAAAAGGCTAATCCAAAGGAATTTCAATGAGAATCCTTTAGCCTGGTGGGACAAAAACCAGATCGAAGCAACTCTAAAGGTAAAAGAACAATACTAATATGAGTTGGTTCGGCATAAGGCGATTCAGATGAACATTGAAGATCGAAAGAATATGCAAAAGATTATTAAGGAGCATATCGATCTCAATCTGATCGAAGCAGGTATTTCTCCTTACAGTAGCCCTGAGTTTTTGGTAAGAAACCATGGTGAAATAAAGAGAGGAAAAGCAAGGTTAGTAATTAACTATCAAGGTATTAATAAGATTACTAAATTTGATGGTTATTACATCCCAAATAGAGAACACTTAATTGATTGTATTAAGGGGTCAAGAGTGTTTTCAAAATTTGATTGTAAGTCTGGTTTCTACCAGATTAAGTTAGAAAAAGATTCGAAAAAATTAACGGATTTTTCTACTCCACAGGGTCAGTATATCTGGAATGTAATGCCAATGGGTCTTGCAAATGCACCCCAAATATACCAACGAAAGATGGATAATCTTTTTAAAGATTATTTTGAGTTTATGTTTGTTTACATAGACGATATCCTGATTGCATCTAAAAATATGAAAGAGCATTTAAAGCATCTTGAAATATTTTCAGAAGCATGTCATAAAGAATGATTAGTGCTCTCTGAAAAGAAGGCAATAATTGCGGTCAATAGAATCGAGTTTCTCGGTGTCATAATTGACCATGCAGGTATGGAACTACAGGAACACATTGTGGAAAAAATCCGCAATTTTCCAGATATTCTTAGAGATAAGAAGCACCTTTAAAGCTTCTTAGGAGTGATTAATTTTGCAGGTTCCTTTATCAAGTATTTGGCAAAATATCGAAAGGATTTCCGTCCTTTATTACAAAAGGATGAGAAGATCAAATGGAAATGGGAAGATATTCATTCCCAAAGAGTTTGTGAGTTAAAACAGGTTTGTAATAACCTACCGAAACTCACGATTCCTCAAGATGAGGATCAGTTAGTTGTCTACACAGACGCTAACGATTTCATATGGGCAGCAGTGCTCATGAGAAAGACATCTATGAGTGAAGAACCATGTAGATATACTGAAGGGTTGTTTACTGAACAACAAGCTAGCGTCTGGCATATTAACGAGAAAGAATTCTTTGCGGTTTGGAAGGCTTTTAAAAAATGGTCTTTATTTTTATTAGTCAAAGAATTTATATTAAAGGTTGATAATACTAATGTTAAAGCTTTTTTGAAAAATAAACTCGAATCAAAAATCGAAAAAAGCCCGTATTATCAGGTGGCAATCAGAATATCAATATTATTTATTTGATATTGTTATTGTGAAATCTAATGAGAATGTTCTTACAGATTTCTTAATGAGAGATGGACATCCTTGAAGCAAATTCCATCACGATACGTGCCGAAGCAGCTTAGGATACGTGCCGAAGCAGCTTCATATGTGCAAAAGGCATATTTGGACAAAGTCCAAGAAGCCATACAAGCTTCGCGATTGGCCCAACTCCATTTGTGGAAAGCATTGGAAGGGCCTTGCTCTCTGACGGGTTCATCATCGGTAACCCAAAAATAAATTCATGAGAAAGGTTCATCATCGATGAGCAAACAGGTATCTATGTACCCGAAGCAGGACATCCTGCTGACAAGTGTTTTTCATCGGACATTGGTGAAAAGGCTGATAAAGTCACAACAAGTATTTTATCGGATTCCGATAAAAATATTAATTCAGAAAGTCAGGAAGTAATTCCAGGCAACCCGGGTCAATCCAGCACCTCTGGGGTTAAAGAGGGGGAGGTTAACCTAAGGCCCCAAACAGGCCCTAGACAGGTTAATACTAATCAAGTTATTTCTCCATTTCAGGTGTATCAAAGAACATGGGAGAAATTAGTCATGAGAAATGGGATCAATCCAGGAAAAATAACGGTAGATTGATTTGGAAAATATCCAAGACTTTGGATGCTCTCGGGTGCAAACCCTCAAGATGTCCGAGAATGGTTTGATTTTGGAGCAATTGCTTCAATATTTACGACCGCTCCCAGTTTTTCGGAGATTTCTAAACTATCGGAATGGATAGCTACTGCGGTGTACGAGTCATGGCAGAACAACCCCCATTTAGGGTGAGGAGATATTCTGGAGCTAAAAATCATTTCAGCAGCTCCCGAAATAACTGGTAAAGGATCTCACCCAATTTTCCAATTTATAAAACTGCAGAGATCAGATATGGTGGCATTCAACAGAGCTAAGGCACCACCATCAAATAGCCCCTTGGTTGTCGCTCTTACCGAAGATGACATATTAACAAGGCAAGCCTGGGGACTTTGGGTCTGTCTCACAGAGATGGACAAGGTTAAATACTCATTCAAAATCTTTCAAAATTCTACGAATGGGTCATTCCTGTTGAATTCAATGACAGGAAACACAACTAGATTTGCTGAAACCTTTTTTGAAAATAAAAGGAAGCTGATCTGGAAAAACAAGGTTCCAGCAACGGAACAAACAAGGAAGAAGATATGTAACATGATATATATCGGAAGATGGGAAGAGCGAATATGCTCTTACTGTCAAGTACAAGAGAAACCTCTGTTCGGATAGGGTTTCAAAGTAAAAAGGGACAAACCCGACTACACGAAGAAAAAGGAAAAAGGGAAGGGTTTTTAGAAAATAAAACCCTAAAATGTAATAAAAGGAAGCGGGTCTAATTAGACTCGATAGTAAACAAGCTGTATTGTATTCTAAAAATGTAATAGATAGGAATACAGTATAAATGGTTCAAACACCAACCCTATACAGGTTCAAAAGGGTCTAAGAGATCTTTCTTGGCTCTACCTAGCACATGGCATTACCGCCAGACAAGGTGTAGTGGATGGTCCCACCTTTGAAGAATCCAGCACCAAAGATAGACGATTGCCAAAAGGAAAAACGTGGAGGACCACTCCACTAAAGCAGAAGATTCGTTGCCGATGCAAGAAGACAACGAGGCCACCTAACATAACAATAAATGGTGGAATACACTTACCAAACGGTAGGTGAGAAATAAAGAAGGTTGGCCCATTCCCCACTAGTCAAGTGGAATGCAAGCTGGTAAGGCAATAATAGATCCACACAGGAGCATATTGATGCCTATAAAAGGAGGCCTTCAGTCTCAGAAGAAGATCATCGAAAATCCACACATTCTCTTTCTATCATAAGTTTCGAGAAATCTTCTCTCTAGTTTGTAATAATTTAGCTTTCAAGCTTTCCTGTTCATGGGGGTTTCCTCTTCTCGAGTTTTAGCCATGATTGGCTAAATCAAGTTTCTCCTCCAATGGCGGAGAAGATTAATATTGTAAAATAGTTTGATTTATTTTCTTCAATAAACAAGGCTTTTGCTTTCCGACATACTGTCCAAAGTTTTATATTACTGAGTAAAATTCATCCAACAGTGAGTCTCCCCGTGATGTCCTTAAAGGCAGGTGGCCGTTGAGAAGGATTGCGATCTGGGTTCCTAAGAAATCGGTTTCAGAACCATAGACTGCGGGCGAGTGGTTGGATCGTTGATCCGTAAAACCTGAAACGAAGTCCAAGGGAATTTAAGAGACAAAGGCGAGGTATGATTTAAACTCGATTTTATTTTATTACGGAAGCATGTTGGGCCTGATTGCTAAAATCAGTGAAGAATTAATTCGGATCAAATTTAGATGTTGGATTGGAAGATTTAAATTGCTAATGAAAGGGCTGGTTTTTGGTAATTTGTTAAGGTCAATAAGGGTATTAAGGTAAATTTCCATAAAATTGGGTAGAAAAGTGATATTGTTATAGTCAAGGATGAAAATATCGCTATCGCATGTCGTATTGCAACTTTGATTTTACGGATATATCGATGGATATATCGATATCGCATATCGATATCGCAAAAAATTTGAAAAAACAACGAAAATCATATTAAAATTTTGGAAATTTAATATGAAATTTTAGGGATTATTTTTACACATCATTACACAATTATTCCACTCAAAATCACATTAAAATAATATATTTAAAACTAACATATAGATAATAAGCATTATAAATACTGTATTTCGAATGAAAATTGACAATATATTACATAATACAAGACAAAATTACTAAAATTACATCACACAATACATTAGTACCAAAAGGATGACCTATGAGATTCAAACATAGTAAATGAAATGTCATCTTGATCCAAACAGTACTGATATTAACTCATCACATTAGAGTACTTATTAGGGAAAATGTTCAAATAAGCCACTAATGTTTACTTTTAAGTTCATATATCCCACTAAAGTATGTTTAGGTACAAAAACACCATTAATATTTATTCTCAGGTTCATAAATCTCATTGAAGTATTTTAAGGTAGAAAAACACAACTAATGTTTACCTCTAAATACATATAACCCACTTAAGATTTATTTATAATATAATACACCAATAATGTTGTAAAAATTAAAATATATATTTACATATTTTAATTTTTATTTCTTATTTGGACCTCATGTTTTTTTACATATTTTAGAACAAAAATCTATTCATGAAAACATAATATAATAGCTTATTATATATATGTGTGAATATAAATATTATTATTAATAATTATTATTATTTACACTTTTTAATTTTGAAGACCAAAACTATTAAACAACTAGATTTATTTGAAATAATAATTTCATTATGATATTATTTTTTAATTTAAATACAAATTAACCTCTATATTTTATGAAATGTCATGTGAAAGAAAATATCATAGTTAATTTTTTTTATTTCAAATCAACCTAATTGTTTATTTAGTCTTTAAAAATAAAAATATATATATATAAATAATAATAATATAATAATAATTAATGGTAATGGTAATAATAATAATAATAATAATAATAATAATAATAATAATAATAATATATTTACATATATATAATAAGGTATTATATTAATGTTTTCATGACTAGTTTTTTGTTATAAAATATGTAAAAAATATGATGTCTAAATAAGAAATAAAAATTAAAATGTGTAAATAAATATTTTAATTTTACAATATTATTGGTGTATTATATTATAAATAAATCTAAAGTGAGTTATATGTATTTAGAGGTAAACATTAGTGATGTTTTTATACCTTAAAATAATTTAGTGGGATTTTTGAACTTGAAAATAAACATTAATGGTGTTTTTGTACCTAAATATATTTTAGTGGGATATATGAACCTGAAAGTAAACATCAGTGGCTTATTTGAACGTTTTTCCTACTTATTAATATAGTTATGCACATATCATTCATAAGTTGTTCTATCTCGTCCAACTGCTTCATCATGAATTGGATAGTGTATACTAATCCAATCATATTGTTCATATTCATTTTGGCCTTCATAGGATATTTGAGGGTGTGGGTGATCAAAAACATCTCGAGTAGTCCAACCAAATTGTGAACTTTTATAAATATCAAGAACATATGAATTTTGAAACATATCACTATGATTATTGCTATTCAAATTATGAAAATAATGACAAAATCAACTTTTTTTTTATCAAAAATGCGATTTTTGATGTTGTTGCGATATTTCGCGATATATCTGCGATATATCGTGATTTCCATCCAATTTTGTTCTACACCGAACCGATATCGATAGCGATATCGATACTCTGCGATATATTCGCGATATATCCGCGATACCCGGGAAAAAAAACATTACCCCCAATATCCATATGGCAATATCTGTATCCGCATTATATCCACGATATATCGCGATATTTTTATCCCTGATTATAGTGTAATGGGTATTTATGTATATGTTATGTGGGATTTGGGTACATTTGGTTGCTATCCCTATCCTTTTAGCAGTCTGTTAAAATTTGCAGAGATAAGTATGACAATTCTTTGAGCATCCTACTTATATTTGTAGAGAAATCACTCATTGAATCTTTCTACTTTTTTTTTTCTCTTCATTTAATTTTTAAGAACAATATTTTTTTTGTTGTTTTTCTTAATTGTTTTTTTTTTCCCTCTTTTCTATTTTTGTTGTTGTTTTTCTTAATTGTTTTTTCTCCAACAAAATACTTCGCTATGTTCCACGAATTTTACTTACAACAAAGATGACCAATTTATATCATTAAAATTTATGTTATAAAAAATATGTTTGGTAGTTTAAAAAAGAAAGTTTAAAATTTCTCAATTTTTTTTTGATATTTAAATTTTTTTCTCAAAAATTTGTCATTATCAATATAATTGAGGGAATGATAATAAAGTCTATTTTTTAATTTTCCTAATATTCACTTAAATGATTGAAATTTCAAAAAAAATGGACATAATTTCAAGTTATTATAAAACAACATCGAAATAACAACACCATAAATCGTATCATCCTAAATTATTAATAGCTAAAAACTGAAAGGATTAAAAAATAAAATCACATTACAATTTAATGTATTCTCTAGTTTCATGTAAAATCTTCTTTAACAATAAATATGTTTATTTATATATAATGTTAAATATTATTAGAATCCATGTTAAATATATAAGAGTAAAATGGTAATATTATGGATAGAAATTTGATAATATTAATTTTTTTTAAAGGGAGTATCTTTAAGTAATTGGGGTGTATTTAGTAGTGAACAGTCTTTAAAAACGCGACTTCAGTTTTATGTAAAGTATAGACCTATTCCTATTACCCCGCCAAGCACCGCCAGTCGCCGCCGCGCTCCGCCGTGAATCTGCTCAGGTTCCTCCACTTATGGACATTTCAATTCCTCAACGTTCGCTCATCCACTCCTATTTGCCTCAATCGCGTCTTTGTAACCCATCAGTTCATCTGTCGCAGTGCGTTCTCCTCCCCGTACAACTTCGGCAGCGCAAGTTACCACTCTTCTCCACACACCTTCCAACTCCTTCAACGGACTCCATGGCCGCTCGTGCGTCCGATAATAATGGCTCTCCGGCGATAACTACAGCTCTGGGTAATTTAGCAGTTTACTTAATTTATGTTTATCATCCTTGTTTGTTATTTTGGTCCGCCTTCCACAATTGCCGGGAACTGCAGGGGGGAGAACTGGAGAAGTGAAGAGAGTGACTAAAGAGACGAATGTGAGTGTGAAGATTAATCTGGATGGTGATGCCGTCTCTGAAAATAATACGGGCATTCCTTTTCTTGATCACATGTTAGATGTAAGTTTTTATTTAATTATACATATTTTTCTTTGTTTTTTGCTGCAGATTTTTCGGAAATTGTATTTGAGCTGATTTCGTTTAACTAAAACTAAGGATATGATTCCATGCCTTGTATTTTAGCTTGTAAGATTTGTTTGCTTCCTTCTTCTGTGTTTCATCAATGGAAAATAATCATCTTTTTTGACTTTAGTGTTTGTAAGTGTTAATGGTGTTGCTGTTTATGTGCTGATCGAATAGTTGCTGTAATGCTAAATGTGAGCTTTTTCTTCATATTTGTTTCAGCAACTTGCTTCACATGGATTATTTGATGTGCATGTGAAGGCCACTGGGGATATTCATATAGATGATCATCACACAAATGAAGATGTTGCCCTAGCAATTGGGACAGTAAGTTTCAGAGAATAGTTTAATGTTGCTTTTGGATTGAAGGATAGATTTCAAATCCACCAAGATCCGTAATAAATTAGTTCAAAGTGAAAGTGATGAATTTCAAATGCATATTAATCCAATTAATCAACAATAGATTTGTTGCTATAAATTTCAAATCCATTCGAATTCTTCAGGTGGAAGGCGACCTAAATGTTTTAGTAAAATGCAGTGGTTCAATGTATTATTATGATCTTCTGAAAGACTTTTAAACCTTATTGTTTTCTCTATAGCTGCATGTGCTGTTTTTCAAACTTTTAGAATCCTTTGCTATTGGTCAGTAGATTTGTTGGTTCTTGGATTGGATAGTCTGGAAATCAACAGTTAAAGCTGATTTTTTGTTCAGGCTTTGTTGCAAGCTCTTGGTGATAGGAAAGGAATCAACCGGTTTGGAGACTTCTCAGCTCCTCTTGATGAAGCACTTGTACATGTTTCGCTGGTAAGATGCTATAAGGATATTAATATCTTTTAAAAGCACAGATACAGAAAGTGTATTATTTATCAATAAAGAAACAGACAAAAAGAAGCATACTATCATTTGTATGGACAATTTATTATCTTTAAAATAATAAAAATTACAGGGGGAAGTCACAAATGGATGTGTAATGATCGTCCATGTATTCTATGATGAAAAGAGATGATGTGAATTATGGTGTTCTAGTTTGCATGGTCTATTCATGGATCCGAAAAATTATACAATAAATTAGGTAGGTTGCTAGTTTAGCTCCCTGATATTAGATAATATTCACAAGGAACAGATATGATGAAGCTGATCCAGGTTTCCAGATTGGCTAGGTGAGACAAACCCTAGGTGAGTTTATATAACATAATGCTAGCCTGTTGTTTTTTCTCAATTTCGAAACAGTTGGTGTATGTTTTTCAATACATTACATAGTGAGAATTTCTTCGGAAAAATGGATAGATGATGGTCCTTTTTTTATTTTTTAACATGTGTAGGTTGAGAACCATAGCACAGGAAGGCATCCTTTATGTGGGGGGGGGGGGGGGGGGGTGTTCAAAATGAATCAAGGTTTAGAGCTGTATAAAGTGAAAACTAATAGGAATGGAGGGTCGTTGTGAGTGGAAAAAAGGTATAATCCTGCTTGAAAAGTGTGATTTTTCCTTTGAAAGATCTCAATGCCAAAGAGTGAAGACTGCTGTCTGTTTTCACTTGCATGGAAAGACAGAACTATTGTTACAATAGTGTGGTTGGTTGAAGTAACAATCTGATGTTGTCTCAAACAACATTAACGTTGTTCTACCCTTATGAGAAATATTAGCATTCTAAAACACTTTTACTTTGAATTTCTATTGTAGGATTTATCTGGAAGGCCGCATTTGAGTTATGATTTGCACATACCAACTGAGAGAGTCGGAACTTACGACACACAGGTACCCGTTGATCCTGTACAAATTCTCCTACCATTACATTACATGCTGTCACTCAATTTAATCTAGTGCTTAATACTCTACACTTGTCTTTGCTTTGCCAAATAATATGAGTCCGAATGATTTTGCCTTATTTTCTATTCTGAACAAACTCCTCTTGGGTATATTGACTCTATTCGAACAATTTGTTGCTTTCAGCTGGTAGAGCACTTCTTTCAGTCCTTGGTCAATACCTCTGGAATGACACTACACATACGACAGGTATAATATTCCTCTCAAATTTTTCTGTGCACTGTCAAGATTAGCCAGTCTGGTGATTTCGATACCATTTCCAGTGGATAATTGCTTTTAGTATATTTCATAACAAGCTGAAAACTAAACTGAATGCAATAATTGTGGTTCCTTACATTTGCCATATTAATCGCAGAATCAGACATTTGCCACCAGCATTCTTATTTCTTGTTTGCTTTCTTTTCCGTCATACACCATTGTTGTTACACGTAATTATACCCTTTCCATCCTATTATCACCTAACCGACTGTACAAATAAGATTGAACCATTTTTCTGAATATCGGATTGAATGAAAACAGCTGGCTGGGAAAAATTCTCACCACATTATTGAGGCCACCTTCAAGGCTTTTGCAAGGGCTCTTCGGCAAGCAACAGAGTACGATCCTCGCCGTCATGGAAGTGTCCCAAGGTATGTATTTCTCTCTTTAAAAACTAAATTTAGTTTATCGTGAAACCAAACTCGTGAACCAGATTAAGCATTGGGTTAACAGACTCAAAGATTCACTGCAAATGTGTTCATTATCATAAACTCAACATTTCATTTCCTCTGTTTGTAGCTCGAAAGGCGTTCTCTCGCGTTCATGACACTCATCCAACGTCAGAATGCTGGATGCCCTGTATGTGTAATATCAGTAATCCTCCTTTTTCAGAAAGGGAAACTGCTTTAAGGTTTGTTTTTCTCATATATTGAATCATCATTGTTATATAAGGTTATACAAATCTGAGGACAAAAAGATTGAGCTTTGTCTTGAATTTATTAAACTTATATGTGGTGTTACTTCAGTAGTTGAATTTTTGTTTCAATTAAATGCTTTGAATTACAGTTATTGACTATATTTATTTGATTTCTGAACTTAGTTACTATGTATTCTGTAATGAGTCTAGTTGAAGCTTATTTAATATATGCTATTTTGTTTCTAAATTTATTAGTATTTTCATATTCCTTGACTAATTAACCTTATTTAATATATATATATATATATATATATATATATATATATTTTGTAACCAATTTATTTTATTAAATAGGGATGATTGAAGCTTGTTATATCTAATATTATCACATATAATGGTCAGCATCAATGTGGGATTGCCAAATCAATTTTCGTTTGTCTAGATCTGTATTTGGGCCTATGCTTTACTGAAGAAAACGAAAGGAGAGAAGAACTAAAGGCAATCAATTGGGTGATGTTTATAGCTTTTTTGTTTTCTTGTTTTTTTTTTTTCCTTCTTTTTCTGAAATGATAATGTATTTTGTAAAACAATTTTTAAAGATAAAATACAAAACACTCTCAAAGGAAGAAGATAAAAACTCCTTTAAAGGGAGATTAAAACAGGAAAACTATTTTGGGGGCGTTTGTTAAGTGATGCAAAAATTTATATGAGATAGTTGCATATGAGATTTTATGTAAGATGGATTTTTAAATAAGCTTATGAGAGACCAACATTTACACTTATTTAAGATGGATTTTTATATATTTTTATGTGAGGTCGACATTTACACTTATGCAAGATGAAATTTCATATAATTTTATGTGAGGTTGATATTAATCATGTTGAATAATTAATAGATTGACACGTTTTTACTAATCCATAATTTCATCTTATATAAGGTCATACATGAGATTTCACACTCTCGTAAGACCTATTCGTACAGAAATATGCTTTAAAAGAAGTGTTTAAATTTTGTGAATGTGAAAAAATTTACTTGGATAAATTTCATAATAAGATCCAATTTATAGATTAATTTTCAATTTTGGACCCGAATTTTAAAGTTTCTCATTAAGGGGCTCAATTTAACATTTTTTCTCAATTCAAGGCTTGAAATTTAGATTGAGTTCTCAATTCAAGACAAAATTTCATTTTTTTCTTTTTTATTATATTTATATTTTAATATGTATTTATAATTTAGATAAATTAAGACAAGTCCGTGTAATTATGGAATGGTCTTCATCCGACTTGTATTAATTTATATATATATATAATAAATGCAATTAAAAAAATAAAGATTCTTTTATTTTCTTAATTTTATGAATAAAAGTATAGAAAATCGATTTTAATATTTAATATAAATTATATTTTATGAATTAAATTAATTATATTTTTTCTTTCTTTTTTTCTTATAAATTAAAATAAATCGGATGAAAATTGTTCTTAAAGCACATTAACTTGACTTAATTTATCCAAAATATGAATACATATTGATATATAAATAAATTTATAAATATAAATAAAAAAGAAAATGAAATTTTGTATTGAATTGAGAACTCAATCTAAATTTCAAGCCTTAAATTGAACAAAAATGTTAGATTGATCCCCTTATTGAGAAACTTTAAAATTCGGATCTAGAATTGAGAATTAATTTATAAATTGGATTTTGTTATGCAATTTATCCAATTTACTTAAGACATCACCATCACTACACGGTATTTTACTTAAATTTTATATCATTTTAATGTAAAAATTGTCATTCATCTCGCATTAAAGGAAATATTATATAATATTCTTCTTATTATTATTAAAAAGGATTGAAGATAAAAGAAAATGAATTAAAAAAAAAAAGTAAAGGAGAATACCGCAAGTTTTGACCCTATGTTAACCTACACAGAGATGACAATTAAGAAATATAGAAAAACATCAAATTCAAATATTTTTAACACAGTGCTGGAGATATCGATAATAATAAAAATATTGTGTTTATGTGAGAATTGTGAGCCTTGAGTGTTTGAGAAAAAATATATATATATTTCACTTAATTATTAATAGGAATTTTTTTTTTCCTTTTTTACTGATCTTAGTTATTTAGTCGTTTCTTTAAAAATTAATTTACTCATGTTTTATCAAATTAGTTGTGATATTAATCAAATTTCATTCTTAGTCAAAATTAGGAGATAAATATTCTATGTGACAAACACCTAAATATAGATTTAATTACACAAAAATGTTAATATGTTCACCGTGAGTATGTGTTAATATATTGGATATGTAAAGATTTTATTCATTTACATCATATAATTTAAAATTAAGGATTGTATTCGATTTATGACACATCACCTATGAACACATTATTATGTGTCTAAGGTGGATAAGAAAACAAACATGTAGTTACATATAAATGGAACAATCCACTTTAACTACTTTTTCTTGTCCGCATGTTTACCATGTAGAACGCACATCACTATGAACACATGATTATGTGTCCATGGTGGATAAGAGAACAAATATGTAATTACATATAAATGAAATAATCCACTTTAACTATCTTTTCTTATCCACGTGTTTACCATGTAGAACACACATCACCTATGAACACATGAATATGTGTCCACATTGAATAAGAGAACAAACATGTAGTTACATATAAATGGAACAATCTACTTTAACTATATTTTCTTATCCACGTGTTTACCATGTAGAACACATATCACTTTTTTTTTAATGAGTTTGGGGGTGGGATGGAGGAAACAATAAGAACTAGAAAACTTGCATGATCCCAATTCGAACTTTAGTCATCACAATCTGAACATTTATAAAGGTGAGATACCACTTAAACTACAAGACTCGTGGTAGAATACATATCACTTAATTTCGACAAAAATATAAATTAGTTAAAATTGCAATTAACTAATTGACTACGATAACTATTAAAAAATTAATTAAAATAACAAAAACTAAAAAAAAATCCGATTTTTTTTTTTTGTTATGGGACATTTTTTTTAATAATAATGATACCTTGATTAGTAAAAAAGTGCAATAAAAGCCCGCAATCTGATAAAAGCATCCCCCACTTTAAAATTTCAACTTCTTCCTAATTAAAATAATCTAGAATTTGATCTTGCAAACACTATCAAATTGGTTTGTACTTAAAAAAAAAAAAAAAATATTGCAAGAATCTCTTGCAAAAACCCAGAAAGTTACATAGAGAAACGCATAAAGAACACGAAATAAAATCACTTCTTGTATAGTATGTTTACCTAATGAAAATTCAATGATTAATGTTCCGTTTGGTTAAATTAAATTCGAAATTTATAATATTAGGATCAAGTTGCTATCAAATATTAAATGATGGTCATATGTCAAATAAAGATTTATTGCATTCTTGATTATAGTTGGATAACAGATGATGTAAATTATATTAAAGATTAACAATATATTTTTTCGATATTGAGAAAGTCTACCTTAGTGATAATATCAATTGATAAATTTTGAAAATTATGCCATATAAAATGAACATAAATTTATAAGATATGTAATTGATTTATTTAAAAAAAAAACAACAACAACTAATATTTATACCTAAAAAGAAAAGTCAAACTAGAGAAGCAAAATGTAAGTTGAAATAATATAGCAGTTGCCAAACAGGTCCTTTCATAGCTGGATAGATTCATTGGACATCAGAAGATGTCAGTGTCGACTGTCACTGTAATCATTAATGCAACAAATAATTGAGCTGAGGAAAATTGGGGAATTGTTTTCACTTGTCTTTTTTTCTGTATTTATGTAATATTATTATTTTATATTATCATGAAATATATAAAAGGAGTAATTACAAATTATGAACACTCTAAACTATCCATGTCTTTGTATTTTATCCATAAGTTTTTGTTGTATGTAACTCACTAAACTACATAAATTGTTGTGTATATTTTGTCTTATACTATCTAAAGTACCAACCACCCTCACAAAAAATAATATATTTTATCTAATAATAGAATATTCAAGAAAATCTTTTAATTTATTTGAATTATTAAAATTTTATTATTAATTTATTTAAATATATAATTTATTCAAAATGTTAAAGTCAAAGCTACAAAATGTGTTTTAAAATCTCTATTTTATTGCAAGTATTAAATTAAAACAATGAAGATGCTTTTTAAGAGAAAAATCGATAATTACTAAGAGCATTAAGAATTAGCTTTTTATTATTTTAATATTATTATAATTATAATTCTAGTATTTTGAGTTAAATAGAGATTTTTAAATATTTTTATAGTTACTTTATCAAATTTTTATAATTACTTTTTAAATTTAATATCTCTAGTAAAATTTTATAATATAATACTTCTAGCTTTAAAATATAAAAATATTTTATAAAAAAACAAATCTAAAATTATAGTTTATATTTAGAGCAAAGCAAAAAAGTTAAAAAATATTTCTTTTTAAATTTATTTTGAATTTATATTTTATTATTTGAAACAAAATATAGGAAGAGTGTTTTAGGAAATTGAGGGTTAAAAAAAAATGTCAAAATTTACATGATATAAAATGGGTGACGTGATGTGCAAACTTGGATAGTTTAAAATTTTAGTATGCTCTTATATATAAAGAATATTATGAACACTCGAGTGAAATTCAAAATGTAATCCTATAAATTGAAATTAATCAAACACATAATTATTCTCTCATTCTTCTTGTGTTTATTTAATTCTCCTCTATATTTCTATATTTTATTAGTGATCATATAAATCATGAGGGTTATTTTATGTAAGCCGATACAATTATTAACACGAGGATAACACATTTATCGTAATACTTTTACAACTTTTTTTTTTTTTTTTTATACTTTTACAACGTGTAATACCTAGTAAATACTAATGGTACTTAACAGACTGATCTTAAGGAATGTTGATGATAATTAATGCATGCCAGAGCTTTGCATTAGCGAATAACATTTTGTATTTTGTGTTAATTATAACATTGATTTTATTAGGATATATATTGATTGGAGTATGATATAATTAGGGAAATAATAGTAATCTTCCAAAAGAATGATGACAATTTAAACGAGTAATCTTAAGATAAGATTTCATGATTTCTTTGTTTGACTTAATCCTGCTTTTGTTTTAGTTCTTTATTTTGTAATTTACGCTAACTAATTCGGTTCACTGCAATATTAGAGTTCAGCTAGCTTCAGTCTCGTGGGGTCAATTTTGAGGATTAGGAATCTCCCTCCTCCCCCGCCCAATTATTTTTAAGTAAATGTTATGTAAGATCGTGTCACGAATCTCATTTTATGAGATGGATTGAATTAGATATTATAAATTAGGTAATATTTTTATATATATTAAGTAATATTTTTTTATATTTAAGATAATACTTTTATATTATGTTATATAGTATATGTATATAATACAAAAGTATTACATGATATATAGAAAAATATAACTTAATATATACAAAAGTATTACATATTGCACGAAAGAAAAGAGCACTTAAACAACTAGAATCCGCGTGTTTTTTTAGCGACCGACCCAACCCTATTCGGATCATGTATCTTATAATACAAAGTATTACCTAATATATAGAAAAGTATTACCTGATACACATAAAAATATTACATATTTTTTTATAATCCAACTCAACTCAAAACAAAAGTATTACTTAATATATAGAAAAATATTACCTAATATATAGAAAAATATTATCTAATATATATAAAAATATTACATATTTTCTTATAATCCAACGCATATCAAAACCATCTTATAATACAAAGTATTATCTAATATAAAGAAAAGTATTACTTCATACTCACAAAAATATTATATAATTTCTTATGTTTGATTCGACCAGACCCGTCTCATTTAATGGGATCCGTGAGACAATTTCACCTAAAACTTTGCCATTATTTTATTATTCATGTTTATATGGAGGATTTTTTTTTTCATACATTGGAATCATTATGGATGAATGTTAATACTGTACCCAAAATTTTATAGATACTAATTGTTGGTTGATGTCAAAATTTATACGGAACAAATTCAAGTCGAATAACAAATAAATCGAATCGAAATGGGTGAAACATATTGAAATAATGCGAATAAAACAAATAGAAGAACACAAAGATGGTGATCGGTGCTTAATTAGACAATTAGGTTTAGGCTGTTTTAGCCGGTCAAATCTGGCTGGTCTGAATGTTTTTAGGTATGCTTTGAGGGGAATTTTTTTTTTCTCTACCTGCTCTTTTACAATTATTTTTCGAATTGGAATCTGGATCGAAATGTGGATCCATTTTGATGATAATGTAGACCCTATTTATAGACTAGACCTAAAATACAAAACTTGGGAAATAAGAACTAAGTTCTTTGATTTTAGGGTTTAGATATGGAACATATAGATTCATTTATAACTTTAGTAGATTCGATTTGATCTTTGATTTGTTTCCTTCTTTAGATGTCCTAAGATTGAAGATCTTTTTTTGAAATAGACTTCTTATTCATTCGAGCTTGGTCGGATCATACGTTGTCGTAGCATTATGATAAGAGAATTTGATTTCTTAAGGCGGATGAAGTGATTAAAGCTTGGTCAGGTAGATCAGAGTTTTGTGGAAGGAAAACTTAACTTCTTGAGGCGAATGAATCGATTAAAGCCTTATTTCAATCGTTGGTGAGTATTGAGTGGGAGATGTGTCTCTTAACGACAATATACCCCCTCATCTAATGTCAAAATATTGACGCCCAATTTGGGGACAAACTCGGGTCAAACACAATATATATCAAATCGAATTGGATGAAATAGATCGAAATGATACAGATGAAGTAGATAAAAGAACACAAAGATGGTACCCGATGCTTACTTGGACAATTGTGTTTCGGTTGTTATAGTTGGTCAAATCTGATCAGTCTAAATGTTTTTAGGTATGCTTTGAGGAAAAATTTTCTCCATTTGCTCTTTTACAATTATTTTTCCTGGATCGAAATGTGGATCCATTTCGATGATAATTTAGGCCCTATTTATAAACTAGACCTAAGATACAAAACTTGGGGAATAAGAACTAAATCCATTGATTTTATGGTTTAGATAAGAAAAATATAGATTCATCTATAACTTTAGTAGATTCAATTTGATCTTGAATTTGTTTCCTTCTTTAGATGTCTTGAACTTAAAGATCTCTTCTTGAAGTGGATTTCTAAGGCGGTTGAGTTCTTCTCAAATGAGATTGATTTTGAATTCTCTGGTCATCTGAATTTCTCATGACTTACGTGGACCCTCCAGTCATCTCATGACCGCAGTTCTTCCTTAGATAGCTCTCGTGAACCATCAAATCTCAAGTCGGCTTGCAATCTCAAGTCTCAGCCTGTTCACTTATCTCTAGTCAGCCGAGCATCGGTTTGATTCCTCAAAATTTTTATCTCGATTGGCTTACTTAGGTCGACTTTCAACTCAACTCGGTTAGGTGATTGGCCGAGTCGAGCTTGGATCGGGGGGGGGGGGGGGCTCTGGCCAATTCGATGGGCTCTGGTTGGTTTGGTCTCTTCTGGTCGGCCCCAGTTTGGGGTCGATCTTTTAGAAGGTTGCTCTGGTTGGCCCGATTTTAAAGATCCCTTACTTGAAGTTATGGTTGATTCGATTTTTAGTCGACAACTCCTAATCTTCCACGTATTCAGCTTTGTTCAACTCGAGTCCGGATACAACACTAGTCTTTTATACTTTTAGTGTAGTAAATGTTATGATTATGTGTCTATCATAAATACTGTTACCATTGCTTTTGTTAGAGCTGTAGATTAATTGGACTATGATTAAAAATAGGTTATTGTTAATATATTCTTTATATTGAATTTTTTTTTTACTTTATCTACCATCATGTTAATTAAAATCAATTATAATATAAATAATTTGATTAATATTTTATTAAGTATCTGCTTCTTTATAAACATAAAGAATCCTCAACCTGAAGTTGTGTTTGGAATGAAGGATTGAAATATTAGAGTGTGGATTTCAAATACACTCATATAGTTGAAAGAATTAGTTCAAGATATGCAGTAGATTTCAAATTCACGTCTATCCAAACATTACTAATAAATTTACAATTATAAATTTCAAATTCCTACTCAAATTCGTTAATTCAAACATAATCAACGGTTTTGTCCTCTTAAACATTTAAACTTGAACTAACTTAAGTACCAAATGGTATATATCCAAAGATAAAGTCTTGCGGAAGACGGCTTGGGCTTGAATGGTCAAAAGTCAACGATTAATCATTAAAGTTAAATGTAATATTTTTTTTATATTAAATAATACTTTCGTATTATATAATTTATTTTATATATATAAATTAATATTTTAAAGTAATTATAATTTGATGTAATATTATGCACGTTAATTAGTCGTTGACCATTAACAATTGATTGTTAACTCAATAAATTAACCTATATATGTGAGACGATGACCATTAACAGTTGATTGTTAACTCAATAAATTAATCTATATATGTGAGACGATTATATGCAAGACTCACACATACTAAAAAATCCTAATCAATCAGGCATAGTTTGTATATGTAATCAAAACCCCTAACATTGATTAACTAAAAGCCTATAGCTCCATAGCCTATTTCATAATTACATCCACTAATTGTGTAAATTAGAGAAAAAAGAGTGATAGAAACCGGCACGTGGGAGAAGCACGTGCAGTTAGGGCAAGTAGTACTCACCATGTCCAAATCTGTGATTTCATTATCTTCTGTGATTTCGTTTTAACACCCATAAATGTACGACACGTATTTAAGAGTAGTTCAATATAATATATATATATTATATTAAAAATCTCATACCATATATTTCCTTGAAAATTTAAAAATGCATATCATTATCTTGTCACATATTGTCCCACATCGAAATTATCATTATGTCGAAAATATTATTCTACTGAAATGAAAAATATATAGCGAGACTTTAGTATATAAAAAATATCGTTATATTAAATAAAAAATATTAATTTTTAATATATTAATATGAAATATATATATTTTTAATTGATATTAACATCTTCCACATTTCAATATATCGAAACATCGAAAAATTAAATTATCATTATCAATATCATACTCTATATTAAGTTATTTTTGATATTTTCCCCAATCTATATGTATCCCTTTAAATCAAATTTTATTTTTCTATTTTATGACATTTAAGAATATTAAGAAAGTTCAAAGAATGGATGGATATGATAAAATGAGAGGTGTAAGTAGAAGTTGAAAGGATCCAAAGAAAGATTGGAGCATTGATGTACAGCTGTGATTCAAAGTCTACTTTAGCACTGTTGAGACATACATCAGAATTTGCAGTGCGCATGCTCTCTCTCTCCTCTCTCCTCTCTCCTCTCTCCCTCCTCTCTTCTCTCTCTATGTTTTAAGGCTGCACACTCAAAATTATTACATCGACACTTGTTTGTTCTGGCATGTATGGCCTATGTATCATATATGAACAATCTTATGATTCTAACTTAGTGCTTTAAATATCAATTAACAATAATTGTATTCTATTTTGTTATATCTATTGATTTCAAACCTTTTAAAATGACACATTTGGAGTTAGTAAAGTACAGTTTGGATGATTTGCTACCCATTATATATAGTAAAGATGTTTTATTATTAGAGGAAAGTGTTCAAAATACCACATTTTATATAGTTAATACACTTTTCTACCCTAAAACATATAACTTGTATGTTTTCTACCCTAAAGTACAATTGACTTGGATTGAACCCACAATGAATTGACATTACAAGTACAATGTCATACAATGTCATAAAATGTCATTAAGCATGCATGACACAATTGATAAAGTTGTTTGGAATTTTGTGATTTACTACATTCAACCACTACATTCAACAATAGCCGTGTAGCATTTCTTTGAAAATATTCCCTTTCTTCCTCAATGAGCTAAACGGCCATTTCTTCCCCCTTCAACACAAACTGCCATTTTTTTGAAGCTTGGAGAGTTTTCCCCTTGCAAAATTCGCCCAATTTTTGTGAAGATTAACTCACATTGTACGGGTTAGTAAACGGCAATTTTTTCTATCTAATTTTTTTGCAATTTATTCATTAAATTAGGGCTGCAATTGTGAGGTATTTTTCTGCAATTTTTGTGAATAATTAGTGCTGCAAATTTATGAATGAAGATGTAGTTTATAGTTTAGGGTTTTGTTGCAATGTAGTTAGGGTTTGTGACGAATTAGGGTTTCAATGTATACAATTAACATGATTATTCTTGAAAAATTGTAATTTGCCCTAGAATGTCAAATAATATGGTTGAAAATGATGGCTTTGTGGTTTACGGCAATTTTTGGAAGACATTAGGGGTTAAACGGCAATTTAGTAAAAAATTTAGGGGTTAGACGGCAATTAGGGTTAATTGCCGTTTAACCCCTATTTTATTACTAAATTGCCGTTTAACCATAAAAAGGGATTTTTTTTGCAAAATATCAAAATTTTAGGGTTAAACGGCAATTAAGGACAAAAAATAGGGGTTAAACGGCAATTTAGGGTTAATTGCCGTTTAGCCCCTATTTTTTGACCTTAATTGCCGTTTAACCGTAAAACAGGGTTTTCTTGCCAAAAAACCCTGTTTTAGGGTTAAACGGCAATTATGGACAAAAAATAGGGGCTAAACGGCAATTAACCCTAATTGCCGTTTAGCCCCTATTTTTTATCCTTAATTGCCGTTTAACCCTAAAACAGGGTTTTCTTGCCAAAAAACCGCGGCGATTTGAAGAGAGTTTCCATGAATTGATATAGGGCTATTCATTCCTATATATAGAAGTATAAGTGGTTGTGGTTAATTGAGAGATAACATTGTAATTCGAGTGAATGAGTTTTCTAGGGTTGATGCTGCGCAGATAAACCCTACTTTGCTTTTTTCTTCAATTCTCTGTAATCTTGCGTTCTTTTCTGCAATTAATAGAGGCGTTTTGTTCGGAGAGTGGATGTAGGCTTTTCTAAAGCTGAACCACTATAATTCTTTGTGTTTTCTTCGATTTCTTGAGCCAATTTCATTTGCATAGCTTTAGGGTTATGTAACACCATTTGTGATTAATAAGTAATGTTGTATTTGTGTACATTTGTTGTAGATGGCTTTTCGGTGGGTTCGTAGGGATTGTCATGGCACGCTAGCGTACATTAACGGGTATACTCGTTTGAGTATACTAGCTGATATCAGACGAGCTTTGGGAGAGCACGGGGGAGAGTGTGTTGCTGAATTCGGACGGACATGTTTAGGCCATTTTCTACGGTGGGAGACCTCGGTGGAGACATGCAAGTCGTTTCTGCATGTTCTCATGTCGAGGGAAGTAAGTGGTCCGAACACCCCCGATGATGAGAGATGGTTTGCAATTGGAGAGGAGTATCACCTTTGTCGGTTTTCGAGGAGAGAGTTTGCTCTCGTGACCGGTTTGAGGTTTGGCGACTCCGATTTCAGCCCAGCTGGGGATCACCATCCGCCAAGAAGAGGAGTGTACTATAGAGTGCATGCCGATACCGCACACGTGACGCTGCAACAACTCCTATATAGATTTCAGGCAGGGGAGTTCCGCTCGAGTATGGATGATACGGTAAAGCTCTCGAAGATCCTTCTCGTTTACTTCATCTTACTCGGGGTCGACTGCAGAAGGAGCTCGGTGGATATGTGGGTGTGGGCGTTGGTCGAGCAGGAAGAGCGATGGGAGTCATTCCCATGGGGCAAGATTTCTTTCCTGACGTTGCTTAAGTATATGGACGCAGTGCCAAAGGCTGCTCCGGTCCCCACCAACTTAGGTAGACCCCCCACGTATCACTTCTATGGATTCTCGGTTGCTCTACTGGTGAGTATAATTAATTTAAGAACATTACTTGGATTCTATTGTTTTAAATGATGTCATTACAGTGCTTTGCTCACACATTTCATTATTTTGTTCACTCTCAAGCTTTGGGCGTACGAGGCCATCCCTGTATCGTCCAGTGTGGCTGGCCGGCGATTGGATACTGGACTGCAAATTCCGAGGTGTTTGAAGTGGTCCACGGCAAAATCCGTTGTGGACGTCACTGATGTTTTATCCGCCGAGGTATTTATATTTTCAGTCCTGCTGCCTAAACTGCATACGGTAAATTTTTCACTTTAAACTGATGTTTGAGACTTGTTTTGTAGGTTGCCGGCGTGGAGTCCCTCGTTTCGACTGCCGAGGAGACTTGTCAGCCCTTTTGGCAGAATATTGACCGGGATTTGAATGATGGCGTGCAAGCTGCTCCACGGAGGCGTGGTCGTCCACCAACGACGGTGGTAGCTCCTTCACCTGAGGAGGATGCACCCGGTCCATCCACATCTCGGACTCGAGCTGCTAGGGGATCGAGGACCAGACGGTCCAGACGACCACCGGTGCCTCCGAGCGAGCCACCTGAGCAGCACCCTGTTCGAGAGTTCGGTCATAGTTTCGAGCAGCAGGAGGCCGAGCAGCCTGGGCATGAGCAGCCTGGGCATGAGCAGCCTGAGGAGCTGCCCACTGGCCAGCCCGACCAACATTGCGAGGAGCCGTACGTCGACCTGCATGGCTATGAGCCGTATCGGGATGCCTCGCCGATCAGCTATATACCTCCTTACGATCACGTACCGCCAGAGCCTTCGTACCCACATCACAGCTCCGATCAGGATGGCCTGTTTGAGCGCATCACTGGATTTTTTGGGACTCAGTTCGACCAGTTACGGACTTACGTTGATCGACGTTTTACTGATTTGTCAGGCCATGTAGATGAGCAGTATACCGACTTGCGAGGCCACGTTGATCAGCAGTTCACGGACTTAAGAGGTCATTATGATCAGCAGTATAGAGACTTGCAGGGCCAGGTTCAGGACTTCGTGCAGACCGCAGTGAGGGAGGAGACGCAGAGGCTGGAGTTACGCATACCGAATATCGTCGGTGATGAGCTCAGAGCATTCTTCAGCCACCGGCCATCATACCATGCCTCCTACTATCTCGATGCTGCTGGAGATCATTATTCACAGACTCCGGGAGCTCAGCCGCCCGGTAGTCATCGAGGTTGGGATCCGATCCCAGTGCCACTGGACTTGGGCACTTGGCCGGCGCCGGTGCAGGCAGGACCCAGCAGCGGTGTTGACGTAGACTCACCAGAGTCTACGAGCGATTATGCTGGATCATCCATTGCTGGGATTCCCGAGACGAGTGCCGGCATTCGCATTGTACGACAGAGAGCTCCGTCTCGATATGTTCGAAGTCCGTTCGTCCATGGATCTACTAGGAGACCAAGTTTGAAGCAAGCTGACCTGGAGAAATACATTGAGGCAGGTCTCCTGGCGGCTGAGAAGAAGCAAGCCTATGAGATGTAAGTCGTACTTCATTAATCGTATGATATTCTAATTTACATTCGTCAGGGTGATTATGTCCCGTGATTGACATGACACATGTTTTTGCAGGCGTAATATCGGAGTTGGATATGGTGTTGGGCATGATTTCTTCAGCTCGTTTTTGGATCCGTTGGCGGACATGACCCATGAGGTATTTTTTCATCAAGTGAATGTACTTTTTCCATGCTTATTATTATATTTTTACATTTGACCGTTTGTTTTATGTCAGCATCTCGACTCCTACTTGGGGATTATGCAGAGCAATGCACTATTTGCAGGGATTCGGGTCCACGAGGAAAATGCTCACAAGTACCAGGTGTTGGACGTCCACTTCTTTGTAAGTATACACATCACCATTTATTGCTTGTTCGATATATGTATCCATATACCTGCCTAGTGATTAATATTTGAACTTTGTAATGCAGAGTGCTTGTCAGGAGGTGTGGAACGTCACTCATCGAGGAGAGTCGGATTATAAGAAGTATAAAGGTCCGACCAACGAGACTTTTGCACCGGAGCTCCTGGATCAACTTGCCCCGTACGTGTTGGGACAAAAGCCCAAATGGCGACATGTGAAGCCCTGGTGGAAGAAGCCAAAAAATGTAAGTCCCTATTACTGGTCAGACCAACATTTTCGGATACTTTTGATTTGTTGGAGCAACCATTTTGAAATGCTAAATGTTCGATCGGCATTATTTTACAGCTCGTCACCATCATGAATCTGGATGGGCACTGGGTGGCTTGCTCCATTTTTCTGCGTGCTCGTAAATTAGTACTCTTCGACAGCCTGCATTGGACATGGGACAAGAACAAGGAGCAGAGGCGTTATTGGCAGACGATACCCATTAGACGTGTTATACCTGCCTTGCTGAAGCACACAGGCTTCTACGACATGATGGCCAATGAGGGTACTCCGATGCAGCCTTTGGAGGACGAGTTGGAGCTTTCGTCCTGCTCTGATGCATTATGTTACGAGCAGCACGAGGACCACACATGCGGTGTCTTTGCCCTCATGGCCATCGAGAGTGCATTGACACTTGAGTGGCCTAGCCATTTGTTTCGGTTGGGTCTCACGAGAGCACGGCAGCAGATGGCGTTGACAGTTTTCAGATACTCCTCTGATGAGAGCACCATCACGGCTGAAGATATGGCCGATTAGCCTGTTTCTATTTTTCATTTCACTGTTTTATGTATTTTCGGATGATGTATTGTCTTTATTCATTTTATGACATGTAGATGTAAGAATTTTATGCAGATGGCATTCTATGAGCACTGTTTCAATATTGGCCTTCATATTTGAGCTCCTCATTTTCGATCGTCCTCACAACAAAGTAGGTTCACAAGATATTCCATAATCTACTACAAAGTAAAAGAACTGCCGTACAAGTGGCACTTTCTTCTCGTATGACTGTCTGATCCACACAATGAGCACTGTTTCTTTTTTCTTTGCTTCGTACGTCCGTCTGTTGGAATCTCATCTGTATCACCAGCTAGATCATCAATCTCGCTTGGCTGAACGGGCGGCATGGGATTTGTGCACGTAGCTCTGTTGTGTCCAGTGCCGCCACACCGGCCACATGTTCCTGGTGCTCGTTGACTTCCAAAACTAGATATCCGACTTCTTCTCGGCCGGCCGGCTTGTCTTGGTCGATCAGGTGCAAGACAAAAAACGCTTCGAACGTCATCAGATATGACCCAATCTTGTGGATCGGGTACAGGGCAAACCTCACCAGCCCACATTCCTCTAAGTGACTCAGTGGTGTAGTACGAGCCAACGTAAGACGTCACTGCTTCTTTCGAAAAGCTGTATGATGAGGAAAAATTAATTAACAGAGTTAAATTAATACAGAAATATTTAATCTGCCAATCATAATAATTACCTGATTGCTGCACATACGTGGGCGCACGATATCAAGTCATTTTGGAACACTGAACATGTACAGCTCTGATGGTTGAGCTCGACAACCCAATTTTTTCTACCTTCCACCACCTTGAACTTGTATTGACCCAGCTTATCTACATGCATTTCTCGTCCCCGCCGCACGGCGTCAACTAATCTATCATGTGCGGCCTTTGTCAGCTCATTTTCCCTTTCCTCAGCGACCGTCCTTCTCTCGACAAACCACTTTTCTTGAATTCGTCTTGCACACTCCAAGAAGGAACACACTGGTAGCTTCCGAGCCCAAAGGAGACGAGCATTCCATGTCTCGGCAGCATTAGAGGTCATGAAGTTAAACCTTCGCACGGGACATTTCACCCGAGACCATCTCTCAGCTTTTGCATTGCTCAATGTATCCAGTGCTCCTTGGATATTTGCTTCTACAAGCAACGTCATGTACCTGAGATGTTCGATATGTTAGATAACAAAAAAGGTGTAGAAAATAAATAAGTACATTCTTTTATAAAACATACTTCTCGAAAAGCTGATCGTCATAACAGTATGCCGCTTTTTTGAAAATCCCCACAAGATGTGAACCATGCTTCGCGAGATTTTGTTGGAGGTGGAAACAACATAAACCATGAGACGCATCTGGATAGACTCTACTGATGGCACTTGCGATGCTTTTATGTTGATCGGATACGATAAGCAGCTCATTTGGGCATCCGAAGGCATTTCGCACATGACCCAAAAACCATGTCCACGACTCATCATTCTCTATATCTCCAATCCCGACTGCCAACGGGAAAATCTGATCGTTTCCATCCTTCGTCACTGCCACAAATCCAATTCCCTTATACTGACCTTTTAAATGACACCCATCAACTACTACAACAGGTCGTGAATATCGACGAAATCCATTAATGGAGGCGGCCAGAGCAAAACACACATACTTAAATTTTCCATTACTGTAAGTTTCCAGAGCAGTGTAAGATCCTGGATTGGTTTCTTTCAAGACCTCTAAATAGGATGGAAGCATAGAAAATGAGCTCTTCGGGTCACCATACGCGAGCTGCATGGCACGACGTTTTGCTGTTAATGCAAACCTGTAAGTGAGCTGCAAACCATGCCGATGGTTCATTTCCTCGATGATGCCCCGAGGATTCAACACCGAATTATCATTTCGTAGCCTATCAGCGTAGTACTCTGCGATCAACACAGATGGAAGTCGCCTTGGAGCAGATGTTTCCAGATCATAGCTACAACTGTGAGGCAACTTTATTGTGGAGATCTTCCAAATACCATATTTCTGGTGTGCATGGAGCTTGAATGGACAATCTTTTTGTTTGCATCGAACATACCATTTCTTAGTGTCCGACTTTTCCACTCTATATCCAACTCGATTCTCCAAGTGGTAAAACCCGACTTTGTTCTGCAGTTCAGCCTTGGTGGAAAAAGTGGCACCTTTTTGAAGACCGCTCGGCTCTGGGTTGTTATTGTCCAAATCTGAAGAAGCGGGCGGCTCGAATGGTGGAATATCGGGGATGCTCCATTCAGATCTCAATATGTACGTTAGAAAATCCTGATATGCCTCTCGCTGCTCCTGATCCAAAATGGCCTCATCTTCTTCATCCATCTCGAAGTTACTGATTATCTCGTCCGGTTCTGCCGTCTCGACATGATCGTCTCCGGTATTCGAACCTACAAGAAGGTATAATTAAACAATTATTCAATTATTTCATACGTATAATAAATTCATATGTGACAACTATTTAAAAGTACCTGCCCAGTGGTGCCGATCCTCACGCCATTCTTGTCCTCGTTCGTAATCATACGTGTATGGATCTTCTTCGGGAGGACATTCTACGTTTCCAGTATAGGATGTCGGAGGCACGTTTAAGTCTAGAAAGTTGAATCCTCCATAGTTTACCCGACCGCTTTCGGATGGCCAAGGTGACCACGTTTCAGCTGCAATTTTTCCTTTTGACGGGCCTCCCATCCAATTCTCATCACCTGTTGATCTACCGTAGGTCTCATCGTTCTGATTAGGTATACCCCATCTTGCATAAAAAGCTTCGTCATTTTTCAACCCAAAGGGAACATTTGAATTCTCCAAGTTGAAGGTCGTATGAGGGTCCGATTTCTGCACATTTAACCCGAGACCTGTGTCCCAACAAACACTTTGACGGGCCGGATCAAATACTTCATCAACAGTATTATTTTGCGCTGAATAAGAGGATCCTACGTTAAGGGGCTCGGTCGAAAAACCACCAGCGCTGTAATTATCACTTGTACTTGACACAACATGATCGAATACTCCAACATCCATCCTTCGAAGGGAGACATAAACAACAAGATCGTCTCCAGATATGCATAACATTCTTTCCAAATCAGAGTCATTCTTTATTTTGATCTTTCTAACTCTTTCCTTCATCTCCACTAACGAGTGGATCACATATCCCCAACAATTCATGTCTGCATGTACAACTCCATGAACACCGTCTAGTAAATCAGAAAATGTGATTCTTTGAAGATAAGTCACCTCTCGATAACCATTTACGTACTCTAAGCCTTGCCAATGACCTCCAAACCAAATATTAACAACTCTCAAACTCATTTTCTTCTTCACAATTCGAGTCTAACCAAATAAATTCGTCAGTATGCAGTGCAAAATTAATTTCAAACAACGAAATGCAGTCGAAGATATAAAGTGCTTAATTATATTCTACAACAACATATTCAGTGAAAGTGTGGTTCATTCAGTGAAAGTGTGGTTGTTTCACTGAAACTGTGGTTGTTTCACTGTTGTCTATTGCTTCATTATTCTAAACACTGACACTCCTATTGTTTAAATCTACATTTTCGTAAAAAATTGTCGTTTTTAGCCTTTCACAATAATTAGGGTATTACACGGCAATTTTTTCAAAAAAAAATTAGGGTTAAACGGCAATTTACCCTAATTGCCGTTTAACCCTCAAAAAATTCATTAATTGCCATTTAACCCATAAAACATAATTAATTGCCGTTTAACCCCCAAGATTAGGGTTAAACGGCTATTTTCCAAAAAATAAAGGGGTAAACGGCCATTATTGTAAATTGCCGTTTACCCCTTAAAAAATTTCGAAAATTGCCTTTAATCCTTTAATTTCCATTTACAACCTATTTTGCACCTATATATGGATAAACGGCAATTTTAATAAAATTTTAGGGGTCAACGGCAATTAGTGTCAAATTGCCGTTTACACCTTAAACATTTTTCAAAATTGCCTTTACAACCAAAATTAGGGTTTTCAAACATATTTATCAAAATTTGAGGAAAAAAATTAGGGCAACAAAATTACCTGATATCTCTTCACGGCAATTAATTTTTACAAATGCAAAAAATTGTTCACTTGTAGTATGTTGAGATGAAATGAAGGATCCGCAAGTAAAAATGCAATATAAAGTAAAAATGCAATATAAACAACAAAAACATACACTATTCACAAGTCACATGCATCAATGATTAGTACATTCAAGTGATCAATCATGTCTTGTGTAAAAGTCAAAAAAAGGGGTAAAAAACAACCAAACTATATCATTTAGGGTAGAAAAGATACACACTATATCAATTAGGGTACAAAATAATCACCCCTATATAAATTAGGGTATTTTGGGCCCCTATCCCTTTATTATTATTATTATTATTATTATTATTATTATTATTAGTTTATGAAATGAATCAATGTACAATTATGAGCTATAAATATTCTATTTGTAAAATAATCTCACATAAAATTTTAAATGATTTTAAATGATGATATAACAATCCAAAAAAAATTATAACATTAAAAAAAAAAAAATTGATACATTACATAACAGTTAAGTTGTACTTCATACAACGTTTCAGTAGGTATTATATCTAATTTTTTATATGAATCTATATAAGCAAATTAAATCATACTTTTAAATAGATATATGCTACATTTTATTATTGAATCTATATGCATTTAACATACAAACTTTAAGAGAAAATATATTCTAGTTCCTTCGTCCATAGATAAAGACTATATTTCATCCTTTTTCCATATATATTTTTTCACAAATCTACATATCCAAATAAAAAAAATGTTCAAATGCCTACATGGATAACTTTTAATATATCTACCAATGAGATATAATGATGTCATCCCTTCATTATATGAAAAATAAAATTAATAGATATTTTGAATTTTTGACACATCAGTCATGGACTGTG
Organism: Scutellaria barbata; assembly: GCA_028654395.1. Taxonomy (NCBI): domain Eukaryota; kingdom Viridiplantae; phylum Streptophyta; class Magnoliopsida; order Lamiales; family Lamiaceae; genus Scutellaria; species Scutellaria barbata. The sequence continues at coordinate 18,897,458 of CM053652.1, read as the reverse complement.
CCTACAGTGGATGGGTAGGTGAACAAGACTATATACATACATATATATATATATATATATATTATATTTGTCTTTTTACTCTACCCATTATAGACACATTAATATGTATTCATCGCTAATATGTTAGATATTCAGCATACATATAAATTTACTTTCCATATAATTAAGGTATAAGATCATTACACGTTATTGTTGGGCATATTAATGTATTTAAATTTAAGGATCAGTTCTCCTCATTTACTAGAATGACAAAGTTTTGAGTGAGACCGTCTCATAAATCTCATGTTGTGAGACGGGTGGGGATGGGTCTAACATAAGAGATTATGTAATACTTTTGTGTGTATTACGTAATACTTTTCTATATATTAGGTAATACTTTATATTATAAGATGCGTTTTAAGTTGAATTGGACAATAAAAAAAATATGTAATACTTTTATGTGTATCAGGTAATACTTTTATGTATATCAGGTAATACTTTTATTTTGAGTTAAGTTAGATTATAAGAAAATATGTAATATTTTTATGTGTATCAGATAATATTTTTATGTGTATCAGGTTATACTTTTGTAATATAGAATATATGACCGAATTGTGTCGGGTCGGGTCTTAAAGCACGCGGATCCTAGGATTTTTATGTGCTCTTCTCCTTGTGCAATATGTAGTATTTTTATGTATATTATATAATATTTTTCTATATATCATGTAATACTTTATATTTTGCACATATACCAAATAATATAATACAAAGTATTACTTGAAATATAGAAAATTTTTACCTAATACACACAAAAGTATTACCTAATTATTATGTGATCCAACCCAATCCATCTCATGAAATAAGATCCATTAGATGATCTCACACAAGACATACTCTACTAAAATAACGTTATATTATATATTAAGTATTTATTGATAGTATCTAAATAATGTTTTAAGGTTATATACTTTATAGGGAGTTAATTTTAACATGAAGAAAAATCCCACATCCATATAATTGTTTAAATCCTAAATATATCCAATGTATATTTAACAAACAACATATGATTTTTATAGCTCTGCTATCATATCCATCATTGGCACATTAATATTGTGATGTGTCAAAAATTTAATAAATTTATTTATTTTATTTTCTATAAAATGATAAGATATAATCATTACATGTCATCAACGAATATATTAAAAATTGTACACGACAAATATTTTAACATTTTTGATGGTTTTTGTTGTACTTAAATTTTGATAAAGAATAACTTAAGTAATAGTAAATCGAAAAGACGTTGAATCAACCAATTGCACCAGTAAATCATTAACCAATAATAAAACTAATTTGATCACCCTGTACAAAGAGAAAATAGGAGCACAAAAAACTATCCAATTTAATATAGTGTATATTATTAATACCCAAATCCAATTTAATAATATCAATTTCTACCTCATGTCAAATAAAAATGTCTCAAACTATCTACTTTTATAATCACCCCCACTCCCTTAATGTTGATATTATGATCTCACCCACCCCCTTTTACATCCACTAATTCCACTAAACATGTAGTCAAAGTAAAAAAAAAAAAAAAAATTGTTGGATTTTCGTGTACCACATATAATAGGTTTTGAGAAGAGCTTCATTTTTTTTAACCCCAACCTTCATCAATTTCATGTAGTTTGCACCATACATGATAATTGATTTGGAGCTTTCTTAAGAAGATGTTAGTATTTTGTTAATGAATCATAGATTTTAGGGTATTTTGGCCCTAATTTGTTTATAAGTTTGTGAATAGAGCTTATGAATTTCATGTATGTTTGTGAATGTGTATTTGAATTTCGTTGAAGATTGAATCAGCCGCCCATTGTTTGTCAATGTTTGTTAGTTCATTTTTGGAATTTTTTTGTTATACAGCTTAGACGAAATCCCTAATTGTAGGCTTACACGAAATTCCTAATTATAGGGTTATACGAATTCAGATTAAAGGGTTTACACGAATCTGCTATGCATTGAATCTTACACGAAATTCGCAAAATTATAGCCTTACATGAATTTCGTAAAATCTAAATCATTCTTTTTAGGGTAACAAACACAACAAGAACACATATACCCAACAATTCGAGTTGACATGTCTATCTTTTTTAAGGTAACAAACACAACAAGAACCTTATCAATTATGGACAATAAAATTTTCAAATCTAATTTTTACATTTTCACTCTTCCATTTGTGTCAACTAGTGAGTGGAACACATATGCACAACAATTCGGGTCGACACGCAGAACTCCATGAATTGAAAATAATAAATCTTCATATGTTAGTCTTTGTAGGCGAAGCAGCTCTTTGTAGGCGAAACAACTCTTGAGAATCATTATTATACTCTAAACCTTCCCAATAATCTCCAAACCAAACCACTCCAGACATAAAACTCAAATTGTGATATACTGTCCGACAAAAAATATTAAAACAAAAAATGTCAGATCATCATAATCAATAAATTAATTATAACAAATAAAATTTCAATTTTAACCTATTACAATTTTAACCCAAATAACATAAATAGTTCCTGAATATTTATATGAAAATATAAAATACAGAATCAAACAACATACAATATATTAATAAACAAAATATATTACTACAAAATCAAACAAAATGTAAAATACTTTTTTCATACTTAACTCTTAGGGTTTCAAAAAAAAAAACTATATTCTTTATTCTAATTAAATTTGAGTAAAATATAATGACATAATGAAATGATTATGTTCCAAAATCATCTAATCCTACATAAAAACATGTAAGCGTGTAAGATAATTGCATCCCAAAAAATAAGAATTTTCATTTTCTTTTTTAATAATAATAATATTTAATAGTGTTAGGCTAAAAATGGGATAAAATAATTTCGTTTGAACCTTACACGAATTCATGTAGCCCTATGTGGATTTTCGTGTAATTTTATGTTTAAATTTCATGTAGCCCTATGTCATAATTTTGTGTAGCCTTATACCCATTTTCGTATAACTCTTTGTCTGAATTTCGAGTAGCCCCTACGCTGAAATTTAAGATGATTTTCGTGTATCTATTGATAGCAATAATTATATTATAATGTTCAATTCAACACTAATACTACATGAAAATGTTATAATAATATGTAATAACAGTGTTATGACTAGACATGTTCAGCCGGTTCCGGTTCCGGTTTGCCGGTTCGGAACCGGCGGTTTTTCAAACCGAGGATGTGAAATCGGAATCGAACCGTGGGGGTTCGGTTCCGGTTCCAGTTTGGAAACCGTCGGTTAACCGGAACCGGCGGTTTAAACCGCCGATTTCCCGATTTGTTCTTTTTTTTTTATCACTCGGGCACGGTCGTGCTACACGGCACGATCGTGCCCCATTGACCAGTCTTATTTTTCATCTGGCACGGTCTGACCGTGCTATGAAGCACGGTCGTGCTCTTCTGATGATTTTTTTTTTATCACCCGGGCACGGTCGTGCTACACGGCACGGCCGTGCCCCATTGACCAGCCTTATTTTTCATCTGGCACGGTATGAAAATATCCGGAAATATCTCCGATATATCTTCGATATTTCTTTTTTTTCATGTAACCGATATAATAATGGCATGTATATTTTTTCGATATTTAGCGATATTTTTCCGATATTTACCGATATTTCCCCGATATTTTCGTAAAATTGAGATACCAATATTTCCATCGATACCGATATTTTTATCCTTGATTCTGCATGAAACTTGCATTTTTCCTTATTAAAGTCATGAAACTAAGCACAAACTCGTCAAATGCATCTTATACGAAAATAATTTGAAAAATCACCATAAAAACGTATCTAACGTATTCGAATTAATACATAAACATACACAAAAATATGTGAAAAATTTGGCCATTATCAGTTATTACAAATTTACAATTGAATATATTACAATTACAATGATGAATGAAAAAATAAATTACAAGTTACAACTTTCAATATATTACAATCATACATCAATATTGAAGTTAAACAAATTACAAGTTACAACTTACAACTAAATATAAATAAATGAAAGAAGAGGAAAAAAAAATGAAAGAGCTTGAGTTTCATTTTAAGTTTGAAAGTGAAATGAAAATTACACTTCCAAACTTTGAATGAAATTGCCTACGTATCCTTAGTAAAATTAAGGAATCAAAGCTCACGTAGTTCTCTTATCTAAACTTACATTCATTCGTCAACGTTGGTTCCGGCGGAGGAGGAGGTGTTTGAATCGTAGCCATAGGTGTCATCGGAATCTTCATCTAGATGTGAGAAATCTAGATGTTGTTGCCGGTTTTTAGCTCTCACCCAATCTTCAAGAAGAGTAATGTTTTGTACATTCTCTTTAGTCAATTTCGATCTTCTTGGATTCAACATGTGACCTCCCTTGGAAAATGCTTGTTCAACGGAGACGGTTGAGGCGGGACTTGCAAAAATTTCCTTAGCAATAATTGTTAGAATAGGATAAATGGTGGTCCTTTTTGACCACCACTTCAAAAGATCCGATGGATGTGTAAAATCAATTAATTCGAAAGTAGCACTTAAATATGAATCTAATTCATGATTTGCTTTAGGTTGTTTATGTGTACGATTATCATAAAAATTGTAAAATTGACTAAGACTACTACCAAAATTAGAAGAACTACTACCTCCTACATTTTGTGCACTTACATCTACATCATCACTAGAAGAATCACCAAAAGCAATTTTATATTTTTTAAATAGTTCGATTAATGATTGTTTAGCTCTACCAACAACTTCCATATAATTAGGCACATAATCAACTTCATCATAATCTCCTAAAAGAAAGTTTGGGAACAATGCATAATAATACATTTTTAATAATTCTCCTAAGTCATCTTCTCTAATCCTAGGATCTAATAATTTAGCACATAAAAATACATTGGGTATTTCATGAAAATATTTTAACCATTTTGATCTCATAACTATAATTGTATCTCCTAAAATAGGACATGTAGAAAATTCATTGAAAATAAGAGCAATTTTCACACAATGATCTAAAGCTAGTGGAGAAGTAGGATAATAACAACCGGATAATTCTCTAGTTGCCTCTTCAAAAATTTTTAAAAGTTGCATCAAATTAATACATGTTTCCCATGCATTGTTCATTAATATTATGTCATCATGTGGATTTTCCATAAAAATTTGACAAAGCAAATCTTTATATGCAAAAGAATCGTTAAGCATATTATAAGTTGAATTCCAACGATGTTTAACATCAACTACAAATTTCTTAACTTCCATTCCATTATTCTTACAAAATCTAGCCCATTTTTTATGCCATAACGTTGATTTTGCAATTTCATGAACGGCGGATCTAATAGGTGCAATATGTTCATTTAATTGTTTTAAACCATCTTGAACACATAAATTTAATGTATGACACATACAACGAGTATGAAAAAATTTACCATCTAATGGAGGTTTACAATATTCAATTAAAAATGGTACACTAGCCGTATTAGCACTTGCATTATCAAATTCAATCGTAAAATTTTTTTGTATTATACCATAATCATTTAAAACGCCAATTATTTTACGTGCAATATTCATAGCGGAATGTCTATCATTAAAGTCGATATATGCAATTAAACGTTTTTGTACATTCCATGCATCATCTATCCAATGAGCCGTAATTCCCATATAATTATTTATTTGATAAGGATCATTCCAAATATCACTACAAATAGAAATTTTTTGTTGAGACATTTTAAACTCCTCAATTAATTTATATTTATATTCTCCTACGATTTTCTCTATATCTCTAGTTACGGTATTTCTAGATATTTTTCTACTAGAAGGTTGTAAATAATTTTTAGTATATTCTTCAAAATCATCATCACATGGAAATCCTAAAGGTAGATGTTTTTTAGCAACAAATTCGGCTACTCCTTTCCTATGTGATAATTGACTAAATTTAAAGAGTAAAGAATCCATACCTTCGACTCCAGTTGAAGAGTCGGTATTTCCACGAAGTTGGGTTTGCGATCGATCCATACCCAACTTGTCCGGATGCTTTTTCAAGACGTGGTTGTTAAATGTCCCGTAGCCTCCTCCATGCTTGAATTTGTAGGCCTTCCCACAATAGTTGCACGTCACTACAAAATCCACGTCGCTATTCGATACTTTCTCCTTTCTAAAATGAACGGAGAAAATATCACTTCGAAGAGTCGAAGGTGTTCGAGAAGTGGTACGTCTTGTATTACCACTTTCTTGAGTATGTCTCGGCACCTCCTCCTCTTCTTGCTCTGTACTAAAGGCGGCGGCGGTATTAGGGCCTAGACATTCCTCCAAATTCTCACATTCTTGACTCCAATGAGGAGAGTAAGAATCGATGAAATCATCTAGAGGCATATCTTGTGGTGGTGGCATAGGCGATTTTCCTTTTCCACGGGATGATCCGGTGGAAGAAGAACCGACTCTTCGAGACATTTTTTTGAAGAAGAAAGAAAAATTGAATGAAATAGAAGTAGAAGAGTAGTAGCTAACTAGAATTGAAAAATAGATTGAAGCTTGAGAATTGAATGAAGAATGATGCTTGAAATGAAAATATGAAATTGAAACAATTAGCACAAATTGAGAGAGAAATTGTAGCTTGCAATTGAGAGAGAAGATTGAGGAATTGTGTGGTTTGAAGTGAAATGGAATGAGGTATTTATAGAGCTCAATACTCAAAATTTGAAAAAAAAAAAAAAAAAAGATTCCACGGTTCGAACCGCCGGTTTGCAACGGTCACATGATCTTGGCCGTTGATCATCAACGGTCAAGTGATCCGGAGCGTACACGTGTCTCGTTTGAAATTCAAAAAAAAAAAATTAAAAAATTGCACAAACCGGCGGTTTAACCGGTGGTTCGAACCGCCGGTTAAACCACCGGTTTGCCGATTTTTCTGCAGGTCAAACCGAAACCGAACCGTACCTCGACGGTTCACGGTTTCGGTTTGGAACCGGAACCGCAGTCAACGGTTTCGGAACCGTTGACCGCCGGTTCGAACCTTCCCGATTTCGATTTTTCGAACCGTTTGGGCACGTCTAGTTATGACCTCATTTTAGATTTTCATGTATTTATAATTTAATCTTATATTTATGCAATAATCTAATATTATAATATACACGAAAATGCAAACAATTTAAACGATTTAATAATTTCACCTCACTTGTAACAAGACCATAAATTACACCAAATATTAACATACAAAATAAACTTTATACTAATAAAACCAAATAATACTTTCACAATACATACCTCAATTTCCTCATGGTAAGAAATTCCAGAGAGCCTCAATTTCCTCTTGAATATATTATATGGTACGTTATTATGGCGATGAATTTCTTGAATGAAAATCGTGTATTAAATAGTCCCAACTTTATCGTTTTGCATGTGAACAAACATGACTCAGTGTCCAACTTTTTCAGAACTCACATCTCATCATCAAGTACACTTTCAACATAATTTGTATTTTTGGATAATTTTGGATATTATTATAATGAATTGGGTAGTTTTGATACTAACTTTTATCTTTTAGTGTAAAGAGGGTCATTTTCAAAAGAAAACAAATATATATATATATATATATATATATATATAAAATAACTATTAGTAATAATTGTCCAACCAATCAAAATTGAACTTTAGTGAGTTAGATTTAGTATGACTAAAATCATATATTTATATAATTGTTTAAACTATAAACTTTTACTGAAACTCATAAACTATCTACATTTTTGTTCTTTATCATTTTTCTTGTTGAAGTAGTACATAACATATTATAGTATGTAAATTGTTGTCTTTTATCTTCTTTTCAACTCACCCAAATTATCCTTGTAAGAGCAATATATTTATTCAGTGAATTAAATTAAAATTGAAATATAAAAATATTTTCTTTCTAAAAAAATTCTATTTTATTCAAAATATTAAAGTTAAAAGTGATGATGTATTTTATAACATATCTATTTATTAATAATATTAAAATAAATTATAAAAATGTTTTAAATTTATTTTTGTTGATTACTTAGAGCCTTAAATATTTTTCAATTTTTTATTTTTAAATTTTTTATAATTTAATTCTTATAATTTTTTTACAAATACAAGTTTTGTTAAGATATTTTTTTATTATACTCTAATATTTTGAATAAAATAAAAACTGAAAATATATTCTTATAATTTTTTGTTCAATAATATAATTTTTCTGTAAAATATTTTTCAATTCTTTATAATATTTATAAATATTTTATTGTTTAGTAATTATATTTTAAACTAATATAATTTTTAATGATATTCTAGCAAATTTGCAGATTGAAAAAAATAGAACGCAACAATATGTGCCCAAAAAAAAAAAGTGGATAAAATCCAAAAACTTGTCCAATATATATTTAGTCAATCATATAAAATTTACTTATACTTAAATTTCTTTAAATATTAAGTCATAGTAAACCAAATGAATCACTAACAACAAAAGCTATAAACAATATCTATTTTCAATAATAAAACTCTCTATTTTCTTCTCTTGTTTTCATAAATCTGTATCATAATTTCTCATTATTGATCACATATGTATAAAAGTATTGTGGGAGAATTGTATATTCTATTGCAATAGGGAAATCCCCTTTAAATATAGTACACGAGATAAGAATAGAAAAGATACAACAAGATACTATACAAATATAAATCCCTCTAATCACTCCTTGATAATAGGCTCATCCAGCAACTTCATTATTCATCCATCTTTTTTAAATTAATAATCGATTGATCAAAATATTTGACCACAACTATTCATCAAATTGAATTACCAGGTTAATTTGAACGTTGATTTCCAATATCAACATAAAAGGTAATTAAACCATAAACCAATAATCTTAATGTCTGAAAAGAGTTGGCATGAAATGATTTTGAAGTTCAAAATGTTAATATATGTTTGTTTTCGTATTTAAATTTAAATTATAAAATTCGAACATAATTATTACTATCTATATTACAATCATCAATCGTTATCAAAACTCCTTCCCATTCATATTAATTGTCTTTCTTGAGTTAATTTTTTTTTTCATATTAATTGACTTTTTAGCTATTTTATCACTATTTTACCAATTTATCCTCAATCTCAATGTTTAGAAGATTTCTCAATTTTAACAATTTGTAGAATGAAAATTTTAAATTTATATTAAGTTAGGAAAGTTATAAAGAAATAAGTAAGAAATAGATAAAGAAAGATCAATTTAATTTTAGAATCAATGAGAGAGATAAATATTGTCTAACAATATATTTGTCCAAATCATGTGTTCCTTAATCTATTACAGAAACTCTAAAAATACAATTAATAAGAAACGAAGGGAGTACATTTTTCATAATAAAAAATCATATCTACTCATCATTTTCTAATAAAATATTATATCAATTCATATTTTTCAACATTCATTTAACATTTACAATATAATCCTACCCTATAAAATTTTCAAACAAACATACATTTCTACTTTTTATCTCTACTACAAAATCCAAAATTTCAATAACCCGTTTTCGCCAAACCCTCCAAACATAGCCTTAACGATTACGTTACTCAATGAAGAGGTCATATATTAATTTAGTAACAATAGTAGAGAAATTGAAAGAAAAAATAATAGGGGGTGTTTGGGAGGTAGTACAGTGCCTAGTCTACCTATAAAGACCTATAACATATACATAGAGAGAGAAAGAGATAGAGAGAGAGAAGGCCGGCAAGTAGTTTACTTTATCTGAGTAGAAGCATGTGGTGGTCAGTGGTGTGGGCCACCACCACCGCCACGCCCCACCACCACTTTTTCCAGCTTTTCAGCCTTTTTTTTACTTTTCCATCTTCGGTTTCCGCGAAAGTCTATTTTATTTTTCCTTTTTTCCTAAACTCATTTATTCTTTTCTGTATCCAAACATCCCCTAATCTTAACCACACCATTTTAAGAAAAAATTGGATTATCCTTAATAATTTCCATCTTTTAAGAATGTCATATGTTTAGTTATACTTATACATAACCCTGCATGTGGTTGTGGATATTATGATTGCCACCATATAAGTGATCTTTTTTAATAAAATAGTATATTAATTTGATTTTTTTTTTTTATAAATTTCTCGTGGAAATAAGATTTGTTTAATTGGAAAAGACTCACCAAATTAAAGTTGCAATTTAATACTCATTTGTCTCACAATAAATTTATTTTAATAAATATCTTTTTATCAAAAAAAAATTATCCCAAAATATATGTCATTTTAAGATATCAAAATATATTTACTAATAATCTATAAAAAATACATTAATTTACTCATATCAAATTACTCATATCAAATTAAAAAGGGTTGTTAAGAGTTATAGGAAAAAATTCTTACTATAATTATACTTTAGAGTTATATCAATCTTTATATTATTATTTTTTAAATTTGTTTGAAAACAATTAAAACAATATTTATTTTAGGAAGTAGAGACTATGAATTTTCAAATTTAATTATTTAAATCAAGAGTATAATATAGTGTGATATCTCTTATTTTTATATTTTGGATGTCACGTTATTCCAACCTGGAAAAATTAGTGAGATATGATGACGATATTTTACCGGAAAATGATCGATATTTTTAATTCTTTAAACTATATTAAGTTTGTGATTTATTTGTTAAATTTGTTTGGTTGTGATAGAATCACAATCTTGTAAATGTTTATGATTGATTTTGCAATTAAACCAGAGAATTAGGAAAAATCTAGTTAGGCCATACACTCATTTGTTATTTTCAGGAAAAAGGTATTTTTATTCATTTATATATTTTTTCTTGTTATTTCAGAAACTAAAAGAAAAGAATTACAATTCAACAAAATATAAATTATTTAATCCTTTGCTCATGAATAAGCAAAGTTTGGATATTTTGAGGTCAATTTCTAATTAAATTTCCTGTACCTAATAAAAATATGCATTGGATACAAGAAGCAGTTGAATAAACTTAAAATAAAAAAAATAAAAAAAAACTCCAAACCTTTGATTTTACATGTAGGTTCCAAATTAAATCACTTGACTGATCTTATTAACTCCAAACTTGGTGAAATGAAATATATGTTAGAATAATAAATTATTTGGTCTTGTTAATAAATAAACAATGTTTGAGTTATCCAGAAAATGCCCTCCATATTTCAAAGAATAATCAACTTAATTTTTTATTTTTTTTGTAATTTTATCAGGAAAATAACACATCCTTCTCAATTTCATTATCTTCACATTACTTTCAAGAACAATTAAACTGTACTTCACTTTTCATCTTATATATTGTTACATCATTACACACTATTTTAAAATAGTGGGCCATCATATTTTCCTTTTTTTTTTTTTTAAATACGACATGTTATGATATATTTAGTCATTTACTATAAATACTAGTAAATAGTATCTATGGGAACACAAAAGTCAAATTAAATAGTTGCAAGAAACAACAACTAGAGTCTCCAATATCATTTTTTTGTTTCAGAATCTTATCAAAAACTAAGCAAAATAAAATTTTGATAATTATATTCTTATCTATGTTATTAATAATTTATGATTGAAAAGAGAATTAAATTATATGTAAAAAAAGTTTACTATCATATTCTTAAATTTTGGTTAATATTTTATATGTCAGGATGAAAATTAATAACAGATTTTAAGAAATATGAAATAATTTTGTAATAAATACATAAAAGTTTATAATGACCAACATTTTGGACTATGGTTTCTTTTAGATTTCGTTCTATAATTATTACGACTTTTAATTTAGTCCCATAATTTAATAATCTATCCGATTTTAATCTAATTTTGCTCAGTAAATTTGAACTTTGCCAGAAAACGTCACATGTCAAGTTTTTATTAGCGTTTTGACGTTCCACCAATAATAGTTTTACACATATTTTTTGGTGGAATTCATCAAAATTCGATTGAAATTAAATAGATTTTTAAATTTTGAGAAAAAAATTAAAATCATGATAATTAAATTTCGGATGACAACTTAATTATGAAATAGAAATGATTTTAACCCAGAAACCTACCATATCATATTTTTTTTTAAATATAATTAATGTATAAACGTATTATTTAATATGAAAAAGGCCGACCATTCAATTCTTATCACCTCTATTTTTCAATTAATAGTAAGTGTTAAACTTTTAATTGTATCATCATACACATGTTTAGTTAGATTTATAACAAAACCTATTATTAGAAACTACACTTCTTAACCGTCACCCAAAAAAAAATCTATTACCATCTCTAACACTTATTCATAGGTGGGAAAAAAAATACCGAAAATATCGTATTTATCATACCAAAAAAATATAAAAAATATCGAAATTTTTGATATGGTGTGACACCTTATCAAAATTTTCGATATGATATCGCTTTGACAATTTCAAAAATTCATTATTTCTAATACTGAAAATATTAATATAAATTAAAATATATATTAATTTCATATTAATATATCAATAAAATAACATTTTTTATTTTGGTATATCAGTATTTTCAGTATACCGAAGTTTTGATATGTAATTTTTATTTTGATATAATGGTATTTTTGGTATATCAAAGTTTCGATATGTAATTTTCATTTTGATATAACGATATTTTCAATACACCCAAAAAAATTTGATATATCAAAATTTTCGATAAGATAACGGTATGAACTTTTCCATATCAAAATTTTCGACAAAATATGAGATTGTCCATACAATATATCATACCAAAATATCCCTACTTGATCATGTACCAATTACTGATGATGCAACAATACAATACTTACTTTTAAATTATAATAATCACAAACTTAGTAATAATATCAACAATTGACAAATCAACATATGTCAATAAATAGGAAAATATTTCTTCACTTTTTAATATTACCAACAATAACATAAAAAGACAATGTATGCAATAAAATCTCAATAGAATAAAATATAAACTTTAAAAGTTCAAAAAAAGAAATATTCCTTTTATGTTATTGAATCCTCAATTTTTACTTTTTATTCACATCGATCTCTCATATCACTGTATATCTATATTGGTTTATAGAGTTGTTTTTTTTTGTTTTGTTTTTTTTAACCACTAATCACATTGAATTCCTAAAAAGTAATCAATGTAAAATAGAAATTCAGCGCTAATAAAATTAAATAAATGTACAATAATAAATAATTCGATTTTGAAAATATTCCATTGCATCAGCTTATAAATAAATAATTTTAGTTAGATTCCAAAATTAATATTGGACAATCGCCCCCATCCCAAAAGCAACATTTTGTTTCCTCACAAAATAAATAAATAAATAAAACAAGACTTTGCTTGTTACTTTATATATGACAAAATATAATTTTTCTAAAAGAACAATAAAATATATTCAGCTTTCTGTACATTATTTTATAACTAATTTGTCACAATGATACATAATTAAAAATTACTTCAAAATTTCATTTTAAAATTTATATCTAAAACTTCCAAAACATAACCATATTCATGGATTTAAATACGGATGGACTTCAGTAGCATTATAAACAAATTAATTTTGACCATCTACTCATTTACTCTATAACTTAAATAGCATATTGCCAATTGTTTGAAAAATCAATTTATAAATACTATAATATAAAATGGAAGTAGAACATGAAAATAATAAGCGGATTAAATACAATATTATGAAAAATGAAAAATAATGAGATTGAATGTCTTTAGAATTATTTTGAGTTGTGGTATGATGGTTAGTTTGGGAAATCCCTGCTCAACTTCATATTATTTTCTGATTTTATATAAAATTATCTTACATATTACGTCTTACAAGCAAAGCTCCTCAGTTTCAGTTTATATTATTATTAAATTAAATAATTATCCATCTTACAATAGAATAATAACTCCCAAATTTTCGAAGATATTATTATATGGATCGAGTGAGAATAAATGTAAAAAATAAAATGTCAACAAGATTCTAACTAATAAATTACTGACACTATTATTCGTTTTAGGATAATAATTGCAAACATTCTTCTTGAACTATAACAATAATAACTGTTGATAGAGTGCACCAACTACCCCCCAGCTCACGTTAGCCTCGACCAGCTTCCTACAATTGCTTACTCGACAAATTACACCTGTCGCATTCACAATCATCCACGTCATCAATCTCCGTACTCCCCCCTTGCCTTAACTTTACATCCCCACCACCAACTGTTTCTCACTCCTCCCCCCTCCCATTTCTCTCTCTAGAATTTCCCTAGGGTTTAATTTTACGCCCGAGTTTCCTGACTCAAACGTGAATCCCCTACTCTCACAATGGGTTCGCTACCCGATCCAGGCGAGTTGACTCACCCTCCGCCGCCGACGCCGAGTTTCGACGATTTTCAGCGGCAGACCTCGCTGATGACGAGCTGCACTCTCCTCTGGAAGGAGCTCTCTGATCACTTCTTCTCTCTCGAGCAGGACCTCATCAAAAAGTCCGATGCTCTGAAGGCGAAGCTCGAGGCCGTGAACAACGAGACTCAGCAGTCTCTGAAAGCTCTCGACACTCGCGAGTCGTCCATTTCGAAATCCATCTCGATTGCTTTCGAAGCGCTCGAGAAGACGACAAAAATGTCGATCTCATTGGTGGCTGATGGCCAGGCTGAGGAGCCGGAGGTTGACGATTCCGAAGGTTTGTTGATGAAATTGAAAAGCTTCTGCCACAAAATGGCGGCGAATGAGTTCTGGATCTTCGTCACTTCTCGGAAGAAGGAGCTGGAGTTGTTCAGATCGAAATTACCGAAGGCCTTGGCTGATTGCGTCGATCCACCCAGATTTGTTTTGGAAGCGATCTCAGAGGTTTTCCCCCTGGCGAGCAATAATAGTAGCAGTAATACTTATGATTTGGGGTGGGCGTGCGTGTTGTTGTTGGAGTCTCTGATTCCAGTGATGGTGGATCCTGTGCTCGGAAAGGAGAGGATGCTGGTGACGCCAAGCATCAAGGGGAAGGCGGAGGAGATTGCTGAAACGTGGAAGAAAAGCTTGGAGGAGAGGGGTGGAATTGAGAATGTAAAGACACCTGATGTGCATACTTTCCTGCAACATTTGGTGACTTTTGGGATTGTTAAGGAGGATGATGTGGATTTGTATCGGAAGCTTGTGGTGGCGTCGGCGTGGAGGAAGCAGATGCCGAAGCTTGCTGTGTCTCTCGGCCTCGGTGATAAGATGCCCGGTAATGCCCTTTTCTTTAACCTGTGGAATTACTTCTCCTTCATGTATTTAAATGTGTTTGTTTTTGTTTTACTTGTAGTAATTTGTTAGACTTATTAGTGATATTTGTGTGGCGAGTCGAAAAATTCCAGGTTTGGACATCTATTTTTAGTAAAGAAGTTTGAAAAATTGCTTGATGTTTTGAACTTTCTTCTAGATGATTAAAAGAAAGTGTAATATATAATGGAAGATGTGGTTTTTGCAAATTTAGTGTTTACCTGGATTTTATGTAGAGTGTGATATGTGATGCAAGTAGATAGTTGTGTGATACTTGAAGCATTCTGTCCTGTATAATTTAAGAATTTTGTCATCTTAGTGTAAGATTTCTTTTGCTTAAGTTGCTGTGTCCAACACGGTATAAGGTAACTTCCTTTAGTGAAATTTGCGTGCATTATGTGATCTCTATTGTAGTTCTGGATTTGTATGTTTAATTAGTGCAAACACGTGTAATTCTGTTGGTAATTTTGTATATAATTATAGCTGAAGTTAAATCTTGAGGATCTCCTGCGCTGGTCATTGAGTAATGAATAGACTTGCACCTTGTTCTATAATAGAGTAATCCATGTTTTGTAAGTACATGGGTATACTAAGATGAGTTAGTCCCAAGAAACGATATCCAGCAATTATCATAAACTTTTTCTACTGCCATAGGCCTGATATCCTACGATCATGAGTTTAAGATCATTCAATCCTTCATCTTGTTTCCAGCCATTTTGTGTGACATATTGGTAGCATAGTTGAATGACATGTGCACTTTTAACGCACTTTTAACGCAAGCTGTAGTTGGTAGAGATGGCTAGGCAATGAGAGACTTATTGTCAGGTCTTATCAACAACACTGCTTTAGCTGAGATCATTTTTTCATCTATAAGTCGGAAGAGATAGTTTGTCTAGATTTGTCAAGCATTTCAAATTTAAATGGAAGGTGATAGGCTTTTAATTCTTAGTTTATATGTTTTGCTGGGTAGGAGGTGAAGTATTTGCCTCCTTTGTCTGCTGATGTTTTCCTAGTGGTATTCTGATGTGAAGAGTCCATTGTATATTAGCTTCTTACCCCTGAGGCTTGAGTACCAGGACCTTATTCACAAAGTTGTTGACTCCCTCATTTGTCCAGGTTTGCATTATATTGTACCACTTGAGCTCATACTTGGTTTACATACTTTATTTTCTGCTATATCTTTCATTTTACAATCAAGTTACGTACAGTTCATTGAACTTGTTACCCTGCTTTGAGTAAGCAAGCTGGAGAAAAGATAGCAATTGATTTTTAGTTTTTCCTGCTTTATGTGTTATAGAAGTTTATGTTTAGAATTATTCTTGTTTCTTGAAACATATCGGTAGGTGGATGTCTCAAATAATTGGCTGGCGATTAATTTGTGTTTCCTGTACGGCTTATAATTGGATCTGTTTACACATTGTCTATATTGTCTATATGTTAAATGCACCTGCATATACTCCCCATATTAATTAGGTATACTCAATGTATGATTTTCCATAGTGTCTCAGTGCTTGGATACTCCTTTTGCAGATATGATTGAAGAATTGATTGGAAGGGGACAACAGGTTGATGCTGTACATTTTACATATGAAGTTGGCCTTGTCGACAGATTCCCCCCTGTTCCATTGCTGAAGGCTTTTCTGAAAGATGCAAAAAAAGCAGTAGCATCAATTTTGGAGGATCCCAACAATTCGGGCCGTGCTGCGGTAACCTTTGATTCACTATCTAGAATTTTTGTTTATTTTATGGCTCCTCACCCTTTCTCATCTTATATGCTTCAGAAAATTTCGACAATGATGGTTACACCTCTTATTATTTTCTTTTCACAGCATATGGCTGCCAAGAAAGAGCAATCATCTATTCGTGCTGTCCTCAAATGCATCGAAGAATACAAACTTGAGGCTGAATTCCCACCCGAACACCTCAAGAAGCGCCTCGACCAATTAGAGAAGGCCAAGATTGAGAAGAAAAAGCCAGCAAGCCCAGCAGCTAAGAGAACCCGAGGGAACACTGCAGGACCCATGCCCCCAGCCAAGGCCGGTCGTTCAACAAATGCCTACGTCTCGTCTTTCCCATCTCCTCCGACGTATGTCAGGTCTCCTTCGCACAACCAATACCCTACCGCCGTCCCAGCATACCCAGCTGTACCTGCGGTCTATGGACACGGAAGCAGGAGCCCTTCTTATGCATACTCACCGGAAGCTCCTCCACCAGCAATCGTGGGATCGTACCCCGTCTCTCCGGTGAGCTTTCCGGCGTACGGAGGATACAACAATGGGATGGCACAGGCATACCAGCAAGCTTATTACTGATAGAGAATGACTGAGAAGAGAAGGTGACTGCTACTGATATGATGACACAATCTGAATGTCATTTTAATGGTCTGTAATCAATCACTAACCTTTAATGGTAGCTTGTTATGTGTGTTAATCCTTTTAATTACTGACCTTGACAAGGGCAGGATGTACTTTCTGATTGTTGAAACTTAGTAGTATTAGGTGGTTGTGAAAAGTAATTAAGCAAAAAGAATGGTGGTAACAAGGACTCTGAACTAATACTAGGACTATCATCGGTGGCATTTTCGTCTTTTCCGCATCATCTCATATAGAATCTTCATGCTACCATTTTCTTGATCATGGGTTTACTTAACGCAGAGTATAACGGATAGGCATAGGGTATTAAACCTAATTGAAGATTAAGAGTTGTGTCGAAATTCTTGCATTAATATATTTTTTAGTTCTTGCTGGTATTAGCATTAGTTTGTTAACCTAGTTAACGTGCAATTGTAGAAGCTTGTGTATGGTTATTTTATTTTACCAGAATCTGTATTTAAAACAACGATAATTTTGACAAAATTTGCAAAATTGGGTTCTTTTAGGCTGACAACTACAATGTGACCACTTACCCAAGCAAATTTTGTCTGAAATACACAATTACTATGATTTGATTTTCAAGTAAAAGCCTTCTTCTTTAAAGCTGATTTTGCAAATCAAACAAGCCATCATGGACACCGCACTTTCGCATCCAATATAGACTCAAAGTAATTTGACCAGCTAGGTTTGGGCTAAAGGTCCAGTATCATCAATGGCCCAACACTCATTGGATTCAACAGGAGAATCCCCTTAGATGCAATCTATGTAGATTGGTGCCTTAAGCAAGATCAGAAGTGTTCGGAACCGGGTTTAGAACTCCAAGGACCGGACTAGAAGTAGTCGAACCGGGCGCTTAAAGAACGTGGCCAAGTACCTCGAATCGGCTGTTAGAAATTTTGGGTAGTTAGGGTTTCTGGTGCAGGATTGAATTTTTTCCAGCTTAAATTCATTGCTTTTCAGTTATGATCTCTTCCAATTAGATTAGGGCTTTCTATATATAGTCATGTGTCTTCAGTTGTAATTTCACTTTGCAATTATTTGTTTTTAGGGATGTTGACGTATACAAATTGTAACTAGTATTTATAGCTATACCATATATATATTCAAAATAATTCTTGAAATAATAGAGTTTATGAAGGTTGATCAAACAAATGTTGATATAAACCCAAGAGAGATGCAAATGAAGGGTCTTTAGGACCTTTGCGTGAATTGATTTGATTTTGCTAGACATGGTCTGTCAAATTTGTATACAAAGCTCAGAGCTTGGGTGTTCTTGTGGTGATCTATACAGAGTGATTTTTGGATCAAAATGTAAACCTCTTATCTCAATAAATGCACTTTTATTTATAGTAATAGGAGCTTGGAAGGATTTTAGAGCTATAATCCCTTAATTTAGGGAGATCATCATGCTTGGAGGGATTTGATCTTGATCTTGATCATCATACTTAGGTATGACCTTAGATGGGGGTTGGTGGCTAACCTCCATACACCATGTCTTGTATCAGCGACGTGAGGTTCGATGTAGAGGAACGACTGATTTCTATATTCCGGGAACTGCCAGAGAGATCGGACTGTGAAGTTCTTTCCGAGTAGTCTTCAGTGACCTTTGGTTTTGATAGTGGTCAACATGAAGCTGGATTGATCAGACACGCTGTTCGGGTTTTATATATAAAAGGTTGGTCGTTTAGTATGTTTTTGTTTAATGCAACTTTGTTGGGGTCCATATCATGTTGTGGGTTGTCAGTGATATTATAGTATAACATCAACCCCTAGTTTAGCGACTTGATTCTCAGGTCGGTGAATTTGGATAATGTATGGTTGGTTCTTATAGCCTATTATTGTACATAGGTGTTCGAATAGTTTCCAAATCAGGTAGTCGCTTAGTTGTTATTCGAGGTGGCATTTGGAAATTGATGGCTTTGTGGGAACGAGCTAGATTGTGGGTTGCCACGTGCTGACTCCCACAAGTTTAATGTGATGGATTCGATGGATGTGATGCCACGTGTACACCTGGAAGTTAGAGAGCTAGGTCTTCCCCTATAAATTGAGAGGATGGAGCATAATTTCTCTCTTTACTTTCGCTCTCTAACTTGGAGCTTCTCTTTCTAAGACATTCAAGCGAGCTGATAATAACCGAACTTTCCATCACCTAGGTAATTTTTCTTTTTCTCTTTCTCTTAAAAAATATTTTTCGATCACTAAGAAGGTGAGATGCACGTTAGGGAGGATGAGGAGGGGAATGATCAGAAAGAGGAGTATGGTTTCTCCGAAGTGAGTTAGATATTTAAATTCAAAAATCTAATTCAGTTGACAAACTTTTTTTCATATATATACAAAAAAGAGTTTTACTTACGAGGAATAAAAAAGTCAAGAGTTGAATTTAATTTGGGAAACAAAAAAAAACTAAGAAATCTAATAATCATACATTAAGCTCATGTTTGTTTTAAAGGTTTGGTTGGGTTAGAGGATTTAATCCGAACTAAATCTATGTTTGCTTTATAAATTAAAAAACTCGAGTTTAGATTGGACCCGAATTAAATATGCAACTATTGGGGTTATTGGAGGTTTAATAAACCCACCATAACTGTTTTTTTTGTACTTTTATTATTCTATCATTTTTGTTTCACATAATTAGAAAATACCCTCATATAAATTGGAGTTTTCTAAGGGCATTTTGGTCTTTTTTTTAACCCACAACAAACATTTGAACCAAATAAAGTTTCAATACATAAACCTAACTCAAAAGATACAACAACATTCAAATCAAATACAAAATTAAGTCAAACCTATTATTAAACATTCAAACCAAACATATCAAAAAATTAACTCTATTTAACCCAAATAGTGCAAACCCACCATAACCAAACTAACCCCACACTCGAACCAAGTGAGCCCTAAGAGGTGATGAACACAACAGAGTGATGAAAAAATATGGGTAAAGTGAGAGAAAGAATTGAAGATCTAGTATTTTTATTATTTAGGGTTAAAAACATTTTCCCATTCAAACTATACGTGATTTTACACTTTTTGGTATAAATTTTTAAACGTTGCATTTTACAGTATGAACTTTAAATTTGATACATTTTACGGTACACTAAAACTTATATGCACCAGGAGCACGGATCTACCAGACCTAACGCGTGGGTTGCTTCTACGCTTGTCCATGCGCCCACCCGCTGCCACACCATAACCGGTGTGCGCCGCGCACCACCTGAATGTTATATTTTAAGGTATCACACATTTATTCTTAAGGTGTCACATTGTTACTCTTCAGGCATAAGTGTAAAAACAGCGTTGCTCATTCTTCTTCCTATTTTTTGTATTTTTGATAGGAAATATGATCGCGAATAACTGGTCTCTTTTGGTGTTAGTATTCTGAGTGTTCATGGCTTTCATACTAATGCAGAGTTACACAACCAACTTATCAGCAATCCTGACAGCGAATCAATTAAAGTTTGCATTTTTAGACAATTACTATATTGGTTGTCAAGAGAGATCATTCATGAAAAAAATTCTAACAGAAGAGCTGCATATTAGTGAATCAAGGCTGAGAAGCCATCCATCAGCTGAAGAGTACCATGAATGCTATGTCCTTGGGAAGCAAACATGATGGCATTGATGCCATATTTGATGAGATTCCTTACATGAAAATCCTTTTCAACAAATACGATTCTCAGTGCAAAATGGTCGGACCAACTTACAGAACCAGTGGATTTGACTTTGTAAGTCTCTCCACTTTTAACTCATGAACAACAATTTTTCATGATGTAATAACTTCTTCTTCTCGATCTTCTTGTTCTTATTCTTCTTCTCTATCTTCTTGTTCTTACTCTTCTTCAAATCTCCATGAAGTCATTTATAAAGTTTTTTCTTCTTTCTCTTCTCTTTTACTCATTTTCATAGATTTAGATAATTAATTTCAAATCAGATTGAATACTTTTAACATATTTATTATTTTTCTATTCAATATTTTTATACCAAAATATTAAATATTTACATTTATATATCCTTAGATCGCATGAGATGAGACTTATATTAATACTCATTAAAATAAACTTGTTTATTTGGCTATTCAAATCTCTAAAAAAAAAATTCAATTTCACTTTATACACTTGAGATGGAGGGATTAATACATTCAATCTCATTAATAGGGGTATGTTTGTCCATTCAATAATTCCTCTGACGTGTATTTGATGCAAGTTTAATATAGACACACCCCTTTTCTAAGCTTCCCATATGAGAGAGAGAGAGAGAGAGAGAGGACATTCATTCCGTCTGAGTAAGATTTGACCAGATCTCCGGCGACAGGCCATACTCTAAGCTCGCCGCCGACACTCTTGTTGGTTGCATGGTCGTGGCTTTGACAGAATCCAATTTAGATGTGAAGATCTAGTATTCGAGCACTACCTGTTCGATGAAATGTCGAAAAGGGAAATTCCGTAGAATATCAAACTCTTAAAACAAACTGTCAGTCAGCCTTGGGTAATGTCGTTCGTAGTCCTCAGAACGGTCTCCATCTTAAGATCATCTACGAATTTACTTCTATCGTCACATTGTAGTAAGCTTTTTACTTCAAGAGCATCAACGTTTGATGATCAAGATACGGGACATTCTGTTACCAATAGGCTTGATCTATCGCCCTTGTTTTCAGAAACTGGTAAGGATGACATGAAGGATTGCAGAATCGAGCTCATGGATGATGCCACGTGGCATGTCTCCTATAGTTTAGCTGGTGCTTGAAGAGGCAATCATGGCAACACAACATCAAGAACGAGGTCCCATTTTACTGATCAAGAGTATGGCGATGATAATGTAGTTAGTTCTGTGAGTTCACATATGGAAAACCCTGATTTTGATGAGATTGAGGATATGTGGATTCGTGGGAAGTTGTTTTATAAGCTCTAAAAGGATTCTAAAGAGTACGAAGAACATAAATTCGATTTCCATGGAAAGAGATCTATAAGGAATGAGAAACTCTCAAAAAAAGCAAATAGAAGACAGAGAAAGAAACTTTTAATCATACAATGGCCTCTATGGTTGAGACAACTGCTGAAATAAAGAAGGTTAAAATCAAGAAGAATAAAGAGATTCATGCATTGGAAAAAAGGTTAGGATATCGTGATAACAATCTGATCAAAGTAGTTGGAGATTCGTGCATTACAAAAAAGCAAAGAACACTGACTTTCAACCAGCAAATAGCTCCCTACCATGAGCCGTTCTGTTTGGATATATACATATCGACGAGCTCAGTTCGTGCCAGCATCATTCATCGTGCTACTAGCAATGTTGTTGCGGTGGCACATTCAATTTCCAAGGACATGAAGTTCGATCTGGGATCAACTATGAACAGAATTGCTTGTGCTGCTGTTGGAAAAGTGTTGGCTCATAGAGCATTGGCTGATGATATACACAATGTAGTGTACACACCAAGAACAGGAGAGAAAATACAGGGGAAGCTTCAGATTGTCCTTAAATCTATCATTGATGGTGGGGTTGATGTTAAAGTGAAGCTTAAGGAGAGGAGGTTTAGATGCTTTTTACCAAGAACTCATGATCAACATTGACAAATTTGTCATCAAGGTTGTGGTTTTTTGCATTTTATATATGATTGGAAAGTTTGTCTTTTTTTGATTCTCTTATTAACTTCGTATGTCAATCTCATACTTCGTTTCATAACGAGAAAAATTCAAATATGGCCCTATAGAAATGACCACGGGTTGATTTTGGCCCTTAGAATAAAAAAAACCCTGGAAAAATCAAATATGATCCCCTCTGTTAGTACACTTGACAGAAACTGTCAGACTACATTTTTTGGTGGCAAAACTGTTTCACATTCATTTTTTTGATTTTTTAACTAACCCTACTACACTCTATTTAGAAACCTTCCCAACGGCTCACAAATAAATTTTCCATCATACAATTGAATCTAGAGCACAAAAAAGTTTAAAAAAAACTAGCCAAAATTAAAAGGAAATAGATTTCTTCCTCAAACAATTCATACATTTCAACTCACATGGTTAGGATTGAAAGTCATTGGAGGGAAGCTCTGATATTCAACTCATAGGACATTTGCTAGAAAACTTATATCAATAGTTCAAATTTCATCAGAAGTAGGTAACTTATAATGCTTTACGTTTTATGTCAAA
Source organism: Scutellaria barbata (assembly GCA_028654395.1). Lineage (NCBI taxonomy): Eukaryota > Viridiplantae > Streptophyta > Magnoliopsida > Lamiales > Lamiaceae > Scutellaria > Scutellaria barbata. The sequence continues at coordinate 18,873,674 of CM053652.1, read as the reverse complement.
TTCAGTGAACATTTTGCATCAAACTGAGATAACCATTAAGAGAGTTTTGAGCACAGAATCAAGGGACAACTCAATGTGACAAAAAAGCTAAACATCAATGGTTTAGAGTTATTAGCACAATATGACCTCTAGAACGAGGTCGGTCCACACGAATGATCTTGTTGAAGACAATTATAGATGAAGAGAGATCAATTAATGCATCCAACATGATCATTTTCACAACAAAACTCACTAATTGTAGAATGTAAAACCAATCAGATTAGATAAGTTACATATAAATAAATCTTCAAAAAGCTTGTGTTAGCTTGTGGCTGTACAAGAAGCTTAAAATAATAAAGAGCCCTCCATTTCCTCCAAAAGAATTATTAAAGTCAACTATCACAAAAATTCTTGACACTCCACATGGAACCATCATTCTCTGATCAGCTATAAAATTACAGACATTGAGATAAAAAAAACAAAAATATCAACCCCAAATATTAAAAAACATTAACAAGAAGCGCTAAAATAAGGAAAGAGAATAAAAGCCAATAAGGCCAGTGAAGCAGGGGAGGGATCAAAGGGATGATGATCGTGGGTGAGACGATGGAGACGAAGAAGAAGGATACTGGTGCCATTGTGCATTTGATGATGGTGTAGACTGTAATGATAAAGTTTCCAAAGAGTAGTAACAAGTTCTCTTGCAGAAACACAAGGAAGTCGAGAATGTAAAGTTGAAGGTAGTGGTAAGAATTGTTGAGGTCTTGAAAAGGAAGTTGCTATTGGAGTGGTTTGTCACCCTCTTTTCCTCACTCGTCTTAAGTTTTTTCCTAAAATTTTTCACGGGATGATGATTGTTTTGTATTTAATTTGGGTATTAGGCTTGGAAATCTTCGAATTTGTTTAATTTGGGAATTAAGGTTGTTGAGATTTAAACCAAGAAATCAGCTCCAGCAATCTCCAATACGATCTTGATGAGAATTTAGATGAAGATATATACAACCATGGTTTTACAGTGAAAGACAACGGTTTTTCAGTAATACACAACAATACAGAAAAGAAATTGAAATGCGAAAAAGAAGATACCAATTTTACGTGGTTCAGACAATAAATGACCTACATCCACAAGAGAAAACAATGCCGAGACTTTCACTCACAAATCGAAGAAGAATTACAAGAAATTCGAATGAATTCACTCGAACCCTAAAATTGCTTAACCTTAGAATTTGTGCTTTTGCAAATTACTCTACCAATCGAAGTCTAACTTATACAGAAACGATCATCTAGCTATTTATTACAATAAACCTAAACCAATTCTGCAAAACAACTTCAAGAAAAGCGTGATATCAAGAAACCATAAAATGGAACTGTGTAACAAGCCCTAACATATTCCTAACTACCGGTTCAGGTTAGTTATATCCGATTTAGCCTATTTTAGCCCGATTCTTCAAAATCCGAACTCGGTTCTTGAATTCCCTTCGATTTTTTGAGTCAATCCAGCCTACAATTTCTCCACCTTGACTCGTAAAATACCTATTGCAATGAAACACTAAACAACAACATGCATTAATGGTTTAAGGACAAAATATAAACAAAAAAGGATACTGCATTCACACTTTTTGTTACTAGGTCTGTACCCCTACTAAATTCATGCAATGTCTGAACTTTCCACAAGGTAATGACTTAGTAAACATGTCTGCAACATTATCTTCTGTTCCAACCTTTCTTGCTGTTACTATCCTTTTTTCCATCATATCCCTTACAAAATAGAGCTTGACATCAATATGCTTGGACCTTTAATGGAATACCTGATGTTTTATCAAGTGTAAGACACTTTGGTTATCACAAAATATGTCAACACTTTGTTGGAATAATCCCATTTCTGTCAGCATTCCCCTTAACCATATAGATTCCTTCATTGTTTCAGTCATGGCTATGTACACAGCCTCTGTGGTTGATAATGCTACCACCGATTGTTGAATCTACTTCCAACTAATGGTTGTACCATACATAGTAAAAACATAACCTGTTAAAGACTTTATGGTATCAGAATTTCCTGCAAAATCTGAATCTACATAGCCCCGAATGATGACTGAATTCTTTTCTTATTTTCTGAATAATAAACCAATTTCCTTTGATCCATTTATATATCTAAGAATCCATTTAAGTGCTTCCCAGTGTAACCTCCCAGGATCAGCCATATATCTACTCACAACACTCATTGAGTGAGCTAAATCAGGTCTGCTACACACCATGGTATACATTAGGCTTCCCACTGCACTTGCATATGGAACACCTTCCATATACTTCTTCTCTGCATCAGTTTGAAATGTGCTCCTAGGGGTGTCTTTACTGGTTTCTGTGTTGCAGAGAGTTTGAAATGTGCTCCTAGGGGTGTCTTTACTGGTTTTGACTGATGCATATAGTATCTTTTGAGAACCTTGTTCAGGTAATCTGTTTAGTGAAGAAACAGCTTTCCAGAGACTCTATCTCTCTTGATATCCATCCCTAGAATGCTTTTTGCTTCACCCAAATCTTTCATTTCATATTGAAGTTTCAGTTTTTCCTTAAGTGTTTCTATCCTATTTCTGCACTTGCTTGCAATTAACATATCATCAACATATAATAACAAGTATGTAAAGACAATATCTCCTTCATTTTCTAGATAAACACAGCTATCATACTTACATTTAATCAACCCAATGCTAAACATGGAATTATTAAAATACTTGTACCACTGCTTAGGACTTTGTTTCAAACAATATAAAGATTTTTGTAGCAAACAAACCTTACCTTCATTTCCTGGTTTGACAAATCCCTCGGGCTGCTGCATATATAATGTTTCCTCTAGATTTCCATGCAAGAAAGCTGTCTTCACATCCATTTGTTACAGTTCCATGTTGAAATGTGTAACCAAAGCTAATAGGATTCTGATAGATGTGTGTTTAAATACGGGAGAGAATATTTCATTGAAATCTATCCCTTCTCTCTGAGTGAAACCCCTAGCCACCAACCTTGTCTTGAAACGAATCTTTTTAGTCTCATGTACCTCTAGTTTTCTCTTGAAAATCCACTTACTTCCAATCATCTTTTGATTCTTTGGTCTTTTAACTAGAGTCCAGGTGTTGTTCTTCTCAAGGGACATTAACTCTTCATTCATGGCAACAATCCAATTTTCTTTATCCTTAGATTTGATTGCAGCCTTGAAACTTTTAGGTTCTTCATATTCAACATCTTGAGCTACAGCTAAGGCATATGAAATCACATCAGCATGTCCAAATCTTTTGGGAGGCTGAATCTTTCTCCTTTCTCTATCCCTAGCAAGATGATAAGTTCTGAGGTTTAGATGAAGTTTGTATAATATTTTCTTCTTCTGGTTCACCCTCCCTTTCATCTGAGTCATCTTCAGTTTGCTACTGTAAAGGCTCCACCTCAGTCTGCCACTTGTCTTCATTGCTTGGTTGCTCCACCTCAGCTTGATGTTGACTTTCAATTGATTGATTTTGTATGGCTTCAGCTTGTCTTTGCATCCCATATCCCATTTCAGCTTCTTTAAAAATCACATCCCTGCTCACAAAACACCTTTGATGACCTGATTTTAGACACCATAGTTTATATCCTTTTATCCTAGGTGGATATCCAATGAAGATGCACCTAAGTGCCCATGCATCTAACTTGTCTTGTTTAATGTGTGCAAAAGCTTTACAACCAAAAACCTTCAAGTGACTGTAGCTAGGTGCCTTGTCATACTCATACCATAACTGATCAGGTATTGTAAATCCAATTACAGATGATGGAGATTTATTGATCAAATAAGCTGCAATATTGACAACTTCTCTCCAGAAACCTTTAGGCAAGTTAGCATCTAATAACATACATCTCACCCTCTCCAAGATGGTCCTATTCATCCTCTCTGCAACCCCATTTTGTTGGGGATTTGCAGCCACTGTCCTATGCCTAGTTATTCTTCTTTCCCTGCAGAAATGTTGGAATTCTTCTAAAAGATATTCCAACCAATTGTCTGTTCTTAAATGCTTCACCTTCTTACAAGTTTTATTTTCTTCCAAAATCACCCATTGCTTAAACATAGAGAGAGCTTCACTCTTATTTTTTATTACAAACACCCACACCTTCCTTGAATAATCATCGATTAGTGTCATGAAGTATCTTCCATCTCCATGTATTTCAACCTTGGATGGCCCCTATATATCTGAGTGAATGTAATCCATACTATCAGTGGTAATATGTTTACCTTTGCTGAAACTTTGCTTCATTGTCTTTCCCAAAATACATTGTTCACATTGTTTCAGTTTTGAGATGATATTTACACTAATGAGCTTCTGTTTTGGCAGCTCTATCAGCCTCTTTTCACCTATGTGTGCCAACCTCTTGTGTCATATTTCAGAATCTTCAAGGTTCATTACATTAGCTGCTTCTGCTGATATGGATTCACCAATGAGAATATATAAGCCATTTGATTTCCTTCATTTCAAAATGACCTTTTCAGTCTTTATTATATTAATCCCTCCTTGATGAGTGTTAAACTCACATCCTGCAGAGGTTAGTGTACCAAGTGAAATCAAATTTCTTTTAAGGTTAGAGATATACCTTACATTTGTTAAGAATCTGATCTTTCCATCATGTGCCTTGATCTTGATTGTCCATTTTTCTTTGACCTTGCAAGATTAGTTGTTTCCTAGCAATACCATGCCTTCATCTTCAATCTTAAGATCTTGAAACCAAGACTTATCTAGGCACATATGGAAGGTACAACCGGTGTCAAGTACCCATTCCTTAGACAACTTCTCATTAGAGATGCATAACATACTAGCACTGTCATATCCTCCCTCAACAATAACAACTTCTTGTTTGTTATTCTTAGCCTGATTTCTCTCTGGACAATTTCTCTTAAAATGTCCAGGTTTGTGACAGTGGAAACACTTCCTATTTGTCATATCATCATCGGATTTTCCCTCTTGATTGGCTGGTTTATGAGACTTCTTCTTGGACTGCTGCTGTTTCTTTTTGAAACTCTTATTCTTGATATTCAAACCCTCTCCAAGGACCTGTCCTTTTGTTTCAGTATAATTCCGGAGTACCTTTGTCTTGATGGCCATTAATACTTCATCCATGGTCAGAGAAGTATGTCTTCCATAGATGATGACATCCTTAAAAGCATCCAGAGACTTAGGTAATGAATTCAGTAGCATTAGGATCTTATCTTCATCATGGATTTGTTCATCAATATTCTCAAGATCGTCCATGATTTTGACAAATTCATCTAACTTCTCTGCAACCTTTTTCTCTCTGGAATCCTGAAGTTCAGCAACTTTTGTTTCAGATATAACCTATTTGCTAGGGACTTAGTAAAGTATAGTGTATCCAATTTTTTCCAGATCTTGGCAACCGTTTCCTCCTTACATACTTCACGTAACGCTTTCTCTCATAAACATAAAAGTATCAAACTTCTGGCTTTCTTGTAGATTTCAACCTCTCCTGAAGATGACGCACTCATGTCTCGTTCCACAAACGCGCCCTCCAGATTATTCTATGTAAGCAACGCCTCCATATGAACCTTCCAAAGGTTGTAGTCTCATTTTCCCGTGAATTTCAATACATCCATCTTTAAACTCATCGTTCGAATTCCCACAAACAACGCCAATTGTTGAGATTTAAACCAAGAAATTAGCTCCAGCCATCTCCAATATGATCTTGATGAGAATTTAGATGAAAACATATACAACCACGGTTTTACAGTGAAAGACAATGATTTTGCAGTAATATACAACAATACAGAAAAGAAATAGAAACACGAAGAAGAAGACACCAATTTTACGTGGTTTAGTCAATAAATGACCTACATCCACAAGAGAAAACAATGCAGAGACTTTCACTCACAAATCGAAGAAAAATTACAAGAAATTCGAATGAATTCACTCGAACCCTAAAACTGCTTAACCCTAGAATTTGTGCTTTTTCAAATTACTCTACCAATCGAAGTCTAACTTATACAGAAACGATCGTCTAGCTATTTATAATAATAACCCTCAACCAATTCTGCAAAACAATTTCAAGAAACGCGCGATATCAAGCAACAATAAAACGAAACTGTGCAATAAACCCCAGCCTATTCCTAACTACCGGTTCAGGTTAGTTATATCTGGTTTAGCCTATTTTAGCTCGGTTCTTCAAAATCCGAACCTGATTCTTGAACCCCCTTCAATTTTCCGAGTTAATCCAGCCTACAAAGGTTCAATAAAATAAAAGCTTCGACTATGTTTATGTCCCCCTTCAGACTAAAATGCGGCAAATAGAGAGAATTGACGGCCACATACCTCACACATGGTAGCTTCGTTAGATTTTAGACGAAATTATGAAGGTGGACCAAAAGAGCATATAAATGAGCCAAAATTGACCCATGATCATTTCTATTGGACCAAATTTTAAATTTTCCCTTTCATAACTTGTCTTGTTGTGTATTGATATTGATTCTAATTGTTGTATCCTTAATGAATGCTTGAGGCTTTGTTTACATAGATTTATGGGGTTGTGTGGTGTTGATAGCTTTTAGGATAAAAGATGAGATGTGGATAAATTTGAAAAATTATCGACCGTTTACTTCTTATGTTTACTTCAAATTATTAAATTTAGGACAAGGATTCAATTACTAAAACACCTTTGAATTAGGAAATTATTTGGAAATTGCATATTTACCATACAAATTTTAAAGAGTATACACAATAATAATTACTAAAAATTTGTTGAAATAAATCTAAAATTATAAATAATGTGAAAATTATTTTTCAAATCAACAAGTCAACCAATACAGTTTTAGAAAAAACTTAATATACTATTAAAGTAGGGGTAGCAACCCAAAATACCACAAAAGATATAATCATTATTATTTTCTACCACATTTATATAAAAGTAACCATTTTCTACCACAAAATTTAAATTTGGGCCTTTTCTACCTTTTTTTTTACTAGTGTTGATGTGAATAGTAGATGGGAACCATGTTTAATTGATGATTTGTACTCGATTCATTGATGACCACAATTGAATAGTGTATATTTTTTGGTTTATTTAACCACTATAATGCATGATAATTTTTCTCATTTTCATTTTTCATCTCCACACATTAATGAAATTCTCTTGGATGCGAAAAAGAAATTGTCATGAATTGAAGAAATTTTAGGTAATATTTTTTCCCTCACGATTATTTAGTAAATTATATATTTTTTTAAATCATCGTTTGCGGCTAATAATTGATTTATAATTGTGCATGTTTTTTGGTAAAAATTGTCATTTAGCCCTCAATTTATAAGACAATTATACTGAAATTGCCGTTTAGCCCTAATATGTGGAAAAATAGGTTTAAAATTTAAATGCAGGGATAAGCGGTATTTTTTACAAAATTAGAGGGGTAAACAACAATTTTACAATAAATTCCGTTTACCCCTCTAATTTTGGTAAAAATTGCCGTATAGCTCAAATTAGTGTATAAATAGGTTTAGAATTCAAATGTAGGGATAAACGGAAATTTTTACCAAAATTAGAGAGGTAAACAATAATTTTACAATAAATGCCGTTTACGCCTCTAATTTTGGTAAAAATTGCCGTTTAGCCCAAATTAGTGGAAAAAAGGTTTAAAATTCAATGTATGGATAAACGGTAATTTTTACCAAAATTAGAGGGGTAAACTACAATTTTACAATAAATGCCGTTTACCCCTAATTTTTTTGTCAAAATTACCGTTTAGCCCTAATTAGTGGAAAAGAGGTTAAAAATTAAAATGTAGGGCTAAACGGAAATTTTTACAAAAAACGTAGGGGTAAACGACAATTTAAGAATAAATGTCGTTTACCCCATTTTTTTTGTTACAATTGCCATGTAGCCCTAATATGTGGAAAAATAGGCTTTAAATTCGAAATTAGGGGTAACCGATTTAACATGTGTCAATTAAGGGTAAACAACATTTGTTCTGCTTGGAGCTGATATTAAATTGTGATTATTTAATAAATGTACAATGATATGTATTGAAACAATTCCATTATATTTAATAATTGCTTTATGCGGATTTATTATTTTAATAGGACTTAACGATCTTTTTTTTAGAGTTATAAAATATATAATTAAGCAATTTATGTCTTGTGTTGCATTTCCTTGTTTGAAATTATTTTTGTAAGAAATACTGACGATTTTATTTTTCTCGACTCGACAGTGAAGAAAAAGATGAGTTTGATACTTGTTAATGTTTGGTTTGGAGGTTATTGATAAGTTTTAGAGTACATAAACGGTTATCGAGAGGTGATTTATCTTCCAAAAATCACATATTGTGATTTACTGGACTCAATTCATGAAGTTGTACGTGCTGACATGAATTCATGGAGATATGTGATCCACTCATTAGTTGAAACGAAGGAAAGAGTGAGGAGGATCAAAATAAAGGATGAGTACGATTTGGAATGAATATTATCCATGTCTGATGATGTTGTTGTTGTTTTCGTTTCCCTTCAAAGGATGGATGTTGGAGTATCCGATCATGTTGGATCCTCTTATTTGAAATAAAATAATACGGTTGATGAAGTATATGAATCGGGCCATCAAAGTTTTTGTTGGGACACATATAATGCGAATGTGTCGAAATTGGATGTCAATACCAAAGTCAATTTAGAGAATTCAAATGTTCCCATTGGACTTCAAAATGACGAGACATTTTATGCAAAATGGGGTATACCGAATCAGAATGAGTGTTCAATCTACGTTAGATGAGAAGTGGATGGGAGGGCCATCAAATAGTACAACTTCAGCTGAGCCCTGGGCACCTTGGCCGTCGGAAAGTGATCGTGTAAACTATGGTGGATTCAACTTTCTTGACTTAAACGTGCCTCTGATAGTGTATCAAGGAAACAATGAAGGTTCTCATGAAGAAGGTGCACATCCGTATGAACATGAAGGAGGACAAAAATGGCCAAAGGATCGGCACGAAAGGGGTAGGTAATTTTAAATATAATTTTTTTTAACAAAATAAATACATGTGCATTCGAGCTGTTGTATAATTGTTTAATTCTACCTATTAATATAGGCTAAGCGACCTTGGTAAGCCTCACGAACCCAATGCAAATTCATCTATAATAAGTACACAAACATCTTATTACTTATTAATCACAATATACCTTACATTACTGTAAATGTAGAAACATTTATCTTAATAGTAAAATTTATAAAAAAAAATTAGGCCAACAACGGGCCTTAATTTCACATCTTCTTACCAAGTTCGTTTACCCCTAATTTGCTCATTCAGCCCTAAAATGTCCGATAAGCCCTACCACAGATGGTTTACGGCCTAAAATGTCAGATTACCATATTACATTACCGTTCCCCGGCCTCAAATAGTCGTTTACTGCCTACAATTAGTGCACACAATTTTAAAAATACCCGTTCACAGCCTTAAATTGCCGTTTACCCCTAAAACGACAATTTAAGGGGGTATACGACAATTTTACCAAAATTGCCGTGTACCGCCTTAAATTGCCGTTTTAAGGGTTAATGACATTTTTGGTATAATTGCCGTTTACCACTTTAAATTGCTGTTTACCCCTAAAATCGCAATTTTAGACAGAATTTCGCCGTTTTAGGGGTAAACGACATTTTAAGGCGATACACGGAAATTTCACAAAATTGCCGTGTACCGCCTTAAAATGTCGTTTACCCCTAAAATATCGAATGTACAATTGCCGTTTACTAAACAAATTGTAACACCAATTCATTTATATACCCCTAATATATAAAACAAACTTCAGCCCTAATTTCATGACCAAATTGCAGAAATTTCGAAAACATAGTATTGGGAATAAATTGCCGTTTACTAACCTCGTCTCCCATCATACAATGATTGGGTAAACTTCACGAATTTTTGAAGTTTTTCGAAGTCAAAATTACAAAAAAATTCACGCGAATTGCCGTTTACTATGAGAGAGAAAATGATGAAAATTTTGAAAGGGAGAAGGAGTAAACGACGATAATTTTACAAGGCAGTAAATTGGGCAGTAAAAGCCAAAATAATGGAAAGTGGGGGAATCAATTCTAACTCTAAGCTGCTTACACACCTCAATTCCATTCAATCAGTGGATCCCCTTTAACTCAAAAGTATACTTTGTAGTAAAAAATGGATAAGTTTTATATTTTGTGGTAGAAAAGGATAAAACTTATATGTTTTGTGGTATAATCGACCATTTTCTCATTAAAATATACATTATCTTAAAAATCTGCATATTAATTCATAAAACTTCAAAATTTTCTCTTTATTTAACAAAATATAAGACTAGTGCATTGTATTTATCTCAACAATTAAATTACATTTGTGTACTTCCAGATTTAAAATATTTATAGGTTTAATGAAGTTTTTAATATTTGTTTAATTCTTTTGAATTTTTATTAGCTATTTTTTCAATATTACTTTCAGATTTTATAATTTTTCTTATGCTAATCAAAATACTTTTTAAATATATGGATAAAAATGACTTTACACCATACTTCATACGCAAAATTGTAATCGGAGGGAGATGGGTTCAGTAATCAAAAAAATTAATCAGAAAATTAAATTTATCCCACATTTTCGTTCATTATAATCCTATAAAACAAACAGGATTGATTTGTGCAATCCAATCCCACCTAATCACTCCATATAAACGGAGCCTTGAATAATGAAATTGCCCAATATCTCACAAAAAAGGTACTGAATTAAGAATTATTTTAGCAACAACAAATTATATAGGCAAAAAAGAGGGGTTTAATCTAATCATTAGCAGTAGCTAATTGGAGAGTGAGCAATTCTTCCTCAGGTATAATCTTGACGCGACAATCGGACTTGGGATAGGAGGCGCACATTAGAGCATAGCCACGCTCAACGACGTCGTCGCTCAGCATTCCGTCGCTCTGATCCACTACGCCGGAGACGAGCCGAGCCGGACACGTCATGCACACGCCGAGCTTGCAGTCGTGAGGCACATCCAAGCCGTTGTCCAGAGCCACCGACAGTATGGTTTCGTCCGCCTCCACTTCGAGCTCCGTCGTTTTGCCGCCGTGTTCGATTACTACTTTGTACGCGCCGACGGAGGTGGATAGGCGGCGGTGGCTGCTGGTGGCGGAATGTGGCTTCAGATATGGGGATTTAGGTCGGAATTGGGGGAGTTTTGCTTGTTTATTGAAATTGAGGGGAAGGGATGGAGTCAAGTGGAGAGCTGCCATTTTTGTGTGTGATTGAGATTTTGTGGAGCTTTTTCAGGATAAGGTTTTTTTCATTGATACAAAATGCTCTCTCTTCTATGTTCTTAAAATTAAACTTTAAAAAAAAAAATCCATTTTTATTTAAAAGGACGAAATTGCCCTTAAGTTACAATTAACCATCAATCTTATGTTTTAAAATGATTAACAGCCTCTTCTCTACACTGAATTCCTAATATTTTAAAAAATGTTTTCACTCCAACACGGCATAGCGTTAAATCCTTTTTCTTTTCATTTTTCATTTTTATATTACAAAAATATTATGAAATATTTTTTTTAATCCCAAAAATAATGTAGACCGTTAAAGATGAGTAGCAGTTATTTTAATAAAATAATATAAAAACTGAGATGCCTTGTATAAATGATAATACTCGTTGGCTTTTAAGAAGGGTAAAACGACAAGGGTATTTTGGTAATGAAATTTGAAAGGTGAGAAATGATTTTTTAATGAAGAGAGATTGACTCTCCATTCCAAATTTTTTAAATAGGGTATATTTGATGAAATACATGCATATTTGATAAAATACATGCATGTTGACTTTTATTAATATTAAGAGAAAATTAGTTTTTTTATCTTTTAAATTTATTTTATTGGATTTTTTATCTTTTTATCTTTTCATATTTTGATTTGTAATCATTTATATGTTAAGAATTATCATTTTTTATTCTTCTTACCTGCTATAACAGGTAATTTTTTTTAATTAAAATTCATTTTTAATAATTTTTTTTAATTGATAAAACACTAAATCAATATTAATAATTAAAAACTAAATTTTTTTTTTCATATTTTTAAGTTTGGAATGCGCAGATTATTAATATTAATAACAAAACTTTAAGCCACGTCTTGAGAGGAAAAATAATTTTATTTATTCATTAATATTAGTTTAGATATGTTGGAGGAAGAATACAAATTTGTGAGTAAAAGAAAATAGTGTTATCTTTATTAAAAAAATGGTGTTAAAATCATATTTCAATTTAAAAATTATACTTACCTGTTGTAGCATGTTAGAGGACTAAAAAAATGATATGTTTTAAACGTAGATGACTAAAAATTAAAAGGTGAAAGATAAAGAATGAAAAATTCAATTAAGTAAACTTAGAGGACCAAAAAACTAATTTTCCCTTAATATTACATTATTACTTCAATTTTGTTGGGCATACGACCCGAGCTGCACGACATTTGCACCTGGACGGCTCGGATGAGAGGCATCAATTCGCTCTACCAACCAAGTTGATGCGGTGAACTTCCAGCCCGGTAAACCGTCCAGCGTGGTCGGCCAATGTTTACGAGGCCGTCCAGGTAACAACTGATCACTAAGAGATCGTGGGTAACAAAACCGTCAAATGCCAAACAATTAGGCGAAAATCAAGGAGAGAGTGGGTTCAACTGCCACAACCTCCACGATCTCCACGATCTCCAATACTTAGGTTATTTTTCAGCTATAAATAGATTTAATTTCAACTTGTAAAGGGGCTGGATCCTAATTCTGTAAGAAGCACTAGAGAGCTGATTTCTCTAACTTAATACTATAAGATCCTGTCCGGTCACTTAACCGTCCAGGATCAGCCGAACAACATTGCCCGAGTAAGCTCCGGGCCAGTCTTTTTCTACACATTTTCATTACATTTGGGTGTTAGACTAGGAATTATTCTCTTACAAATTCTGACGTCAACATTTTAGCGCTAGAGGAAGGGGGTTATTCACAACACCTGAACACAACTCCAACACACAATGAGCAATTCCGAACGCAACACTACTCCAGAGCCCCCAGTTCCTGCCTTCCAGGTTGGTGGCTCCAGTCGGGCTCGGCCAATCACGGCCGAGGAAGTGATTCAGATAGCTCCCATCACTTTGGAAACTCCAGAGACCCCCATGTCTGTGGCACAGATTCGGGGTATCATGGCCGCATTGTCCGAACGGCTCAGAGAGGCTGAGCAGAAAGAGAGGGCCAAGGAGACCAATGGCCTACTGGAGGATTCTGAGTCCTCAGACGGACCCAGAAGGAGGCGAAACCCGGGAAAGCGGATAACCGAAGATGAACTTCGGCGAAGTCAGTCCCCCTAATGAGAGATGTGAGATCCTGCCACCTCATGATGAGAGTACCAGCCACAATCTGCGGTACTCGGAACTTATGGAGGAGCAGGAGCTCCGACACAGACTGGCTGACATTCAAGCCAGGCGAAACAAAGGGGGCTGGAAGAGGGCCACCCCCTTTGCCGAACACATTGCCACCATGGTCCCAACTAAGTTCAAAATGTCTCCCATTGGTCAGTATAATGGAGAGACCGACCCTAGTACCCACCTGGACAAGTATACGTCCTGGATGGAGTTACAGGGATTGGGAGAGGAGCTCATGTGCAAAGCATTCCCGCTCACGCTGGGGGATCGAGCACAACGATGGTTCCGCTCTCTCCTTGACGCGTCAATTGGGGGATGAGACGAGCTGTCCGACCTGTTCCTGACACAATTCATGGGTTCGAGGATGAGGTCGACCCCAAAAAAAAGGTTGGTCAATGTGAGGCAAGACAAAGCTGAGCCTCTGAAGTCATACCTGGATGGCTTTAATAAGCTGGTCCTCGGCATGAAGCAGGTGTCGGACGACGCCATCCTCATGGCCGTTATGGCCGGATTAAGGCCCCGGACCAGATTTTGGTGGTCCGTCCACGAAGAGGGGCCGAGAACGTATCACGACTTCCTTAACCGCGCAGAGCGGTATATAGGGGCCGAGGAAGCCATTCCAGAGGATAGGGGCCCCTGAACGAGAGAAGAGGCCTGAACGACGAGAAGAAAGGAAGGAAGAGAGAAGGAAGCCTATGAAGCCGTTCAGGCCGGCTATGAATTTCAAGGCCTTTCAACCCGGGGCCCCCGGCCAGGTAACCGAAATCCTCACGGTTGCCCCATCACAAGTCCTTACTGAGATTAAGGACAAGAACCTACTGCCCGAGCCACGACCCATGAGGGCTGACCCAAACCGCCTCAACCTGAACAAGTACTGCAAATACCACAAGGCAAAGGGCCACGACACGGACAAGTGCTGGGCATTGCTGGCCGAGCTGATGAAACTGATTGACCAGGGTCAGTTAAAAAAGTACGTGAAGGGTCAAGGACAGCAGGGCCAGGGAGCAAAGCAGGCCATAGCCCCACCACCACCTCCACCAAACGGCGCTGCTGGTGAAATCCATACGCTCATCAACAACAGCTTCGGCGAGCAGCGAGGATCCAAAAGGTCTCGGAAGGAACAGGTTTGGGAAGCCAGGAACGCTTACCAGCAGTGCGTTCCACCTAGGGCATCACCTCACCATGCACCAATCCTATTTACCGAGCTGGACAGTGAAGGGATAGCCTACCCGCACAGCGACACCTTGGTGGTATCACTCAATATTTGCAGAACCATGGTGCACAGGGTTATGGTTGACACCGGTGTTTACGCCAATGTGCTCTACCTAAGCACCTTCAGGCGGATGGGATTTCATGAATCCCAACTCATGCCATCCTCCGACACTATCCAAGGCTTCGGAGGAATGAGTACCCGAGTACTCGGCACCTGTGAGCTCAAGGTCCTGTTCGGATCCGGTGAAAGGGAAGTATTCACAATGACAGAGTTCAAGGTGGTGGACTTGAACTCTCAGTATAACGCCATCTGGGGCAGGCCACTTCTAGCAAAATTAAAGACGGTGGTCTCAATCTATCACCTCGCCCTTAAGTTTCCGTGGGCGACGAAGTGTATGTTGTGAAGGGGAACCAGCTGGCCGCTAGAGAAACAGACATGAGGCTGCGACCGAAAGAGCTCAATCAGCTCGAGCTCGCTCAGGTCGTCTCGGTCGACGAGCACATGGAAGAAGCCTTTGAGGATTCCATACTCGAA
This sequence comes from Scutellaria barbata, assembly GCA_028654395.1. Lineage (NCBI taxonomy): Eukaryota > Viridiplantae > Streptophyta > Magnoliopsida > Lamiales > Lamiaceae > Scutellaria > Scutellaria barbata. The sequence goes on along the minus strand of CM053652.1, from coordinate 18,858,543 downwards.
ATTACCGAGCACAGTCAGACCGATATGGAGGTAGATACAGAACCTTCACAGCCAGAAATCATCCCCGACCTACCGGCCAGCTCCACCTTCGAGGTTGGATCCTCCTCCGGCACGGCCGCCCAGAATAGCGGAGAAAAAGAGACCATGAACACGCACGAGCCTGAGGAGGAATGGGGGTCCATCGATCCCCGAAGAGATGACCCCCAAAGACGAGCGGCGCCTGTCGAAGAATTGGATCTCGTTTGCATGGATCCAAACAGGCCGAACATGGAGCTGTGGATTGGCCGAGAGCTACAAGAGCCCTTCCGCACTGAGCTAATAACTTTTTTGCAGGGCAATACAGATGTCTTCGCGTGAGCTCACGAAGACATGGAAGGCATCCGGCCAGAAGATGCCTGCCACCACCTTAACATCGACCCTGCCGCCCAACCGGTAGCTCAGAAAAGACACCGGCTGAGCCCAGACAGATATGAAGGGTTGGAACTAGAAGTGCAAAGGTTGTTGGGATATCGCTTTATCAGGGAGACCAAGTACGCCACTTGGGTCTCCAACCCCGTCCTGTCAGAAAGCCAAATGGAACGGGTGGCTTTGTGTAGATTTCACCGATCTGAACAAAGCCTGTCCTAAGGATTGCTTCCCACTACCTAACATCAATCAGCCAGTGGACACTACCGCCGGCCATAAACTAATGAGCTTCATGGATGCATACTCGGGCTACCATCAGATACCAATGGTCGAGGATGACCAGGTCCATACAACTTTCATCACCGACCGAGCACAATACTGCTACACCATGATGCCGTTCGGTTTGAAAAATGCAGGGGCTACTTATCAGCGGCTAGTGAACAAAATGTTCGCCGCCCAGATTGGGAAGACAATGGAGGTCTACGTGGATGACATGCTTGTAAAGTCAAAATAGAAGGCCGACCATGTAGGTCACCTCGGGGAAATGTTCAACATCCTGAGGAGATACAGGATGAAGCTGAATCCCAAGAAATGCTCCTTTGGGGTAGGCTCAGGAAAATTTCTAGGATACATGGTGAGCCAAAGGGGAATTGAAGCCAATCCCGAAAAAATACAGGCTGTCATGAACCTGATCCCGCCGAGATGAATAAAGGACGTCCAGAGTCTGACGGGCAAGATTGCCGCCCTCAACCGCTTCATATCTCGGTCCACTGATAAATACCGACCATTCTTCAATCTGATCAGAAGAAACGCTCAATTCGAATGGAACACTGAATGTCAATCGGCCTTAGAGGACCTCAAGAAAGCATTAATGGAAGCCCCAGTCCTGGCAAAGCCTCAGGCCGGTGAAAAATTACAGCTCTACCTCGCCGTGTCCGAATATGCAGTAAGCTCGGTACTGGTCCGTGCAGAACAGAAGGCTCAGCAACCTGTGTATTACGTAAGCCAGTCACTGCATGACGCCGAACTCCGCTACCCGACAATGGAAAAGCTGGCTTATGCACTGGTCATCTCAGCCAGGAAGCTGCGGCCATACTTCCTGGCACACCAAATTGAGGTACTGACTAACTTTCCTTTAAAGCAGGTACTGGGCCGCCCAGACGCCTCCGGAAGATTGCTAAAGTGGGCGGTCGAGCTGGGCCAATATGACGTCCATAATGCGCCCAGAACGATAATAAAAGGTCAGGCCCTCGTTGACTTTATCGCCGAATTTACTCCAACTCTCGTCCTCCGGGAAGAAAGGATAGAAAAGCCTTGGAAGATGTACGTGGATGGATCGTCCACCACTCATTGCGCCGGGGTTGGAATCGTACTGGTCAGCCCCACCCAGAAATACTTCTGCTCGGCACTACGCTTTAAATTCCCTGCAATGAACAACGAGGCCGAGTACGAAGCACTATTGGCTGGACTGGACATGGCAAAACAATTTGGAGTGGACGACCTCGAGGTCTTCAGTGACTCCCTCTTGGTAGTCAATCAAATCTCGGGCGAATATATGGCCAGAGATGAACAAATGGCCAAGTATTTAAGGTCTGTCGAGTTGGCCTCTGCAGAATTTAGGAGGATCCGCACCGAGCAGATTCCTCGCAGCAAAAATGCACAAGCCGACGCCCTTGCCCGGTTAGCAACAAGCAAAAGAGTTGAGGATATCGGCTCAGTCAACATTGGGACTGTGGATAGCTCGGCTCTTAACCAAAAAGAGGTCTATGACATTGAACCGAAAGTGACTTGGATGATCCCGATCATCCAATACTTGGAAGGGGGGAAGGTTCCCGCCGACCAGGGCGAGGCCAGAAAGCTAAGAATCCGAGCTGCACGATACACTATCTAGGACGGCCTGCAATATAAACGAGGGTTTTCTCATCCTCTCCTGAAATGTCTGGACGAAGACGAAGCCCAATATGTACTAACTGAGATTCACGAAGGCGTATGCGGCAATCACTCCGGAGGCCAGTCTCTGGCCTTCAAAGTGATCAGGCAGGGGTACTTTTGGCCTAGTCTGAAAAAAGATGCTATCAACTTCGCCAAAAAATGCGACAAATGCCAGAGATGCGCACCCCTCATCCGAGCACCTTCGGAAGATCTGAACTCAATCATGGCTCCATGGCCATTTGCGATATGGGGAATAGATCTAATCGGCCCAATGCCAACTGGCCGAGGAGGAGTAAGATTTGCTATAGTCGCCGTCGACTATTTCACTAAATGGGTGGAGGCAGAACCCTTGGTACGGATAACTGAGCTGAAAGTTACGAACTTCATATGGAAATCCATCATTTGCCGATTCGGGGTCCCCCATTCCATCATCACAGATAATGGCCGGTAGTTCGACAGCGATGATCTTAAGACATTCTGTGAAAATTTGGGCATCAAAAAGCTGCTCTCCACCCCATATCATCCTCAAGGGAACGGCCAAGTCGAGGCCATGAACAAAATTATCAAGCATACTCTGAAAGCCAGACTCGAAGAATCAAAGGGCGCTTGGGCCCACGAACTGCCCGAGGTGTTATGGGCATACAGGACGACGACCAGGACAGCGACGGGAGAAACACCATTCGCCCTAGCATTTGGCTCCGAAGCTGTTATCCCAATCGAGCTCGGCGTTCGTACTTGGAGAGTGAACAAATACCAGGACGAGCAGAACACGGAAGCTTTGACGGCCAACCTTGACCTGCTGGAAGAAAGAAGAATAGATGCAGATATAAAAAATTCCATCTACAAGCAGCGAAGTACAAGGTACTACAACTCAAAGGTCCGAGCTAGACGACTCGGGATAGGAGACCTCGTCCTCAAAAAAGTCTTGCTACCAAATGGATCCTTGGGGCACAACTGGGAAGGACCGTACAAGATAAGCAGAATCCTGACCGGAGGTGCATACGAGATAGCCGACCTGAACGGAAAAGTGTTGTCCAAACCTTGGAACATAGAACACTTGAAAAAATATTATCATTAGCCGGCTAGGATTCCAGTTGTAATTTCTTTGTACGTTTTTTACACTTGACTAATGAAGTTATTTCCCAACTTGTGTACCACCTAAGGTTACGGCCTCATCCGAGCCGCCCAGACCGGATGGAACAGTAAGGCTTCGGCCAACCAAGGCTTCGGCCCACCTAAGGCTACGACCTCATCCGAGCCGTCCAGGCCGGATGGAACAGTAAGGCTTCGGCCCACCTAAGGCTACGGCCTCATCCGAGCCGCTCAGGCCAGATGGAACACCAAGGCTTCGGCCCACCAAGGCTACGACCTCGCCCAAGCCGTCCAGGCAGAAAAATAAACTTACCAAACAGGCCAATCACCAAATTTTAATGAATTTCTAATTCTAAGTATTTTAATACTAAAACACCGAGCTAAGGTTGAGACGAGCAAGTTTTAACTTAGTTAGGAAACACAGAAATGTGGAAAGTCATAAACCAGAAGATTGATATTGATCAAAACTGGTTTGGAGGCCAGCACCTCTTACAAAAAAGAAAAAAAAAAGAGAAACAACAAATTTTTTACTGCTGGCCAACATCAACCAGCTCTTCATCAACTACCTCGGTCACTACCTCGGCAGGCTGTCCAGCCTCAGAAATGGCCCCCATATCAAAAGAAGGGTTAGGCATAAGCACGATGGGGGGTGTCGGAGCGAGCAGCTTTTCAGACCCTGTCGGAAGATACTTCGGCAGGTCGGCCATCAACTCCAAATAGTAGGCCGGGAGTGGGTTCTTCTCCACATAGCTGGCCAAGGCTGCCACCAGCGGACGGTCGTCCAGCTTCTCCTTCCGAGCCACCTCGATGGCGTCAAAGAAGGTGAACAGGTATGCAAGGCTACTCTCGACCTTGTACTCGTCAGAGTCTCGATACTTGGTAACCACAACAACCTCATCAACCTGGGCGGCCCGGGTAGCTTGCAACTCAGTTTTCAGCTCGTCCATCCCGGCCTGGAGCCGGGCATTCTCCACCGCCAACTCAGCCACCTTTTTTCTGTCCAGCTCGGCGGCCAGGGTGGCATGCGACAGAACCTCTTGAGAAGAAGCTAGCTGAGTTCGCAGCGTCTCTTTCTCCTCCGCCACATCCTTCAGCTCGCCGCTTTTCTCCCTTAGGTCAGCCTTCAGGGCCTTGATCTTCTCGATCCGCCCCTGATATTCATGATGGGCCCGCCAGGTGAACACGGACGCCTACGCTAGAAGGATGTTGGTGCAGGAGCCGGCGTCCATACCAGACATCTCGCCGGAGTATTTGTCCAGCTCTTCCGTCCAGGTCTTGACTGGGGCCTCGACGGCAGCAGCTACCGCCGAAGGAAGCTTGTCCATCACCTCGGGAGTTGGAGACTGGGCCCGCGAGAAGCTAATCTGGAAAGGCGGACGACGACCGAGGTACTCTTTGGTCTCCTCCACACGGGCAGGATCCCACCCGCATACACTGACCGAGCCGGCCAAAGGGCTCTCAGCAGTCCAGACGCCAGGCGCTGGACGGGTTACTGCAGATCCAGTTGTCCTAGAGCTTCCTCTCCCAGCTCCCGAGCCACCTCTAGAAGGTCCCGCACTGCCACTGGGACCCGACCTGGAACGCTTGGCCGGTGGGGCATGAAGAGCCACATTCTCGAAAGCAGAAGCTGGGGCTGGCGCAGCTGAGACAGGGCGTTCAAGTCCCCGGCCCTTGCCTTGGCCTCGACCTTGAGGCCTCCCCGGATGCCCAGCAGCAGTTTGTTGAGCTCTTTGCCGGATTCGCTGAGACGGATTCATGCTGAGCTGCAAGCCGTGAAGAGGGAGGACGGCTGAAAAACAAGAAGCGTAATTAAGTAAAGCTCCAGAATAGATATATTAGATATGAGTTCGAAGCATATTACCAAGATAATTATTCGGAGCAGCTAGGAAAGGGAGAATAAGACCGACACTGGCAAGACGCTCCTCGGTAATGAGCGTCTTAAAGTCCCGCTGAGAAGGGGCGGTGTGGTCCCGAAGAAATACAACCTTCTGAGAAAAGATGTTGTTGGCCGGGAAATTCTCTACGGCAACCTCTGCAAAATGAAAAATAATTAAAATCAGATAACCAGGCAAAAAATAAGAAAAATGCAAGTATACCATTTGGAGTCCCGAAAAACATTGGGCAGAACACCCGCTCCGGCCCCTGCTCTCCGACCTGGCCGGGGCTCATCCAATCACCCTTGACCCAAAACCATTTCGTCTTCCACCCTTTAATGGAGGACGGAAGGTCGATGATCAATTGAGGATGCCCATACCGGGGGATAGATAGTAGAAGTGGTTCTGAGCTCCAGTCAAAAGTTTCAGGCCCAACAGCCAAGACAACTCCTCCGGAGTCGGAACACCGAGGTTGAATGACCAGAAAAGGACGAGCAACCCTAAAATGGAAGACCAACTATTCGGGTGCAACTGGCCCGGGACAAGACCCCAAAAGCGGAGGTACTGGGTGAGAGGAGGAGCCAAGGGAAATCGAAGACCGCCTTCCAAAGAGTGGAGGTTGATGGCCACGCTATCCGCGGGTGGTTTATCCATCCGCTCGTCCGGCCTTGGAACGTCAAATGACACCCCCCGGGGAATATTAAAGAGAGCGTGCCACTTATCCAATTCAGCCCGGGTAACCACGGACGGCCAAGATATAGCCTCCGAATCTACAGAAGGCTGCTCAGTTCGGCTGTAGTGCCTGGGCGGCCTAGGCATCCCTATCGGAACGTAACGGGCTGGTCGACCCGATGGCCCTGCCACCTCGACCGTAGGAGGACCAGAACTCCTAATTTCTTCTGAAGACGAGCTAACTTCTAGGCTCAACTCTTCAGAAGGATACCCTCCATACCCAGACTCAGTCCTAGAAGATGAAGGAGAAGACATGATGAGAAAGTAAAAATTACCTAGGAATTGATCTGGACGGTTGATAAAGCGCGGTTTATCCTAGACGGGAGATAATGGACGGCTAACTCTGGTCGGGAAATATCAGAGAATTCTCTAAGGTTCGTAAACTCGTGAAGGTCAAATTGAATCAAAGTCGCCCCTATTTATAGCTGAGGCGCGACCTTTCGACTCCCATCCGACCAGAGGTGACGCGTGGCGGATCGGACGGCCAACAATGGACGACGTTTCACCTCCGAGAGCATTAGATTGTGCCACATGTCGGGCCTGACAAAAACCTAGGATTCTATCATATCATATCTCTTAGGTCTCAGTGCGACAAAGCCGGCTAGAAAATGATATCCATGAATAAACCGACCAAGGCAAAGATGTCCGACGAGCTGTTGCCAAAGAACAGTTTCTTCAACAAGCCTATCCAGGCCGGCCAAGATCAGACCAGCTCAAAAGTACTCATAAGAAAAACATGCAATATAGGTAAAATTAAAGTCGAAATTAAAGATATCATTAAGGAAAACTGGTTTGGAGGCCAGAACCTTTTGACAGATAATCCCTAAATCCTAAACCCTAAACAGAAAGGACTCAAGCGAACAACTCGGAAATAATATACAATATTAGAGGACCTATCAGGCCCCCCTACCCGTCCAAGCCTCTCTCTCAATATTGACATGTCAGCCAGGGCGTTTTACGAACGGACGATAGTTGCTGAATATGTTGCCAAGTACTTAAACTTAAGAGAACTGCTCGGAACCCTCCATGGCCAAAATTATAATTTCGATCATCTACGAACACGACCATACCGTCTTCAGACCTAGTTATATCAATCTTTTCAGCTTGCCCAGATCCGAAAATTTCCTTACTGGTATCCGTCACAAAGAGGAAGGTTAGTTGAGGACGGCCTATCCTGGGCGGCAATTCTTGCACGGCTAAAGTTGGAATGCTGCGGTCAATTAAAGAGTATCATAGTAAGCTCACAAAGGTGAAAATAAGCCAGCCATTGCTATTTATAGAGGGATCATGACCGTTAGGATCCTACCCTATTATAGGCGACACGTGGCAACAATAAACAACAATACGTCATCTCCTATACTGTCATTGGCGACATGTGTTATACCTAGGGGCTATCCAAAACCCTATCTTATCCAATCCTCTAGATATGAGATAGGCCTGAATGCTACCCCTGGGGCTGAACCGGAGAAGACAAGTTAGCCTAACATGCTCAAGTCAAATGTGTCAAAATGTAAATGAAATGCCGTCCATTTAATATCACATATATACACTGGTTTGCAGGCCAGAACCTGTTCACAAAGGGCAAAACAGCCAAGAAAAACCAAAAAATGTTACACTAATCATCTTGGAGTACGATCACATCATCCTCGACCCCAGTTGTATCAGCTCCCTCGACCTGCTCGGACCCAGAAACCCCTAAGTTAGGATCCGACATGAATCGGATGGGAGGAGCCGGTTTCAGGAGATGATCAGAGCCCGGAGGGAGATAGCCGGGCAAGTCTTCCATCAGGTCCAGGTAATATTGGGGAAGAGGATTCCTGTGCAAAAAATCGGCTAAGGCAATGCTAAAGGGGCGGTCATCCAATTTTGCCTTCCTGGCCACCACAATAATGTCCATGTAAGCAAAAAGATAGACCAAGATCCCCTCGTACTTGCATTCATCAAATTCCTTATATTTCTGCGCGACAGCAGCCTTATCCAACCGACCAGCTCTAGTAATTTCCAGCTCGTTGCGTACTGACTTTAGCTCGGCTTGGGCCGCTTCAAGCTGATCTCTGAGCAGAGCCTTTTCAGCGGTAACTTCAGCCATCTGGCGTCGTTCAAACTTGGCCGCCTGGGTGGCCTGGGACAATGCCTCCTCGGCAGAAGTCAGCTTAGCCCGGAGCTCCTTTGCCTTCTCAGACGTAGCGGCCAATTCTGCCTTTTTATCACCAAGCTCAGCCCTGCTTTCCACGTGTTTATCTTGCTGAACAAGATATTCACGATGAGCTCGCCAGGCAAAGACAGACGCCTGAGCATTCAAGATCGCCGAACAAGCCCCCAGGTCGGCAACCGACATTCCTCGTGCATAATCCTCCAGCTCCCCCGTCCAGGCCTTTACTGGAGCATCCATAGCTAGCCTAATCCCAGAGGGAAGATTCCTCATTAAATCCGCGTTGGGCGGCCGGGCACGAGAGAAGCTAATCTGAAACGGAGGACGGTTCCCAAGGAACTCCTTAGAGCCCTCAATCAATTTGGGATCCCAACCGCAGATGCTAACCGAGCCGGCAAAAGGAGACTCGGAAGACCATACTCCCGAACGAGCTGAAGTGGCGACATCAGGCTTATCGGTTGGTTGCTCGCTAGAAGTCGGGCGCGATCTTTTTGTCGACGGCTCAACAGGATCCTGACTCGAAGTAGAGGTCTCAATCACTGGACGTGCATGACCTCGCTTTTTTTCAATCGGTATTTTCTGCTTCCCACCTCGCTCCGTCTTGATTTTAATGCGTTCGGAAGGATTCATCTCAGGGCGAAGACCGTCTTGAGGAAGGACGGCTACACGGAGAACAATTAGTTAGAAAATAGCCAGGTATAATCTCACTCCAACAACAAGACCTACCTTGGAAATCCACGGCTGCGCTCACAAAAGGAAAGACAAGACCAGCCCGGATAAGCCGATCTTCCACAATTAGCTTCCCGAACGTCCGCTGCTCCGAGCTAACGCTGTCCCGCAAGAAACGTATTTTGCGAGAGAAATCACCACCACTCTCAAGACTCTCGAGCGACCCCTTTATAAAATAAAAGAATATTAAATACGTTAGAAGATCTGGCCAAGAAAGTCATGAAGATATACCTTCAGCAGGACCAAAGCCGACCGGACAAGACGCCCTAACAGCCAAGGAATGACTAAATGTCCCTGGACTCTTCCAATCCCCATCGACCCAGAACCAGTCATGTCTCCAATCCTTAACTGGCCAAGGGAGATCACAGACTAACTGGGGTCGATGTATTCGAGGGGCGAGATAATAAAAATGATTCTCTACTCCATGTATAAACTTAAGTTTAAACAGCCAGGACAGCTCGTCAAAGCTGGGTTCTCCGAGGTTGTAGCTGTGAAAAAGTACTAATAAACCTAAGAGAGAGGACCAGCTATTCGGCCGGAGCTACCCGGGCGCTATTCCCCATTGCCAAAGGTAGCGAGACAAGCATAGAGCCATGGGAAACCGCAAACCACCCTCCAATGCTTGAAGATTGATAGCAACACAATCTTTCCGCGGCTTATGCATTCGCTCGTCAGGATGGGGAGCGACGAAGAAAACTCCCAAAGGAATATTAAAACGGGATCGTATCCTATCCAGCTCGGATTGGGAAATAGTGGAGGGCCACTTCGTGGTCTCTGAGTCCTCGAAAGGCACTTCAGCCCATCCAGTCCGGTGGCTTTGTGACCATCCGGATGGGATCTCCTTAGGAACTTGAGACATAGTCACAAGAGAGAGAAAGAGATTACCTTCCAAGTAAGAGCACCCTCACAAAACGACGTAGCACAAGATATCCTGACCGGTTAATTCCGCCCGGGATGCACAACCAACACTCGAAATTGGAAGCTAGTAAAAGGTCAAATGAGAAGAACGCTTGTTGGTCCCAAGTGGTGTCCGAGGTTCAGAGGGGGGTGAATGAACCTTGGTCGATTTTTCAGAATCTTTAAAACAACCGTTCTGCACTGCAAGTTACTTGAGCTTGCAGCGATAGATGGTTACTGCTTGCAGCGCTAGGATGCAGTGCTGCACGCTGTAACCTGAAGTTTTGTATACAGCAGAAATATACTTTTAAACACAAGGCTGTTTTACACAAAAATGCTTCTTTCAAACGTTTTATGATGAGAAGAGATTGATATATGCAGAAAATAAGCACAGATAAATAAAATGATAAAAACACTTAAGGCTTATAGTGGTTCGAAGGTGGTGTAACCCTTCTACGTCCACTCTACTGCTCCTCGAGCAGGAACTTTGTTAAGCAAGATTGATTTACAGGACTCTCCTAACAATCTATCAACTTACAAAGCAAACAACCTACTGAAGTCCAGCGTACACACAGCAACTGCAAACTTCAAAGGCTAACCCACACAGGGTTCTATACTCCTACACAGGGAAGCTGCCTAACTCTAGACAACTAACACAAACAGCAAGGATCTCTCCTATCAACTGCTTGACATCACTAAAACAACATAAGCACACAACAACAAGGTTAAAAGGATAAAAATGTTTTCTTCAACTTGTGCTTCGAAGTGAGCTTCTGAATCCGTAAGGAATCTTTCAGTTTGAACTCTGCTTCACTTCGATAGGTTGAGTGACTGAAACTGTTGGCTTGAAATTTTGTAAGCTTGAAACTTTTCGCGTAGATGCTTTAGTAATAGTGACAGTATCAGTTTTCAGTAACCAGCTTCAGTTCTCCTCGACCTCTATTTATACTTGTAGGAGAAGATGTCCGTTGAAGGAGACATCCCTCTTTTGAATTTGAAATAGCCTGGCCAAAGTATGGTTCGCATTTAATGCGACTGACCTTTCTTTTCGGAGCATTTAATGCGGCAGTTGCGGCTTACAGCTTTCTGCGGCGCGTCAGTCCCTGTGACATCTTTTTATTGGCTCCGAGTCTGCTACTTTGACTTTTTCTTGAACGGCTCTTTTGTCTCTGGTTGGATCTCCGTTCCTCGTACTGCATTTATTCTTCCTGGGATTTGCAGGATACTTCGTCTTGTAGTTGGCGCTGTATTTACTTAACTGTCCTGTAAGTCTGCGCTGTATCCTTGGTCTTGGTGCAGCTGATGCATTCTTTCAGTGCTGCTGTATTTTAGACCTGCTTGCAGTATCATCTGGCAGTACTGCTGTAATCATCTTTCTAGCAGTACTCCTGTATCCTTTTTCATGCAGCGATGCTGCACGCCGTTCTTCCTTGCTTTGCTGTATTGAAGTACAGCCTTATATATGCTTTGCTGTTCCTTTCTTCTTCCAGCAATGCTGTATCCTGCCTTCTTGCAGCGATACTGTATCCTGCCTTCTTGCAGTGATATCTTCCTTTAAAGCTTAGATGCAGCTTATCCTCTTTTAACCTCCATTTCAATCCTTGACTCAAGACTCAATTCTAGTCTATTTATTCACTTAAACAATGTGAAAATGAGGTACTCAAAACTTCCTATTACATAGTTGGTTTGTCTCATCAAAATCTAAACAATGAAATCCCAACAACGCTATATATAGGTGATGACCCTCAATTTCTGACCAATCACCTACGGGTGCGTGGAAAATCGAACGGGTACAAAATGATGACCTTTCAACTCCCACTCCAGCAGATGATGACACTTGTTCACACCAAGAAAAGCCAACAATTTGCAGCTTGCTCTCCCCTCCAGCTCGGCTCAACTTGTCATGATTGGTTAGGTCTCAACAGAAGCCATTTTCTGCTAAGACCTAAGGGGCTATTGTTGGGCATACGACCCGAGCTGCACGGCATATTGCACCTGGACGGCTCGGATGAGAAGCATCAATTCGCTCTACCGACCAAGTTGATGCGGTGAACTTCCAGCCCGGTAAACCGTCCAGCGTGGCTGGCCAATGTTTACGAGGCCGTCCAGGTAACAACTAATCACTAAGAGATCGTGGGTAACAAAACCGTCAAATGCCAAACAATTAGGCAAAAATCAAGGAGAGAGTGGGTTCAACTGCCACAACCTCCACGATCTCCAATACTTAGGTTATTTTTCAGCTATAAATAGATGTAATTTCAACTTGTAAATGGGCTAGATCCTAATTCTGTAAGAAGCACTGGAGAGCTGATTTCTCTAACTTAATACTATAAGATCCTGTCCGGTCACTTAACCGTCCAGGATCAGCCAAACAACATTGCCCGAGTAGGCTCCGGGCCAGTCTTTTTCTATACATTTTCATTACATTTGGGTGTTAGACGAGGAATTATTCTCTTACAAATTCCGACGTTAACAAATTTATTCGGATCAATTTGATCCTCATAGATTTATTGAAAATCAAAATTTGCATCTAAAAAGAAATTAAAAAAGATGTTTTCTTATTATTTCTTTTAGGTCAAATCAAAAGTATTTTTGTCCAAAGTAGAAAATGACTAACTTATATTTGCACGTAGAAAACATGTTTACTATAAGTTAATGATCAGTATTTTAATTTTTAACTCATCAACATTTAGCCGCTCAAATTATTATTATTATTATTATTATTATTATTATTATTAGTGTACACGTACGTTGCTCGTATTGTTATATAACGAAATAATTTTAATATAATTAAATTAAATTTATAAATACACAATACATCAATATTGAATACAATTATTAAACATTAATATACATATATATATATACATTATTAAATAACAACATAAACAATTAAATAAAATCATTGTTTACAAATCATACATCAAATAAAGATGTAACATAATAAATTTCACAATATATTACAAATTATTAAAAATTTCCTTATATACAACATTTATAATAGTATTATAAACAACAAATATTGCTCAAATGCCCACCGTGGGCAACTCTTAATATGTCCACCGATGACGTGTATTGATCCCATCCCCTCATTATATGGAAAGTAAAATTAATAGATACTCTGGATTTTTGACACATCAGCCGTGGGCATATTTTAACGTGCCCACGGTGGGTAGGGGAGCGGGACTGTATAAACAACATACCATCTGTCATCATCTCTAATCATTCTCGCTGGCGAGCCACCTTCAATCCATCCGGTGAACTCAGCTTCGTCTCGGCTGCCTTCATCAATCTCCGTCTCACCTCTGTTCCATCTCCGGTATTTTCGGCCTGTTCAGTCATCGATTTCAATGCCTCTGGTATATTTTTTCTCACTGTCTCTATTCCCATCTTCCAACGCGCCATCACTTTCATATCGATCGCGCAACCACTATCTTCACTTTCAGTCTCTCCTACAACCACTATCTTCACCTTCAGTCTCGCCTACAACCACTATCTTCACCTTCAGTCAAATCTGATCCGTCAGCTCAAGCCGTCTTCCTCTTCTTCTTTCCTTTTGCTTTTATTTCTTCTTCATTCCTTCTTTCTTCCTGTTATCTTCTCTTGAAAAAAATTATATTATTTCATACATGTACACATATATATATATATATATATATATTTAAAGATATATAAAGAGATAGATGAGAATATATATTGAAAGAAATATAAAGATATAGATTAGAGTGTGGTGGATGTTTTTCCATCTTCATATTTTAAGTTTGTGTATTTTTTTCTTCTTATTTTTCTTTCTCTCTTCCCCTTTTAAAAGATCGACAGTTATCTTTTTTTTTTTGTTTCTATGTCTCCTCAACAAAACATTTTTGTTTAACATGCCTCTTCCAATCTTATCGAATAAGATTGTATTCAACTCTGTACTATCTAAAAATTAGAGAAATTACTTAAAATTGTATTCTAATTTTGGGTTTCTCAAGTTTTAAGGTTTTAGAAATGAATTTTGCTTATATATAAATACACATCAATATCTTGAAGAAGAAGCAACAAAAGTGGATTGAATATGAAGCCAAATTCTAAAATTAAGAACGCACATTTAATTTATTAAAATAATTTTTATCAAAATCAATTTTTTATGGGATAATTAATATGTAATATATTGGAATCCTCAAAAGTAAGCATTAATGCAAAAAAAAATGTTTTGGAATCCTCAATAGTAATCATTAATACAATAACAATGTCTTGAAATTCTCAAAAGTAAGCATTGATACAATAAAAAATGTCTTGAAATTTTCAAAAGTAAGCATTGATATAATAAATAAATGTCTTGGAATCTTCAGAAGTAAGCATTGATACAATAAATAAATATCTTGGAATCCTCAAAAGTAAGCATTGATATAATAAAAAATGTCTTGGAATTCTCAAAAGTAAGCATTGATACAATAAAAATATCTTGGAATCCTCAAAAGTAAACATTGATACAATAAAAAATGTCTTGGAATCCTCAAAACTAAGTATTGATGCAATAAAAAATATATTTTATATTATATGTAATAATTATTCTTGAAAATTAACAAAACAATTAATAAAAAAAATATACAATATTTATTACAGGACAGTTTGGGCGAAAATGACATTCTTGTAATTATTTCCAACTGTCGTGTTATTAGTATATAGTATAGATTATTCAATTTTAAGTGTTAATTTTCATAATAAAATATGACCTATTTTTGATTTGGAGCGATCTATTCTTAACAAATGGTATGGCTCATGATTCTACTTCCTATTTATTTAATATGTATCATCGATGCATGTCCTCAACCATTAGTATGATAGTATGAAAGCTTGAAATTTAAGGAATAATTATAGATCAAATGTTGTTAATTAAATACGATATTACAATCATGAATAATTACAACTTCGTTGATGAGGCCACACACACATATATATATACACACTACACGTATACACATCTGCATTTCTTTCACATGCATGCATTTCTTGGAAGATGGTAACCAATAATAATTATAAGTTGATCGCTGCATCGTGAGATTCTTCAGAAGCCTGTTAATAACATCAAGAAAATCATTTTAATGACCTAATTAAATGACATAAATAATAAAATATTATAGAAAACATATATGTTTGCTGTTTTCTATTTGTTTCACCTCTGCTGATCATTGCCATATATACGATCCTCTGCCATTTGCTAGGGTTTTGTAATTAGGAATTGGGACTTGATCAGTTTCTATCTTCATAATATCCTTCTCAAGAGCCTCATAATACCTTCTCACTTCCTCTGCTGATTTCCCACCAACTGCTCTTGCAATCTTATGCCATCTATCTGCCACATCCTTGTTGTACATAACCAGAGCCTCCTCGAATTGCTTGTTTTGCTTACTCGTCCACGAAGATGTCACTGAGCTCGACGCCATCAATCACTTATGAAAAGAAAGTTGATATACAGTTAGAAGAAATGTGAGTGTGTTGTTGAAAGCATTTGCAACTCAAAGTCTTTATATACACAGGAAAATTAGTTGATGGTGGAGAGCAATTGCAAGTTGCATGATGAATATTATATATCATTTTCTTTTGAGAATATGTAGTATGTGATTCTTGAACAAGGTGGTGGGATTAGATTCTCCAATCTAATAATATTAACCTCCTACTTGTTCGAATTAATTCATTCTTGCTAGGGTTGTTAGATTCGTGTTGGGCTTATGTTGCTGTCTTAATTCCGAGAATAGTACTTCTTCATCATCTCAACTTATAAGGTATACTGTCAAAGTATGATGGATCAAAACAAGTATATGAGCATTAGCCCTCATGCATCTTTTTATGCCTTTGAATTATATTTTACATAATATTGACTGGTCTTAAAATAAGAGTCATGTTCCTAATAGCTAATTTTAGCTATAGAAAAATGGGGGTTTTTTGTTTTTTGGGTTGATAGAGTATTAGATACATAACTACTCGTATATAGTTAAAACAATTAATGTTGATTACATCATATATAGGAGTAGCTAGTGAGCAATGAAATCAAGAAAATTCTTTTATTGTTTTCTTTTTCAACATGTACAATATCTCGGCCTAGAATTAAACCTTTCCAAAACTCGAACAAAAGAAATTCTACATGTATAAAATAACAAAATTTACTTTAAGGTCCCCAAAAAATAAAATTTGTGAAAAGTCCTTAATTTTAGGGTGAATGAAAATTTGGCGTTTTGACCCCTAAAAAGACTGAATTTGGATAAAATCATCATGCAATGTGGTGGGATTATCACTTTACTGAAAACCCCATTTATTATTATATAATGTTAATTCGTATGTCATGATAATAGTTGAGCAAATGGGAGTTGAAACATGAAATGGTATTTGCCAAATTATTCCACTAGATTTGAAACAATATAATAGATATTTAATTCACTGTTTTTTCAATCTCTCCATTATAGTAGAATCAATTCCTTATCGTACTAAATCTTCTCCGTCATTAGCAATATTGCTTTAGAGAAATTAACATGCAAACAATCCTACTTGCATGAATATCAAATTGATTCCCACCTGGTAAAGTCTAAGGAAATTTGACTGGCCCACTAATGAGGCTTTAAAATTAATGTGAATCTGATACGTACAATTTTAGTTTTTAGTACAAGAACAAGGCCACGAATATCTTGGTCTTCAATAAAGGAGGGATATTATTCCAGCTACTTTTGAGCAACTAGCTATTGCAATGAGGTCATGCCTCTTAGATACTGCCCATAACCATGAGAGATGGAGTTGGGGGGACCTTCAACAATCTCATTCAATGCATATAGGTACACAACCCTTTTATACATAAAATAAAAGAAAGGAATCGTGGCAAGTAATAGTTGATCCCAAAGAATGATGAAATTCTTATGATTCTTATGTTAATTGTCAACCGAAAGAAAATAACAAGAGGGTTTGGATTTACTTATCAAATTACTACGAAAGCAACAAAACAAATAATAAACAAATAAATGGGAAAATATTATTTTTAGTCCTATAAGTTAGGCCTAATCCAAGTTTTGTCAGTAATTATACGTTTTCCAATTTTAGTCCTTTAATTATTGATTTTTAACAATTTTAGTCCTATTTTTGCTGGAAATTTTTTTCGGGCTGACATAGATGCCGGAATGCTTATGTGGCACCCATATTGTGAAATCCCCAAATTATGGAGGGAAAATTAATCCTACTTGTCAATTGTTTGTGCCACATAAGTAAATACTCAATAAAAAAATAGGATTAATTTTCCCTCCATAATTTGGGGATTTCACAATTTGGGTGCCACATTCCAATGGCCACGTCAGTCCGAAAAAAATTTCCGGCGAAAATAGGATTAAAATTGAAAAAAATCAATAATTAAAGGACTAAAATTGAAAAACGCATAATTACTGACAAAATTTGGATTAGGCCTAACTTATAGGACTAAAAATGATATTTTTCCCAAATAAATCAATATACAAAAGTATCATAGTTTAATTGAATTGTCTCTTAAGTTTAGTTAATTAGGGTAAAATCACTAACCCTTCTATTTAATTGAATACCTAGATCAAGCTCTTTACATTTAATTCTTTAAATACATTATTTAAATTACCATGACGACTCGATTCCGAATACACAAGATTGATCAAACGATAACTTTAGATTAATGTTACCCTAACCTAGCTAGAGATGCACAACCTCTAATTTACTACTTATAAAAATCAAACCACAACAATTAAGATTTATGATTTAAAGTTCTAATTAACAATCAATTATCAACAACTCAACGTAGGTAATGAATTCAAATTAAACATTAATAATTCAAACATGTCAATCATATATATCACAAATAATTTCAATCAAGATATCAAGAAAACGTTACATAATTATTTGAGAAATAATTAATTACTCAGGTCAAACATCCGTAGAATATACAATTTAACTTTGCATCATTGCATTCAAAATATCAATTGCCACTGGAAAGTTGAGAAAAATCTAATCTAAGATGGTCTTTCATGGCTCCAAGCTTCAAATCTCATCTACTCAGTGAATCCCAACTTCTATGGTGCTCAAAAGAAGCTGGAGATGTGTGACAGCATATTTTTGTTCATGAAGATGGGCTGCAATCCTTTTCGGACCGATAATCTGAACAGCATATTCGTGTTGGGCCTGCATTGGGTGGATGTGCCAACACTAGGTTTCCACTGTCAATGAGCTTCAACTTTAAATTGACTCAATCTTGTTTCGAATCCATCAAGCAGTCCATGATAATGTTTCTTGGTCCAAAAATGCACAAAAAATCATAAAATTAACATGAAAACAATATTGAAGTACAGTAAAATCTCTATAAATTAATATTGTTGGGATCGGAAAATTTTATTAATTTAGAGAAATATTATATAATTGATAAATTAATTATTTATTAATTTAGAGAGGTTTTAACGTATATACATAACTGACCTTCAAAATCTCGGGGTTGTATAATCCACTTACAATGTATATTAGTAATTGATGACAAATAATTAAAACATAAGTTTTAATTACCATTCAAAGAATGTATACTCACATAATCATGTTAATTGAAAGTATGAATGGTCTCATCTATTGTTTTTTGCCATACGAGAAGACAACTTTTTATTGCAATAAGAGAAGACGATATCGCAACTTTTAGGTGTAATTGGGAGATTTAAAGATGAGATCAATGCAGATTTGAAGTTCAACAAATAGCAAGTAGCATTAGATTCATATTTTACTAAATTGTCTTAGAATGTTCAAGTGGATAACATATATATTTGGGAATTTTTTAATAATTATTAATTTATAATTTTGTCGGGACCTTAAATATACACTAGGATTTAAAAAAAAAAATATTGTCTTATTATTTAATTGATTGGTGTCCAAATTTGAATTGGTCCCAAATTAAGATCGGACAAATTATTAATGTTATTGAAGTTATTAATTTATCGAGTATTATACCAGAAGTGCAAATTGTTGGGAAAAAGGGATTTGTGCAACATATAAAATGCGTAAGACTATATGTTTATGTACTAAAATCATGCACATATATATTTCCTACCAATCAATGATACATACTTCATAACGAAAATAACACATTTTATAACAAAACATGTCGTCTACTAAACAAAATCTACTAAACAGTTATAAACCTCTCATATTTAAGACCCACAAGACTGATAAATGCGAGATCCCGAATAGATTATCCACTTTTGATTAAAAGACATGAATGTTTAATTTAATTAATAGTTGCAAAACGTAATATATACCACTTTTTAACTTGAACACTATTGTTTTTCCCACACCCCTTAGTTACAATATTCGTCTTACAATATGACTATTTGTTTCGAATCTCTATTTAAAAAAGTGGATGACAATGATATAACATGCTTATGAGCAATTGGCAGAGTTTCCTACCCCATCTTGCTGGTCTAGTCATAAGGAAGCACACTACTATACAAATACACTATAAAATTTGAAGAATCTTTGATTGTGTTGAATTTATGGATTTGAAATATTACAAGATTTAAAATAAATAAATTTCAAATAAGAGGCAGTTCCTTCCCTTGTGTCATGGGGGTGATAGTCCAAATTTTTTCAAGAACTCCACTATTTCTATATTTTGTATTGTATAAATATTGATTTTTAGTTCAAATATTATTTTTGTATCGAGATAGTCCCCAAAACTAATCAACTCCTGTATTAGTTATCACTCCCACCTCCTTTTAAACCCACTTAAATCAGAATATGTTCAAATCAACTCATACTGCCAAATTATTAGTTTTAAATTAAAAAAAATGTTGAACTTAAAATTGATTGAAGCCAATCCAAACAACACTAATAAATTTACTACTACATTTCAGCAATCCCTCCATTCAAACTCAACCTTTGATATTTTAATTTTTATATCTTAGAGGGGAATCTTCGAATCATGTTTTATGATCATAAACATTTAAGAAGAGATTTTCAAATAATTGAGTCAGCATGGAAAAGGAAGTGAGACTTTGGAGATGAAATGTTCCAAAAGATAAGGAGATAGACCCACGATGAGGTGTCTGCACAAATTTTTCTTTAGCCGACATATTCTCACCAGATTTGACATTCACTTATATTTCATTTCATACATTTGAGTCCTTAATTTAGGACATACATGGTGAAAAATTTAGATATATGTTCTACCTTTCTAATATTCAAGATCTAGTTGTGTTTCTTCTCATATAAAGTTAAAGGGCCTTTTAATTAAAAATTTATCATAATTATTTATGTGGATCGACCCGATTGGGAGTGCATTTCACACGTCTTACACGTACTTCATGAGTCCACACGCGGGCCCACACACCCTAAATCCTAGTCCAAACTCTGATTTTATAGTAATGTTCGCCTAACTTTTTAATTTGATAAACCTAACCTTTTAGTTATATTTACATAACTTTTATGTTTTGTTTGCATAGCCTTTTGTGTTATTTATATTGAAAAAAGTCTAAATAATATCATTTAAAGGTTATGAAATTTGTACATAAAAGTTATATTAATATAACATAAATGTTATATTCGTATAAGATAAAGATTACATAAGATTTACACAATTTGAAGTATTAAGATTGACACAATTTGAAGAATTTTAAATTATATCCCATAGATTAGTTGATTCTAAACCTATGATCTAACAATATCATCATATTTCCTAAACAAATTAAGAATCTAACCTAGGGATATGAAAAGAAGAACTTAAGAGAGAAAAAGGAAAAAAAAGAATCGTAGCTTCTAGTAAGATTGAAAATCCTAAGTCCTAGGATCTCATTTCTACCTATTTATATGATGAAGTTTAAAAATTCTAAATCTAAATAAGGATATAATGAGTTTCCTAATCACGTTTAAATTTTTTTCAATATTAATTAAAGCACAAATTCATATTTATTAAATTTTTATTTTCTTGAAAATTTAGGGTATTACATATCATTGAAGGAAAGTAAATATATCAATTATATGGTTTAAATAATAATAATAATAAAATATGAAATGATGAATCTAGACCACACAAAATGATATAAGTGGAAGTTAAATGGACACATGAAATGATTAAGATATATCCAAAATCATATGAGAAAATCAAGGGGAGATACGATATTAAAATGATTAAAGAATCGTAGACAATCAAGAAGTTCATTTTAAATCAAACTCTTTTCATACTAAATTGTACTTTGGATATCATCACATTAAACCATTATTTTCGTTCAAAATCACTATTATGTATTTACATGATTTTTGAATAAGGAAAGATATGCACATAATAAATAAAAATAAATTAAACAAACTTTTTCGAAAATCCTCTCAAAGATTTTCCGACATCTTTTACAATATCTTGTGCAATACTTCAACTTGTGCAGAAACCTAAGAAATCTAAAATTATAAATGACCAGAAATGCCAACATATAACACTAACAATATATAAGTGCATCAACATTGCCTTTACATAGTTTGTTATATAAGAGGTACGCAAAGATTTAGGTTTAACTTGGATAAGGAATTTGAGGAGAGATTTGAAATTCCAAGTAGTATGTTCAATGATGGTATTCAATAGATGCAGATTTAAAATCTATCACTTTTATTTTAAATTAATATTTCATCAATGAAATTCACTTGACTTTAATAAATTCAAAATTCATTCACTTCAAATTTTGAATTACAATTCATTCCGTCTAAATGAAGATTAAATTCAAACTGACTCACTAAGAGCAGAGTGAAGCCTACCAAGCTGATCAAGTTAACTACTTTAGGTGACTTAAAAGACTTGTACAAATAAGACAAAGGGAAGTTGCAGCTGACAACAACAATATTAAAGAGTTGTTCAACATAAAATACTAAATAGAGTGTGTTGCTAGTTACACAAGTAATGCTTTAAATTTGACTTAGCTGTATAAAGATGAGATATCATTTAAATTATAAGAGCTGTATAAAGATAAGATATCATTTAAATTATAAAATTTGTAGTAATTAAATAAATTATTTGAAAGATTTAGGTATAAATATTGTATTTACCAAAATGTGTAATAAAATGACTGACGTACTATAAAGTTAGAGTATGTTTATCATTTTATTGGATATAAATAATCATATACATATAACAAATTATATAAACATTGTCTAATATCATAATAATAATAATGTAGAATGACTTAATACATGACTATGCTAAGAGTCTCATGTGTTAAAATTGATAAATATGTTTATTTTTATGTAATCACTGTCATTCTAGAATGTTCTTTTTCACCAAAATTCAAATTCGGAATTTTTTTGATATATATTTTCTCCCTTAAATATTAGTCATATTCATCAAATAAATGATTGAGATTACTAGTATTGATATTCGACAAATTCTAAGAGTTAAAAAAATATAGATGACTGAGATTACTAGTATTGATATTAATAAAAATTAAGAAATTTAAGAAAATTATTAAAGGTAATCAGGAAAAAAAAGGGGACGAGTTCTAAGAGTTAAAAAAATAAATGGTTGAGATTAGTACTATTAACATTAATGGAAACTAAGAAATTTAAAGAAATTATTATGGTAAACTAAAACAAAAGAAAGAAAATGGGATGGAAAGAGTCGAGTTTGCAAAGAAATGTGAGATAGAATGAGAAATATACTGAGACATCGTAAATTGAATTATGTAAGAAGAAAAGCAAAATAAGGTGTGGGTTGTTAGCTCAGCAGATTTTCCTTTATTAAGGAATCCAACTGTGAATTCTTTATCATTATATATATATATATATATATATATATATATATATATATATATATATATATATTTATATTCTATTTAAAAATTTTGGAAAAAAAAAATATCGTTATATCTTCTATTGATTTTGCGGGACCACGGATATTGGAAATAACATAAATTTCTCACTCTTTTAAACCTGCATAATCATTTTTCTGATATTGCAAACCTCAATTGGATAAAATAAAAAAGAGGAAGAATACTTTGGGGGGGGGGGGACTATTTTAATTACCTTGTTAGCTTCTCATTCAAGCTTATTTGTGACTAACAACAACATAAGGCAGTTTTATTTCTACCCCTTGTCGTTAAAAATAAAATCTTCTTAATTATAACTTAACATTCATTCTTGTAATTAAAATTTGACATTCTTATCACTTTTATTCATGCGATCAAAATTTAGGTCATACCATCCTATTATATACCATTTACGTCTATATCAACTAAACTCAAGTTATACCATTTACGTCTATATCAACTAAACTCAAGTCGTAGCACTCTATCATAGGGTTATAAAAATAAATTTTTGTCTCATAACTATGATGTTTTTAAAATTTTGATTTCATAATTATCATACTTTTCAATTTAGTCTAATATTTTGAAATCTGTCAAATTTCAGTCCAATTTCTTTGAATTGAGGCTGTCCGGTAACTTAGAAGTGATGTAGCGACACATGTCAAATTCTTATGGATTGACATATGTCAAATTCTTATTAATTGACATATGTCACCACGTCTTATGTCTAGGTCATCGAAAAGCCCAAATTTGGGAGTCACTTGCATCGCATGTGATGTTTTCTGGCGAAATATGAATTTTCCAACCAAATTGGATTAAAATCGAATAAATTCTTAACTTGTAGGATTTAATTGAAAATCGTGATATTTATGAAAAAATTACAAAGACACAATAATTGTGGATGAAAAGTGATTTTATTCCGTCTATCCCATATCAATAAAATCATGTTGTTAAATTTAGATCATATAATC
The DNA here is from genome assembly GCA_028654395.1 of Scutellaria barbata. NCBI lineage: Eukaryota > Viridiplantae > Streptophyta > Magnoliopsida > Lamiales > Lamiaceae > Scutellaria > Scutellaria barbata. Next base: position 18,834,956 of record CM053652.1, on the reverse strand, counting down.
CCAACTCGCAACATCACATGAAGAAATATATAAATGCAAATCTATGGAATGACAATAAGTTAGTGTCAAATCTTCTGAGCATATGTTGGCTACAAGTTAAAAGTTTGTGCAATATTCACCTCATTGACCTATCTACTTATCTTTTGGAACATTTCATTCCGTAAGACTTTATGCTGATTCAAGTACTATTTGAAATTATTCTCCAATGTCTATGATATAAAATTTATGCAAAGATTCCTTCCCAACTTATCTTATATATGGTCCTCAAGCTTTGGCTTGCTCATGATTGGACCTAAAAAAAAGATTTGTGTGAAGATTTTTTTGAGTCTATATAAGTAGATGAAAAAAAATCACACATTGCATGAGTACTCTACATAATACAAAAAGGGGACATAAATTATAATAAATTAATAAAAATTATAAATAATAAGAAAAACTTATAAATAATTAGAACATAATAAAAAAAATATTAGTTCGATTGACATTATTATCCTTAATCAAATCAGTTTGATCAATTTTCACACAATATTCACATGATGATCTATAATTGTTATCACATGAACATTAACCAACACATAAATTATAAAACAATATATATATATATATATATATATATATATATATACTTACACTAACATAATTCATGTCACACAAACTAATATGATGATTCGTAAGACACAAATCACAGGATCTACACAACTCTCACACACATATTTCATATGAACGTCATTCCATATCTTGATGTTTGATGATGGCTAGTAAGTGTTTGTGTCAACAACTACTTTTATTCTTTTTTTTTTAACTTGACTAAAATAAAGTTTTTTGTTATTCCATGTACGCAGCCATTTTCACGTAGAATAGTATGATCGATTTATTTAGCGTGAATACGAGTAATGATAGATTAATGTCCCAAACAATCTTATATGTACACATAACACCACAAAAATAGAATAAAGAGGTGGAGAGGAGTCCAGTTCTGATGATAACAGAAGAGGTGGGAACATCAGACCGGGCATCCACTTATATTCTTATGGGAGTGTCGAGACCTCCTCGATGCTATCGAAAACAACCTTCGGAGGACTCTGAGGCCATTTCTTGGCCGTCAGTAGTTACCTGAGCCAAGCTAGATAGGTGGCATGGGCTCGCCAACATCCCTCGAGGCGTGACATTTGTTATTCCAAGACCCGAGGAGCGCATGGACAAGCCGCCCCAGGGATGCGTGGCCATCAGCATCCAGACCCTCGAGGCCGGCCTCCGATTCCCTTTAGCCTCATGTCTCACAGGCTACTTGTGGCATTGGGGCGTTGCGCCGGCCTAGATCCATCCGAACGGCTGATCGTCGATTCTGGAATTGCTTGTCCTCTTCTAAACATTCAATCTTGGGGTCCTGACCCCGCAGGAGCTGGCCTGGGTACTGAGCATCAAGCTCCTCCCAAGGGCGAAAAACCGCCTGTACTACTTCTCTCCCCAACCTTTCCGGCCACAACTTGTTCGTGGTCTTCCTTCCTCCATTAAGGATTGAAAAACCAAATGGTTTTGGGTTGGGGGCTACTGGATGAGCCCTGGACTAGTCGGCCAGCTGGAGACCCATCAAGTGGCCTGCCCCACCCACTTCAGAACAACAAATGATACTTTTATACTTTGTTGTTTCTACTCGACTTTTCTGATTTTAATTATCTTTCATTTTGCAGAGGTGCCCGTCTAGAGACTCTTGATCGGCAATACTTTCTCTCAAAAAATAGTATTTCCGAGGGACAGCACCGAGGAGTCTCGACGGACCTTCTAGGCGCTGATCACCGAGGCGCCTTGCTCAAGCGAGTCTCATCCTTCCGTTCACCCCTACTCCTAACAACTTCCTCAGTTAGTTTTGTTTATGTATTTTTATTTAGTCTTCTGCTCGATATTGTGCCTCTGTACTTGACATCTTTTTTATTGTTCAACCATCCTCCTCCAAAAAGGTTTGCTGCTCAAAATGAATCCAAGAGAACGCATCCGTTAAAGGGCCAAGCAGGCGAGGAGGCCTCCCATAAAGGGTCAGGACAAGGGCCGAGGTCTTGACCCCCCGGTCTATGCCATGACCGTGCCAGCCCCCGATTGACCAGTCCCCCAATCTCCACCGGTCAAGAGGTCTAGACCTGAGGCAGGAGGCCCCACCTCGGGGACATTGGTCGTCACCATTGCCACCCCACCCGGTATTTGGCAATCAAAAAGTCTGCTGGTCGAGTCGGTCAACATCTATGGGTGGGATCCCACTCGGATTGAAGTGTCTAATGAATACCTCGAACGACGGTCCCCTTTCAGATCAACTACTCTCGGGCCCAACACCCATCCTTGGATTTGCTGAGCCGCCTTTCTACCGGAGTGGAGCCAGCAGCTGAGGCCCCATCAAGGTCCGGACAGAGGAGCTCGAGAAGTATGCCGACCAGATGATCGGTTTGGACATGGACGTCTGCACCTCCGTCCTCATAGCGCAGACCTCTATCTTCACCTGGCACACCCATCTCCAGCACCTCGAAAAGCTGGAGAAGTATCGGGCTTAGAAGGCCGAGCTGAGAGAGAAGGCCGGCCAGTTGAGCACCGCAACCAAGAAGAAAGACACTTTAGGCTCAACTGGCCTCTTCCCAAGATCTCCTGATCGAGACTACAAAGGCCACCGAACTGGATCGCCAGAAGGTGGCCGATCTGGTCATGGACATCACTCAGCTCCGGACCGGGATGGAGGGTCTGAAGGTCGAGCTTGAAGCTGCCCGGGCCACTCCAATCGATGAGGTTGCTGTTGTAGCCAAGTACAAGGACTCCGAGGAGTGTAAGTACAAGGACATCCTCGGCTACCTCTTCGCCTTCATCGATGCCATTGACGTGGCTCGAAAGGAAAAATTGGATGAGCGCCCACTCATGGCGGCCCTGGCCGACTATCTGGAGAAAAATCCCCTCTCGACCTACTTTTTGGGAATCATGAGCGACCTGCTCGGGTATCTTCCCCCAGGATCAGACAGGCTCCTCAGGCCGGCCCCGCCAATAAAGCTCATGTTTGATCCTTTTTACAACATAGCGGTCGGTCCTGATGTTGAGCAGGAGGCAGAGGTCGGCATCTTCGGGGTAGCGAACGATAAAGTGGTTGAGATCAACCAGCAAATACTTGTAATTTTTTATCTTTTTTTTATTCTGTTCGGGCCGGTTGGCCTTTTCGTACGAGGTGTTGGCCTCCAAAATAATTTATGTTAAATGCAATTAATATTTTTCCTGCTCAACTCGGTTTCTCATACCTTGTCATAATGTATTTTTCTTACTCAAATCCTTGCCTGGCTTAGACTTGTCTTTTCATACTTATATATATTTTCAATGTTATACCATAACCTTATCACTTGCCCAGCTCAGTAATATTATCCGATCGACCTGTATATATTATGTAAACACTTGGTCGAAATATTAAACCATTTTCAGACTTAATCTTTGTTTGTCTGGTTAGCTCGATTTAGTGTTATTATTTTTTTCATGTACTAAATTTGGTCGGTCTAAATCAGCCAATACATAACCCTGGGTCAGCTCGGTTGAATTCGAGACCCCATCTTTACCATAGCTCAGTTCGGGTAGGTACTCTCCTCGTGAGGCTACGGTGCTCCGCCTCTATCATCTTGAGTGTTTGCAGGCTTCCTGACCTCTAATGTTGAGGTCGGTCCCATCCGATCCTGGGCATACCTGATCTTAGCCCGATTCTCTGCTCGGTCTTTACGTGTCCTGTTGTCTATCCAAGCTCGAACCAGAGACAGGCTTTTTCTAAGCCCCTGATCATCTGCAATTCATTTGCCCAGGTTTTGTCTCTTCTTAGGCTCATCCAAAGATTCAGAATCTTCCATCAACCCATTTGCTGCGTGAGCTCTCTCCCTCTACTCAGTCTCTTTCAGCTTCTCATTTAGTTGGGCCATAATGACTCGTATCTCACTAGTGGACATAGATGTCCTGGGAGTCTCTAAAGTGATTGATATGGTTTGGGCGACCCCCACAGGTACTGCCAGATTTTGCTGGCCGGATACTCTTGGTTGAGACATGCGAGCCTGTGAGTCCGGTGTTATAATGTGTTCCTCGTTGCTCATAATTAAATTTGGAGTTTTTCGTTCGTCTAGTGTAATGCCCCATCCTTCTAGCGTCAAAATGTTGACGTTGGAATTTGTAAGTGATTAATTTCTAATCTAACACTTAAATTAAGTGAATCTGGATTAAAATGAAGCAAATCGTATTAAAATAGTGTATAAAAAGTGCAAAAACACTAGCCCGGAGCCTATTCGAGCAATTTAGCTCAGCTAATCCTGATCGGTGTATTGTGGCCGACCAGAATCGTATGTAATTTATAGTAGAGAAATGAGCTCTCTAATGCTTGAATACAAAAGTGTTCGAACTCTTTACAAGTTTAAAACTTCTACTATTTATAGTTTAGGAAGAGCTCGAGTAGTGGGGATCATGCTCACTACTCCCCATTTTTAGCGTATTTTTTAGGGAGTGGACAGTTATTTCACCTCACTATTACCTATAAGTTAGGAGTTTCCAACTTGGTCTGTCGGGCTGCATCCTGGCCGGGTCGACAATGTCCGTTTGGACTCGTCATGAATTTGATCCTGGTCGGGTCGCCTTGTCGCCTTCCAAGTACACTATTATGGCCAAATCATCTGAGTGTCTGCTCAATGAGTAATTCTGATTGAACTCCTGAAGGCCACCTTTGCAATCCGACCAGGCTAAACGTTTGGTTTTAGCTCAGGTCGGGGTCCAACAGATAAAGTGGATGACTACTTGACTTTGAGCAATATTCGATGGATAAATATTTAAATTTGGAAGAATTTATAAGGGTTAATCCTTATGATGGGTTTTTTAGAACATTTTAACTGTTAGAAAAATTAGAGTCTTTAGTCGGATTATGATTTTAATCAAACATTTTACTATTTGTCAAATTAACATAACCTTATATATATAGTAGTTGTTTTAACTTAGATCAGTTCTGAAATTTTTTTTTTTGCTGACATGTCTTGGCGGGAAAAAAAAACCCAAGTGTATAAAAAAGATAATAATTTGTTTCATATTATGCAATCTTGAAAAATCACAATCTTTAGTAAAATTATCATTTTAATTAAACTTTTCATTTTTAAAATAATAAAATGATTTTATATATGTCGTAGCAATTTTTGACCTCAATCAATTTTCGAATTTCTTTTCTGATGTGTTATGTTGCTCGGATAAATAGCTGCCATCTCTGATTTAAAAATAAAATAAAATTTCAGGTATGCAAAAAGAGATTGTTTAATAGTAAAATAGAATATAATTTTTTTCATAAATACCCCAAGGTCAATCAGAATTAATATCTGTTTTGACTAGATTATTTCTCAAAACCGAGTTTTGGAGACGACCGAGAAATGATTAATCACACAAATTTGACATCTAAAGATGGACAAAATGTGTTGAGCATGGTAATATGGAAGGCCTTATAAGTTGAAATAGAAAATTAAACAAGAGAAAACATTCAACTGAGCTAAGGTTCTCTGAATGATAATTATGAAATATGTGTGACATGTTTTAGGTTTAATTGCAGCAACCACATCAAACTATGAGAGATTTTGTATATAAATCATCGAATTTATTTTTGAGTACCGATATATATTAACTATACAGGTTTGGCACCAAACTAATTTTTCAGCTATTTTTCAAAGAATTTTGGTACGTGATTTGTGTGTGACATCAGGTTAATTTGCAATCCCCCAAATAATCAATGACTTTACACATAAATCATGAAGGTTTGTTTTTAGTATATATATAAACTATACAACCACCAAACTCATTTTCCAACCACTTTTCACTGAAGTTTTGTGACGTGACTTGCATGTAATTTCGGGTTAATTGCAGCAACCCAAGCATCTAGAAAACTAAAACTCTACTGGTGCATCTTAAGAGTAACATGGATCTTAATTATTTGAATCAGACTAGAGCTTGTTGTTAATTTAGAGGTATTAATTCCAAATTGTGTGAAAGAAATACTGCACTGTTTTGAGATAATTAATGTCTGTGGATAAATAAACTGATAATTAGAATTTTTTTATATTGATATATTCTATGATAATTATTTATTTAGTTGTTTTCCATGTATTAGTAGTCTCGGTTTCTTAGAAGTTTAATAATTAAATCCAAAATCCATCTTCTTTATTTTCTTTTCTTGGGCGAGCTCGTAACACAAGAAGCATAATAAATTCATCGACTCTGCATGAGATCAATTTCTGTTTGCCATTGCTACTAGTTAGTGATAATGTGAGGTTGGGAAAAAATAACAAATTTTCCGTGTTGCGACAGAACAGTCACTTGTTGTCGAGCAGTACTGCAACTTGTTGGACATATGATAGTGCAATATGAATCTAATACTAACAATATTTAAAAAGCAACATTATCCCTCAAACATTAAAGATGAAGAATATCAAGTGCAATTTATTTTCAGATAGGGGCATCTACCTTAACAAGTAGAGGTCTTAGAATCTCCTAATTATCCCACTTGCTGCTGACGATGATGATATTGTAAAAGACAAGAAAACGACTTTTCAAGAATTCAAAAAGTTTGTCTTGTAAAAATGTGTGGCCTTTGAGCAATGGAATCACATATTCCACAAAAAAGAAAAGAAGAAAGATAGCCAAGAATATTTGTCAACTTGCTCTCCACCATCAACTAATTTTCTTGAGTATATAAAGACTTTGAGTTGCAAATGCTTTCAACAACACACTCACATTTCTTCTAACTGTATATCAACTTTCTTTTCATAAGTGATTGATGGCGTCGAGCTCAATGACATCTTCGTGGACGAGTAAGCAGAACAAGCAATTCGAGGAGGCATTGGTCATGTACGACAAGGATGTGGCAGATAGATGGCATAAGATTGCAAGAGCAGTTGGTGGGAAATCAGCAGAGGAAGTGAGAAGGTATTATGAGGCTCTTGAGAAGGATATTATGAAGATAGAAACTGACCAAGTCCCAATTCCTAATTACAAAACCCTAGCAAATGGCAGAGGTTATGGCAATGGGCAAAGGTAAAAAAAAACACGCATGTTTTCTATAATATTTTTTTAAGGATCATCAAAAACATCTTCTTCATGTTATGATTAATCTTCATTACCATCGATCTTGCATAGTGTGACAAGTATGTGTAATGTATGAAGCCTCGTAGAAAAAGTTGTAAACATATGTATGATTCTCTAGGTACTTTTGAGCTTTGTTGTAAATTCATAGTTTTCGAGCTCGAATTCCTTCCATACTAAGGACAATTACCAATTAAAGAAGTATATATGTATGAAATGAAAGGAAATAATATATAATATTCATGAAGAATCTGTTCAAGTCACTAATGAAACAAGTCAAGGATAATGGTGAAGGCTACAGTACTTCAAGAAGCTGAAGCAAATACATGTACAGAGACACATTGCAATAGAACACGGTTCATATTCTATATATGGTGAGAGTGAAGGAGATGAGTATTTGTACGTACTGGTATAAGACAGATAATGAATTCATTCCAGAAGTTGTAAGCCACAAAAGCCTTGGACAATTCAACCAAAGGTTCATTGAATAAAATATTCCCAGAAGTGGCATATTAATAAAATATGGATAAGGTTGGATCTCAGGTTATCGGATTTTTAGAGTTGCCCAATGGGGGCCGAAAATCGGAACAGAACTGGGTCAACACTTTGGTTAATTATTGATGTAATTTCCGTTTCAAATCAGAACTGTAAACTGTATTAATGTAGTTTGGTTTCAATTTATGCATTTATCAAAGTATAAATTTCATAACAAGATTTAATTTATAAATTAGTTCTCAATTTTAGATCCGAATTTTAAAGTTTCTCAATAATGGACTCAATTTAACATTTTTTCTAGACTTAAAATTTCAATTTAAAACAAAATTTCATTTCATTTTTTATTTATATTTATAGATTTATTTATATTTCAATACATATTTATATTTTGGATAAATTAAAATAATTTTCATCCAACTTATCTTAATTTATAAGAAAAAATATATAATTTATAAGAAAAAAATATAATTTATATTAAATTGATTAATATTAAAATCGATTTTTTATACTTTTATTCATAAAATTGAGAAAATAAAGGAATCTTAATTTTTTGAATTGCGTTTATTATATATATATATATATATATATATATATATAAATTAATACAAGTCAGATCAATATCGTTCCAAATTGTACAAAATTGACTTAATTTATCTAAACTATATATATATATATATATATAAATAAATTATAAATATAAATTTAAAGAAAAAGAAAATGAAATTTTATCTTCAATTGAGAACTCAATCTAATTTTCAAGCCTTAAATTGAGAAAAAAATATAAAATTGAGTCCCTTATTGAGAAATTTTAAAATTTGGATCTAAAATTGAAAATTAATTTATAAATTGGATTTTATTATGAAATTTATCCATTTATCAAATCGAAAACTGACAGTTAAAACAGTCGGTTTATCTATATTTTTAAATTTATATTATATATAAATAATATTTTGTTTTCTACTATTTAATCTTAACTTGTTTTGATTTTTTTTTAATTTATATTGTAAGTGTAATTATTTTAGATTTATGGTTTATATTTTTCTTGTATATAAATTGTAATTTCTAATTTTGAAGTTATAAGTTGTATTTGTAACTTGTAAATGTAAATTTTAATTTTTAATTTATATCAAATTATTAGTTAAAAAATGTTATATTGTATAATAGAGATTGAATTTATTTTAAATTTATATTGTATGTGTAATTTTTTTAGATATATGGTTTATATTTTTCTTGTATATAAATTGTAATTTCTAATTTTGAAGTTATAAGTTGTATTTGTAACTTGTAAATGTAAATTCTAATTTTTTTAATTTATATCAAATTATTAGTTAAAAAATGTTATATTGTATAATAGAAATAATTGTATTGTTTATATGTAAATTTAAATAATAAAATTTTTAAAAAATGTATAAAAAATATTTCAAAAATGAAATTGCCCAAATTAGTTGTTAAATTGAACCATCAGTTTACAAATTGGAACCAAAATTAGAATTCCTACCATTCAATTTTGATTCCATCCCAAAGGGTTTCCAAAACTGTCAGTTTGGAATTGAAACTGACTGTTGAAACCGATCGACCATGTCTTATTTGAATTGCTTAGGTGACTGAAGTAGCTAGTTGGTTGATCCGATTTTCGAAAGCTTGCTTTTGTCTATTATTGAAATTGTTAAGTATTAATCACTAAAACTTTGATAATGTCATCTGGATAATTTGATCTAGATATATACTTGAATTAGTGAATGGTGCAGAAGTTGGTTGTACTTGATAAATGTAGCTTTTGATTTAGTGTACACTTAAGTAATTCTTTTGAGTCATTTGAATACACTTTGTAGTTGATTTCGATAATTTTTTATATATAAGTTGCATTTGATGGTTTTTGTGCTTATTTTCATGTTTGTAGTGAAAAAAATGCAAATTTCAAATGTAATTGAGAAATGAAGTTGAAATTACTTCTTGATAAAAACATTCAAACTAGGTGAAAAATCGATCGACAATTCGACACAGACCATTAATTTAAATGCGCAGTTGTGGAGAAATGACATATAGCTTAACTGAAAAATCCAAACTGGGAGCTCCGTATTTTGTTGGAAAGGTAAGAAGCAGATCTAAAACTTTTATGTTGATCATTTTTCTCAATTCTCTCTCCAACAAAACCAAAAATTAAGATAAAATGAAGTTGTGTAAAGACATTATGTTTTTCATCCTGACATGACTTAGTATTTTGAGCATAACCTACTCTATAAAATTGCTTTGGAGTTGAAATTTATGGCGGAAAGCTAACTTAAAGAACTACAACTTTCATAAAAAATACAAAGGCTAATTCGAATAGTGTAGCGGTGCAAGGTCAGTTCATGTCTTAGAACCCGAGCGTGCATGAGGGTACGACTGTGCAGCATATTTTTGTGTCGAACCCGATTGTGCATCAGAAAGACGAAGTTGATGTAGTGGTGAATGATCTGACTGTGTCTCAGACCGACTGTGTGCCACACCTTCGAAATATTGGGACCGATTGTGCATGTTTTATGAACCCTCTCTTGCAGAAACCTAGCACCCTTTGTCTCGATACCAGGGTTGTCTACATCAAAAATACCTAGGGTGACCTGATTTTAAGTCTAAATATTCCTACTTGATCTGGAAGACCTATGAGGAGATATAAAAGCTCATAATTGATGAGAATAAAGAGAACATGCATACATAGAGGATAATATATATTATAAGAGGCATTTAGAGAAAGAAACAAAGATTTAGAGATTGAAGAATTGGAAGATTAACTAGCTTTTTGTAGAATTTTTATTCATTTCCTAATTTATTTTGACAGTTATGTATGTTACCTTGAACTTGTCTATAAATTCATTTATATCAATGTCTAGCTAAGTTTCTATGATTTATAGGATTGTCTAATTCGAATTGTGATGGATATTTAATTTTATTAATCTAAGTTTGTGGTTTTGAATTCTATTCGTGTGTTTATGATTTGTTTTCTAGTTTAATTGGCTAGCCAATAATTAAACTTGTTTTAGTAATTAAATCAAAATTCGTTAGATGAAATTTAATTACGAAAGAATAAATGCATGACATATAAGTGAATTAGATCGAAAGATTAATAAATTTATATGATAAGAAATCAATTTTAGGTGTTTTTGATAGTTATTTGTTTATCGGATTAAGTAGAAATACTTCAGGTGACATATAATCAACCATATAATTATTCCGAGTAAGTAGTTCCTTTGATATAGGGGTGACGATTTTCCCGCAGAGAACCATCATGTTGAGCATCAATGTTAACAGGGTGGAGATTCCTCGGTCGAATCGAGAAATGGTACGGAGACAGTGATTCACCATTTAGAATTTGCAGGGATGATACATATGTCCTCCACCCAATCCCTAATCTCAAAATCATCCCTATTTATATGAAATAGGGATTATTCCTGTTTCAATTTTTTTATTATATACATATATATTAATAAATATACCCAAAATTATTTCACATTGTTGTTTTGAAGACTAGATTTATGATGTCATGATATTGGATGTTGGAATGATATTGTTTACGAGTTGTTTAAATTTAATTGTTTTGATATTTATTTATTGAAAAAATTACTTTAGAAAAAAGATAAATTTTAGCTTGTAGAAAATCAAATATGGGGAACCTGAATCACCCATGGAAAAATCCATTTCCCAAGCAGTGAATCCCCATCCCCGTACCCGATTCCCATAACGTGGATTATACTTGATATGATAGTTTGGTATGATGATGGTATTGTCAATACCATCCTGAACCTCATTGCCACCTCTAATTTGATATTTGTGATTGCTCATTTAAAGGAAATAATTAAAGAACTTGGGTTGACCAAAGTAATATTTTAATAAAAATTAAATGAAAATATGTCCTAAAACTTGTTTCGGTTATATTGATTTCAATTTGTTTGGTTTTATTTTGATTTTATTCTTGTTAATTAATATGCATGGAATCTTTTTATTCGGTTGCTTTAATAAAATTAGGTATTGAATTTGGATAATTAGTTAGGTTCTAAATCACTAGTCTCCATGAAATTGACCTTACCCATCATGTTTTAATTTATTATTTTAAGTGAAATTTGCTGATTTTTGTCTTTTTTTTATGTGAATTTTAAGAGAAAAAATAATGAAATAATAAATTCCACATGTATAAAGTAACCTGCAATGTCAACATGTCACCTGTTATAGATGATAAATGGATATTTTCAACAACAAACATTTAACATACAAAGTATTTTTAAAAACTCAAAAAAATTAAAGGATCAAATCATAGTTATAGATAATATATGGGATATTTTTACCAAATTTCCCTCTTCGTATTAACACGCGTTTTGGCCAACTTTTTTTGATGTGGTGAGAACTGTGCTGACACCTAAAATTAAGAAAGGGATAACATTCTCAAATACCACATTTCATATAACCTTAATCCTTTTATACCATGAAACATATAACTATACCTTTTTCTATCACAAATAGGTAAAAAGACCAAAAAATCCTTTGACATTACATGTGCAATAATTTTACAATCATTGATAAATGCTATTTCCACTCCAATTTTATTATTTCCAAACCTATTTACTAAGTCATATTTATAGAAACAAATATAACCATTAAGGTATATCGGCTGAAAACCACTACGAGCCCGTTAAATTATACTTGTGTTTACACTTGTATACTGGGACTATGAGGTATAGCATGCCACATACTTGTTATCATTTGGGATAAGTGAATAATAGAGTTTTTTTCATGATTTTATATTTATTGAGATCCGATGTGTGAATGGTATCAGAGCCAGGTTTATTGAAGATATAAATTAAATAATTTGTACAATATTATTATTTTTATGCCTAACGGGAGGAGAAAATAAAGAAAAAATGTATCCAAAATATTTTTCGAGATAACAATTACAGGATATCATTAAAAATGACATCCAACGAAGATTGGAACATAATTGTTCCAGACATATCTAAGATCTCACAAGATCTTAGGGAGATCCAAAAGACTATTCAATTCTACGGTAGTCAGACAGAAAAGATGTTCCGATCTCTATTCGAGATCCAACAAGATGTTTTAAATTTGATAAAAGAAATAACAAATCTAAAATGAAGGTTACCAAATGAAACAAGTAGATCCATGAACGAACGATTCAAAGATGCATTCAGAAATAAATTTATCATTTTCAAAGGAAAGACTACGAAAATTTCGTAGTCTAAAAGCTATGAGGAACTCTTGATCGACATCATCCGAAAGGTCTGATGGAAGCAACAGGAGTTGGTATCTCAAAATTAACTGAATCACTTTCCAATATAGGTATTGTGGATCTGGTTAATCTCAAGATGAATGTTCATATTCCCAAACAAGAAGAAATGAGTACAAGTTCAGAAACACCCATCCCCCAACAACCATGAAGGTCGGATCAAGTTGAGCATAATACATTCGTGGCTCGATAGAGGAGACAACCAGGATGAAGTAAGACACCGGCTAATAGCCATTGGACAAAAATCATGTTAGAGCCGACACATCCTTACGGGTTGATGCTCACAGCCGACATCATCGATTTCAAAAACATTGAGAAATTGATCCATGAATGGATGACATCTTTAAAGATTGTCTCATCAACGCTGGACATTGATAAAAATTAATTTATCAAATTTATTGAAAATAGTTTGAAAGGTTCAGCAAAGAAAACATGGGAAGAAACAGATTCTCATATCAAAGAAGAGATTGGATTTGGAGATAATATTTATGAAATTATCGAAAATGTCGGTCACTTACTCAAAGTATACTTCATCGGCGATGGATACTTTGACGAAAGTAAAGAAGAAGAAAATCAAGAATATACACAGACTTTATATGCTCTCGAGCTAAGAAGTATATGTTTTGTGGATGAGTATATATATTGGTTCCGTAAATACTACTTCCAAACACAGATAACATTGAATGTTGCTGCAGAGATGTTCTTTGCAAAAATATGTAGCCCATAAAGAGAGATGCTTATACCAACATATAAGGTGCCTCCATGAAGGGTAGATTCAGTGGTCAAAAGGATGTCTTTCTTTAAAGATAGCATAAGAGAGTGGTGTCAACAAGCGACACTACAGAATAACAAGAAAAAATTAAGAGGACGGATAAAAAGAACTCCTCTTTGTTGCGAAAATAATGATTTTTCAAGTATTATGGAGAACCAAGTCGTGAGAGATATGACAAAAGAAAGAAACATTTTAGAAATGTGTATCGATCCAAGTTAGAAGGATCACAAAAAAGGCCTTCCATCCAAGGAAGACCATGATGATCCAAATCAAAAACTAGATCTTACAAATCTGGTTAGAAGTCTTGTCCTTTCAGGTTTTCTTCACAAGAATCTAGATCCACAGAGAAGTCAACAGAAAGAACACTAAAAATGAGAACTTTCAAATGAGCTCACACGTACAAATGAAAGTTTCAAAGATTGCAACTGCTGGACGTGCGATATAAAAGGTCATATTTCGCCAAACTGCCCACAGAAGCAAGGTGAAGTAAGTCAGTTCAAGCCAACAGCCGACATTTTAGATGTGATTTTTTACGGCGATCTAGTACCGATTTACCAGTTTGAGGACATTTCTTAAGAAGAAATCATCTATGAAGAAGAGTTCGAATTAGATTCAGTTGAGTCATATGATCATCTATAGAATTAGATAAGTAGCTGCAGCGAGTAGGAAGATAAACCCCAAACATCAGATAGTCTATTAGGATTCTTTTCACGAATGACCATCTCAAACAAAATGATGGAAAGAATCATGCGACAGAATTCAACCCCTAAGTCTTTACGACGACTTTAGGATTGGAAGTCTTAACCTGTTCTATAACCATATCGGATTAAGACAGCGCAAGTGTAACATCATCTACCGGGTGAACTCAGGTGAGTTTTCGATTCCAATGAAATTAACTGGTAATATAGTTGATATGCAACTTATTTCAAAAGAAGAAATTCTTGAGGAATTGAGCCGTATCAAAGAAGAAGTAGTGATTACTATAAAATGGATTTATATCGGAACTATTGAAGTAGTAATTAAAGCTACCTTCAAAGAAGGTATTGATTCAGAAATCCATTTGTCAGTAATGGATAGACGTATCAATAACTTAAGAGATGGTTATCTTAGTACAATAGTAGAAAATTTATATGCGGGCAAACTTATGTTTGACATACATCCTAAGATTGCATATAACCTAGCAGACCAAGATTTTAGTAGAGCCTTAACCCTTTATCAGGATTTTAAAAGATCTGATCTAATGAAAGAAGGTAATAGATCATATTCTATCACATATAGAATTGCATATGCGCTTTCAAATACACATCATTCGGATATGTTCTTTAGGAAATAGTATATAGAAATTCTTAGAATTTTCAAGGAATTTGCCAAAGTTTTGACACTAGATACTGAGGATAGGTGGTATTAATTTGCTAATTAAAGATCATCCGACTTTAAATAAATTATTAAGATTTGATTCTGAGATTAATAACATGATGTCCTTTTCCGAAGACAGGATTCTAAGTTTAAGAGAAAAAGAACCAAGTGAGGATTTTAATCCACAAAAAATTAGGGTAAGTAATGTAAAAATGAACTGCCCTGAGGAATGGAAAGAAATCCATTTTTTTTATATATCTGAAACTAACAATTTGTTTCCTTGTGATGAGATATGTTATTTACAATAATCAAGTGTTAATAGATATAAAGACATGTTAGAAATAACAAACTATGAAGTATCGGTTACAAGAATTACAGGTAGAACTAAAGGTTCTATGACCCTTGGTCTAAGTTTTCTTGAGAAATACAAACCATGGGGAAGAAATGAAAAATGGATGGAGTTCAGTCTCCACGGACACCTGATAAGGGTGGAATGAGTAGCCAATTTTCTATAAAAATATGTCAGGTTTGCATATAGAGGAACAGATTTCAAATCTCTTAAAACAAGATGATATGTTAGACACTTTAAGGGAATTATGTAATCAAGGTCTAACTCATCATATAAGAATGCAGGAAGTTATGTTTAAGTATAATCAATTAAGCTTAAGGATAAACTTGCTAGAGTCTTGGAAAAATAAAAAAAAATTATCCACAAGATTTTGAATGACAGGTGTTTTCTCTATATATATCCTTTGGGATATTGTATGAACAATACAAGTTTGAGTACTTTGCAGCTTATATTGATTCAGGTTCAGGTATTTGCACAGTAAAGTCGGGAGTTTTTCCCAATAAATCTGTGGAAACTCTACCTCTTATTGCAGGAAGGGATTTCTCCCAAAAAATCCTAATACTCAATAAGGGTATTCGAGAATCACGAATAATGATAGGAAGAACATTGGGTACCCCTTGGTACAAAGTAAGAATGCCACCAATCTATATTCATGAGACGGATGCTGATATTTTATTGGGTAACAATTTTATCCAAACTTTTGCAAAATATGAGCAAGATAACCACAAGAACCTGTTAACCTTTACTGCTAACTGTGGTAGTTTAATACAAGTCTTGCGATGGAAGAAAGCTTTCAATAGGATAATGTCTATTACTTTCCACAGCAAATGTGATGATAATGATTCCAAGTTCTAAAATGTAGGATAAGAGGAAATTTGGAGAAGTTATTTTATCTTATAGACAAAAGGGAATTGAGGAGGCACAGAAAGAAACTATTCAGTTTCGGAAAAATGTCTTACAGGAAGGTCCACCGCTGATTGACATTGATGATGAAAGTTTACTTTCCATTGAAAATGTTAAAAGGTTAATTAAAAGGAATTTTAATGAAAATCCTTTAACTTGGTGGGACAAAAATCAAATCGAAGCAACACTAAAAGCTTGGGAACAATACCGATGTGAGTTGGTTCCATGCAAATCGATTTAGATGAACATGAACGATCGAAAAGATATGCAAAAAATTATTAAAGAGCATATGGATCTCAATCTGATCGAAACAGGTATTTCCCCTTATAGTAGCCCTGAGTTTTTGGTAAGAAACTTGGTGAAATAAAGAGAGGTAAGGTAAGGTTAGTAATTAACTATAAAGGTATTAATAAAATTACTGAATTTGATGGTTATTACATCTAGAGTAGAGAACACTTAATTGATTGCATTAATGGATCAAAAGTGTTTTCAAAGTTTGATTGTAAGTTTGGTTTCTACCAAATCAAGTTAGAAAAAGAGTCGAGAAAATTAGCTGTTTTTTTTACACCACAAGGTCAGTATATCTAGAACGTACTTCCTATAGGTTTTGCAAATGCATCCCGGATATACCAAAGAAAAATAGATAATCTTTTCAAAGATTATTTTGAGTTTATGTTTGTTTACATAGACGACATTTTGATTGCATCAAAAAATATGAAAAATTATTTAAAGCATCTTAAAATATTTTTTGAAGCATATCATAAAGAAGGATTAGTGCTCTCAGAAAAGAAGATAATAATCGCGATTAATAGGATCGAGTTTCTTGGTGTGATTATTGACCATACAGGTATGAAATTCCAGGAACACATTGTGGAAAAAATCCGCAATTTTTCAGATGTTCTTAAAGATAAGAAGCACCTTCAAAGCTTCTTAGGTGTGATTAATTTGTAGGTTCGTTTATCAAGAATCTAGCAAAATATCGTAAGGATTTTCATTCTTTTTTACAAAAGGATGAGAAGTCCAAATGGAAATGGGAAGACATTCATTCCCAATATGTTTGGGAGTTAAAACAGGTTTGCAATAACCTGTCGAAACTGGCGATTCCTCAAGATGAGGATCAATTAATTGTCTACAAGGACGCTAACGATTTCCGATGGGCAGCAGTGCTCATGAGGAAAACATTTAATGGTGAAGAACTGTGTAGATAGACAAGAGGGTTGTTTACAGAACAACAAACCAGAGTCTGGCATATTAATGAGAAGGAATTCTTTGCGGTTTGGAAGACATTTAAAAAATGGCATTTATTCTTATTAGCAAAAAAGTTTACTTTAAAAGTTGATAATACAAATGTAAAAACTTTTTTTGAAAAATAACCTTGAATCAAAGATAGAAAAAGCTTGTATTATCAGATGACAAGCAGAATGCCAATATTATTTATTTGATATTGTCATTGTGAAATCTAATGAAAATGTTCTTGCAGATTTCTTAACAAGAGATGGACATCCTTGAGGCGAATTCCATCACGGTCCGATCAAGATACCTCACGGAAAACCTTGAAGAACTGAACAAAGCATTTGAGTTTCTAAGGACACGTGCCGAAGTAGCTGCATATGTTCAGAAGACTGATTTGGATAAAGTCCAAAAAGCCATACATACTGTACGAGTTGCTCAAGTCCATTTATGGAATACATTAGAAGGGCCTCTGAAAAAGGCGGATTCACCATCGGTGTCCCAAGAAGAAATATATGATAAAAGTTTATCATCAATAAACAAATAAGGTAATTTTATACCCGAAGCTGGTCATCCGACATATACATATTTTTCATCGGACTCTGGTGAAATGGTTGATGACGTCAAAATAAGAACTTTATCGAATTTTGATAAAATTATTGATTCAAAAAGTTAGGAAGAAATTCCGAATAAGTCGAGTCAACCCAACACCTCTGGGGTTAAGAAGGGAGAGGTTAACCTAAGGCCCCAAAGGGGTCCAAGACAGGTTAACACTAACCAAGTTGTTTCTCCTTTTCAGGTTTATCAACGAAGATGAGAGAAACTAGTCACAATGAATGGGATAAATCTTGGTAAGATTATTGCCGATTGATCTGGAAAATATCCAAAACTTTGGATGCTCCTAAGTGTAAACCCACAAGATATATGAGAATGGTTCGACTTCGGAACAATTACTTTAGTGTTCACAAACCACACCAAGTTTTCCAAAAATTTCAAAATTATCGGAGTGGATAGCTACTGTCGTGCATGATTCATGGCAAAACAACCCACACTTGGGTTGAGGTGATGTTTTGGAGTTAAAAATTATTTCAGCAGCTCCATAAATCACAGGTAAAGGATCTCATCTGACTTTTCAATTTATAAAGCTTTATAGATCAGATACGGCGGCACTCAATAGAGTGAAAACTCAACCATCAAACAGCCCTTTGTGGTCACCCTCACTGAAGACGAAATATCAACGAGGTAAGCCTGGAGACTTTGGGTCTGTCTTACAGAGATGGACAAAGTAAAGTATCTATTCAACAGATTTCAAATTTTTGTGAATGGATCTTTCCTATTAAACTCAATGACAGAAAATACGACTAGATTTTCTGAAAACCTCTTTGAAAATAAGAGGAAGCTGATCTGAAAAAATAAGGTTCCGACAACGAAACAAACAAGAAAGAAGATATGCAATATGGTGCATATAGGAAGATGGGAAGAACGCATATGTTCTTATTGTCAGATACAAGAGAAACCTTTGTTTGGATAAGGTTTCAAGGTCAAGCAGGACAAGCCTGAACACTCGAAGAAAAAGGGAAAATTGAAGGATTTTTAGATAGTAAAAACCTAAAATGTAATAAAAGGAAGTGAGTCTAATTGGACTCGATAGTAAACAAGTTGTATTGTATTCTAAAAATGTAATAGTATAGGAATACAGTATAAAAGGTTCAGTACAAGCCTTCAAAGGGTGCTAAAAGATATTTTTTGCCCCTATCAAGCACATGACATTTCCATTAGATACGGTGTAGTAGATGGCCTACCATCTTTGAAAATCAGCACCGATGATTGCCATATAGGACCCTCTTCACTAATCAAAAGATTCGTTGTCGACGTAAAAGGACAATGATTCCACCAAAACCGACAATAAATGGTGGATGACTCACTTACCTAATGGTGTATGTAAATTATAGATGATTCCATAAAGTGGAAGACAAACTGGTATGAGGAGGAAAAGTCCACAATTTGCAAGCGACATTTGCCTATAAAAATGAGGCTTCAGCCTTAGAAAAAGATATCGAAAACACACAATACTTGTTGGAATTTCAATGTTTAGATTTTGATGAGACAAAATATATATGTAATAGGAAGTTTTGTGTACCCCATTTTTCACAATGTTTAAATGAAAAACATAGACTAGATATAGGTGTTGGAAGATGGTGGTTTCTATAAGTTACATAGTTGTATTCAGTATAATGGAAAGAAGCCGCTGTAAGAAGCCAGATACAGTACTGCAGTGAAGTAAGAAAGAACGGCGTGTAGCATCGCTGCAAGAAAAAGATACAGGAGTACTGCAAGTAAGACGATACATCAGTACTGCACGAAGATACTGCAAGTTGGTCTAAGCTACAACAGCACTGAGAGGAAGTAACAGCTGCAAGCAGACTTAGGATACAACACAAAGCTTACTGCTCAAACAGTCAATAGTGCCAATGATAAACAAAGAAGTATCCTGCAATCCGAGAAAGGATAAATGTAGTACGATGAACAAAGACCCAAACAAGAATAAATAGAGCCGTTCCAAAGAAGATCAAAGTTGCAGACACGGAGCCAATACAAAGATGCCATGTGGACTGACGCATTGTAGAAAGCTGCTAGCCACAACTGCCACATTAAATGCTCCGAAAGAGAAAGTCAAGTCGCATTAAATATGAGTCATGTCTTTGATCAAGTACTTCAAATTCAAAAGAGAGATGTCTCTTTCAACGGATATCTTCTCATACAAGTATAAATAGAGGATGAGCAACACTGAAGCTGGTTGCTGAAACATTTGCGCAAAAACTCTCAAGCATTCAAGTTACAACCATTCAAGTCAAACTCTCAGTTTCAGTCACTCAACCTCTATGAAGTGAAGCAAGTTCAAAGCTTAAAGATCCTTCGAAGGATTCAGAAGCTCACTTCACTGCACCAATTGAAGAACAAACCATTTATACTCTGTAACCTTGTTGCTGTGTGCTTAGGTTGTTTTAGGTGTCGAACAGTTGATAGGAGAGATCCTTGCTGTTTGTATAGTTGTCTAGTGTTAGACAACTTTCCTGTGTGGGAGTTTAGAACTCTGTGTGGGTTAGCCTTTAGAGTTTGCAGTTGTTGTGTGTACGCTGGACTCTAGTAGGTGGTTGCTTTGTAAAGTTGATAGATTGTTAAAAAGGTCCTGTAAATCAATCTTGCTTAACGATGTTCCTGCTCGAGGTAGCAGTAGAGTGGACGTAGAAAAATTACACCACCTTCGAACCACTATAAGCCATACGTGTTTTATTGTTTTCTTATCTGTACTTTATTATTTTTATCTATCTCTGTCATAAGTATAAAACATTTTGAAAATGATCATATTTGAGAAAATCAGCCTTGTGTTTTAAATCATATTTTTCCGCTGCATATAAACTCTAGTTACAGCGTGCAGCACTGCATCCTAGTGTTGTAAGCAGTAACTGTCTGGTGCTGCAAGTTCAAGTAACTTGCAGAACATAAAGGTTTTTCGAGAGATTTACAAAATCGACCAAGGTTCATTCACCCCCTCTGAACTTCGGACACCACTTGAGACCAACAACACTTCTCTTTACTATAAGTTTTGAAAAATCTTCTCTCTAAGTTGTAATAGTTTAGCTTTAAAGTTTTCCTGTTCATGAGGGTTTCTCCTACACAAGTATTAGCCATGATTGGCTAAAACAAGTTTTCTCCTCCGATGACGGAGATTAATAGTATTGTAAAATAGTTTAGTTCATTATCTTCAATAAAAGAAAGGCTTTTACTTTCCAACATACTCTCCAAAAATTTTATATTTCTAAGTACAAATTATCTAGTAGTGAGTCTCCCTATGATCCCGTTAAAGGCAGGTGGTCATTGAGAAATGTAGCAATCTGGGTTCTCAAGATGGATCCGTTTAAAACCATAGATTGTGGGTGAATGGTTGGATCTTGAATTTGTAAAACCTAAACTGAGATCAAAGAGAAGACAAGAGACAAAGGCGAGGTATAATTTAAACTCGATTTTATTTTATTTACGGAAGCATGTTGGGCCTGATATTGATTATAAGGCTAATTCAGATCTAATAAGTATAAGGATTGAAAAAATGAAAAATGACTAATGGCATGAGTGGTATTTTGGAAATTAATAAAATTAAACAAGGGTAAAATAATATTTTTCTTTGAAAATGTGGTAAAAAAGGGTTATATTATAAGAATTGTGATAGAAATGGATTATACTATAAGGATTGTGGTATAAAAGGTTATCAGTTATAAGTTTTGTGATAGTATGAGATATTACCCAATAAGAAATCTTCACAATCAAATCAAACCAAAATTAACTTTGGTTCAATTTGGAGATTTGGATCAATTTTGAACGCAAATTCGAATATTCAGATATTTCAAAAAAGTTAAATAAAAAATTAAAAAAAATGGAAAAGAGAAAATTATCGGATAAGAAAAATAAATAACTAAAACTAATTTAGTAAGCTTTAACAAATTAAGTTTTAGTGACGGACTTAAAACCAAATTCTTCAAAGTTTCATAATTTTAAAACATATATTTTTTTTTGATAATTTAATTAAATATGTCTATATCAAGATATAAATAAATAGTATATATATTGAGGTAAATACAAACGTATCTTTTGCAAACAATTCAGGTCAGTCACCACCTTTTTGGGGTTCAATTATATTTAAAACATTAACTAATTGTACTAGTTTCAGAAAAGGACACTAATTTTTTAATTCCATCGTTTTGAACAAATTAACATGAAATCCCCAATTTCGAGCTAACTTTGCACCTAAAGTGTGTGTGACTTCCTTTTCCGAAAATTTCATTTGATTCTCATTCAAATTGAGCATCAATCAAACTAAAATCCATAAATTGATTTGAGATTTTGCCATGAGTTGAGGAGAATATTTTGATGTAAAAAACATACATTCAAACTTAATTTAACTCATTAACTTGTTGATGTTATAACATGGTTCGCTGTAACGGCCGTTACGCCAGTTATAACGACGTTACGTAACTTTAACGGCCTCCTCCATGTCACTGATTCGGTTAAAAACGATCGACTACATTATCGGGCATGATATTAGCGCGATAACGACTGTAACGGCATGATAATGGACTATAATGGCGTTATAACGGCCGTAATGGATTTAAGGGACGATAAAAACGGAAACGACGGATAGGTGATTGAATTTGAACACTGTATATTTTTTTTTCGATTGAATGTAATATTTTTTATACATGTTTATTATATATAGGTATATTAATATGTATATATATACCTTGAATGTGTACGCAAAAATGTAAAGAAATTAAAGTCGTAGCAATAAAAATAGTAATTGCTATTTGCTATAATGTGTACACAAAAGAAGAACAAGTTGTAGTTGTAATATGTTAATTCATATATTAATTCTAGTTGTAATATTAGTTTTTACGTTAATTTAGTAAAAACATATATATATATAAGTAATTTTCTTGAACTTTTAGGCTATTTTTGAGTTTTTTCAAAAAATTGTCCGTTACAGCCGCAAAATCTCCGCGAAATTACAATATAACCTTAACAATGGATACCACGACCGTTAGGTCTAACCATGTGTTATAATCAAGTTTCTGAAGAATCTCAGGCTGCAGTAATCAACTTATAAATATTTATGTAAATATTACACAGTGTGTATAAAAAAACAAAAAAACAATGTAATATATGTGGCACCATAGAACGTTTTAAGTAAAAATGATTGTATTATAATGTTAACTAGTATTGATGATTGCACTTGTTGCAAAGTATCGATAAGAAATTTGAATTTCATATTTGATTCAATAGTAATTTTTCATAAGTATCTCAAATTTAAATTAATTTCTTCAAATACTTGTTTGAAAATCGTGCCCTAATTATTTGAAATCCATTTGGGTATTGACAATGAATTATAGTTGAATGTGGAAAAATTGTGGTTTGAAATAGAATGAAAGCTTTGGAGTACTATTAGAATATCAGGTTTTATGTCTTTATTTTGTTTTCTACTTTCTAATTTAATTGTGTTAAAAGAATGGAAAGCTGAAGTAGAAAGAATCAAGGCTGATGTTCACCTTTTGATGAAACTACTTTTTTTTAATAAATGATGATATTATAAATAAGAAAAAGAAAAGCTACAGAGAAATAAAGACCAAAACGAATAGAACAATGACTTCCACGATCCTCATTAAAATCTAAGTACAACAAAATTTAGTAGAAAAAACTGCATTTGGGAAAAAGAGAATCTATACGAAAGAAGCCTAGACGTGCCCAAACGGTTCGAAAAATCGAAACCGGGATGGTTCGAACCGGCGGTCAACGGTTCCGGAACCGTTGACCGCGGTTCCGGTTCCAAACCGGAACCGTGAACCGTCGAAGTAAGGTTCGGTTTCGGTTTGCCTTCTCCGAAAACCGGTAACCGGCGGTTCGAACCGGCGGTTTGTATTTTTTTTTTTTTTTGGATTCCTTAATTTTACTAAGGATACGTAGACAATTTCATTCAAAGTTTGGAAGTGTAATTTTCATTTCACTTTCAAACTTAAAATGAAACTCAAGCTCTTTCAATTTATTTTTTCCTCTTCTTTCATTTATTCATCATATATTCAATTGTACATTGTAGAGATGCAATAATTGCCACAACTAAAATAAATAACGTCGATATATCGATAAAGGTGGAAACAAAATAACAACCTAGAATATAAGATAGCGTCGATACATCGACAAAGAAGATATCTAGCTAACAATAAAAGATATACTTATGATTTATCTATATCTCTAAGATACATTATAAGTGTCATTTTTCAAAGAAAATCAAGGCTGTCCAATGGGGCACGACCGTGTCGTGTAGCACGACCGTGCCCTACTTGACAGAACCGTGCCCTGCTCGACAGAAAAAATCAAAAAAAAAAAAAAGGAAAAAACCTGGAAACCGACGGTTTGAACCGCCGGTTCCGGTTAACCGCCAGTTCCGAACCGGCAAACCGGAACCGGAACCGGCTGAACATGTCTAAAGAAGCCTAGAGAAGTCCCGAAACATGGCATATAAAATATTAAGGGTTAATTTCAATTTTTGTCCTTTATATAAGGTTTTTTTTCATTTTTTGATTACAAGTATACATTTTTCAAATTTGGTCCGGTATATTTCAATTTTTTCAAATTTTAGCCAAGTTTCCCAATTTGATTTTATATGTTTTAATTTTTTTTCAATTTTAGTGCAATTTTGGTCAGAATTCCCAAAATTATCGAGAGATTTTCCAACGGCCATCTGATCAAAATTGAATTTAAATTGGAAACAAATTGGAATACACATGACAAAAATTGGAAAATTTGACTGAAATTGGAGAAAATTGAAATATATAGGACCAAAATTAAAAAAAAAAAAAAAGAAACATGTAGAACCAAAATTAGAAAACGTATACTTGGTTGTCCAAACATGGAAAGAGTCTTACATACACTACAAAAATGTGGCAATTTACCAACGGACAAGTTTCGTCAATAATTATCGATGAAATACTAACAGATTTATACAGGTAATAATTTTTTTTAAAAAAACAAAATACACTCAATATTAGTGACGAAAAAATTCCTTAGAAAATTAGGTTTACCGACGGAAATTTCGTCTTTAATTTGTCGATGGACATTTCCATCCGTATTAACAAATTATAATTATAAAAAAGTATTATTTTTATTTATTTCGTAAAATTACTAACGAAAATTTCATCGGTAAGTTTTTCAAAATTTGTCAATTTTTTTTTTTTTTTTTTGCAAATTTACCGATGGAATTAGCGATGCAAAATTATGTCGCTAAAGTTTGCAAAAAGAAATTAAAAATATTACCAACGAAAATTCTATCAATATTTTTAAAATATTGAATTATAATTTTTTAAATAAATAATCATAATTATAACAATAAAATTTGTTGGTAATATTTTTTTCGTTTTTGTTTTTGCAAAATTTATCGATGAATTTCCATTAATAATTCCATCGCTAAATTATGCAAGAAAAAAAAAATTAAAAACTTACCGACGGAATTAAGAATATCCCCACTTCCTACGCCCAAAAAAAAAAAAATGGAAAAATACGATTAAAATAAAAGCAGCATTCCCTCCTTTCACTCTCTTTCTCCATGCCGCTATTCCATTCCCACCACTGCCGGAGCTGCCTTCGACCGCCACCACAAGCTACCTCCCCTAACCTTCCCTAACCTCCCTTCCTCTCCGACAGCCGCCGCCAAGGTAGCTTTCTTGCGTTTTTTATGTTTTAGTTAATAGATATTTAAACTTGTAATTATATGTTTTATGTAAATTAGTTTTAATGTAATTGGGTTATTTAAGGTTTAATTATGTTAATTTTATGTTTTATGTTAATGTAATGTTTGTTTTAATTTAATTAGGTTTAATTATGTTATATTAATATAGTTGTGATTATAATTTTAGTTTAATAATGTTAGAATAGTTGTGATATTAATGTTGGTTTTTATGTAATTATGTTAGTATAGGTTGTTAATATTGTAATGTTAGTTTTAATGTAATTAGATTACTTTAGGTTTAATGTAATGATACTATACTTGTGATAATTGGTAGTTAAATTAATTTGGTTTAGTTGTTTAATTAATATTTTACTTGTTTAATTTTTTTAATTTTTTTACCAAATTTACTAACCAAATTTTCCGTCTCTAATTCTGTCTGTAATATGAAATTTTTAAATTTTCAATTTTTTTTAAATTTTTTTCACAAATTTACTAACAAAATTTTCAATCTGTGATATTTTTACTTTTCTGTCGTTAATTTTATGAAATTTTTTTCCACAAAATCAATACTCGATGTAGTCAATAATGTTTTTATTGACAGAAAAAATATTCGTTGGTAAAATTTTACCAACGAGTATATTAACAACAAATTTTTTTTACGATAAATAGTTTACCCATGAAAAATTCAAGATTACCAAAAGATTATTTTGTTGATAAAACTACAATTATTTTATAATGATATAAGACCAAAATTGAAATTAACCCAATATTAATATTAATATGTTTTTTCTTTAAAAAAAACAATTCTTCTGAATTATTTAGTGAACATTTATTTAGTGACACTTTAACATGTAACTAGATAATACTTTAAGTGAAACTTTCATACATATGCTAAGTTGTAGTTTAACATAAACAATGATATCATTGATACTTTATCTTATACTAAGTAATAAATGATACTTTATCATTAACATGTTATAAATAATACTTTAACATATAACAAATGACATTTTAATATAAACTAAGTGATAATTTAATATAAAATTAAGGGAAAACAAGTTTTTTATTCCTTTAAGTTTATCTTTTTGGATTTTTCATCTTTTAATTTTCACTTTTTGGTTTTAATCCTCTATGTTTAACAAATATCAATTTTTAGTCCTCTAACTTCCTATAACAGGTAACTACATTCTTATTTAAATATAATTATAATATTATTTTTTTAATTGAGAGAACATTAACTTGTTTATCACAAATTTGTATTCTTCATCTAACATACCTAAATTAATATTAAAAAAAAATTCATTCCTGATACGTGGGTTAGAATTTTATTATTAAATATTAATATTAATAAGTTGGGCATCCCGAACATACTTCTTTTTTTTTAAATCACAAATTTGTATTCTTCGTCTAACAATTCAAATAAATTATAATAAATAAAAATTATTCTTCATCCGCTACGTAGGTTACAGTTTTGTTACTAATTATTAATATTAATAATTTGGGCAAATTTAAAAAAAAAATTAATTGAGAGAACACTAATTTTTTTTAAATCAAAAATATGTATTCTTCATCTAATATGCCAAAATTAATATTAATAAATAAAAATAATTAATTTTCATCCCAATACATGGGTTAGAATTTTGTTATTAATTGTTAATATTAATAATTGGACATCTTGGACTTAGACATAGTAATTTTTTATTAATATTAATTTTGTGTTCTCTTAATTAAAAAAATATTTTTTTGTAATTAAAAATAAAAAATTTTTTAAAAAAATAAAAAAAATTACCTGTTGTAGTAGGCAAGATGACTAAAAAATTGTAATTCTTAAATATAAAGGACTAAAAATCAAAAGATGAAAGATAAATAATGAAAAATCTAATGAGGTAAATTTAGAAAACCAAAAAACTTTATTTCCCTAAAATTAACAAGTGATACTTTAACATTTATGAAATTTATTTTAACATATAATAAATAGATTTGCAGATAATATATATGTCGGCATATGTTGATGGACTTCTAAAATAAGATTCGTAAGAAAGTCTTGTATGAAGATTCTTGTGCAACAAATTGAGATCCTTGAAACAAACACAACTTGATATTGTAAATATGAAAAGGTCGAGCATATATCCAAATAATTCCAGTCTGTCTATAATTTGTGCATACACCTCATAGCTCTATCTCCTTATCTTTTGGAACATTTGGCTTTCAATGCTGATTCTACTATTTTAAAATCTATTCTCCAATGTGTAATAAAACTTTATTTAAAGATTCTCAATTCCCATCATATATATGGTCCTCGAGTCCATATGATTGGACCACTATAATTTTCATCGACTTTTTTCTTTTTATTGATTTAACCAAATTAAGTTACATAAACTTTTCTATGAGTGAAGTAAAATTTCACACATATAAAGCGACATGGATTCTGATAGAAAAAATAAGTATTGCATGGAAAAGGAATGTAACTTATGTGTGTAAATTTTCTGTGTGAAAGAGATGGTGAAATATAAGATAAGGATTCTTAGATGTCAAGGGCTGCCCTACATTTGCTTTTACTTGGACTTTGAAATATTTTTCATTCCAGAATTTGAATGTGCATTGAAATTTCGTGTTAAAATTCGAAAATATATTTGAATTTGAGTGTAATTGGTCCATATTTTTGAGACTAAGGTCTCAATATGAGAGACCTTTTTCTTTGTTTTACCTTCTCAAATTTATGCTTTATTTCAATATGTATTATGTTTATTAAATGTGAAATGATCCATTTCAACAAAATCATTACCCGTATAATTCGAAAGACATTTATAATATGAGCAGTACATATATTAATATATATATATATATATATATATATATATATATACTAGTTGTATGAATCGATCCCCAAATACATGTTTTGGATTTCTGTATAAATGATTTTGTTTTTTTCACAAAACATTTTTGGAGAATACCAAAAACAATTTTAGGAATCGAACCAAAATATAAAATCTCATAGAAAAAAATTGTAGGAATCGCCACGTTTTTGTTGGAAAAGTATGTGTAATGTACTTGAAAATAACTAAAAATAACAAATAGAAAAGTCGAGGCAAGAGTTTGACTCTTTCTCCGTAAGATGAAATAACTCCGTATTTAGTGCTTTACGGTGTACGGTAAACGTCTCCAAGATATAACGACATACTAACTTAAAGATCGCAACACAACAACTAAAAAAAAAATTTGGGGAACGAAAATGATATTTGGAACTTTCTTAGACAAGATGATGAGAGACTACAATTGTTAGAATGCCAATAATGCAAGTTGTAATTGAGTAAATGAAATGATTGAATGTGGGTTCTATTAACAGAAGTTGAAGATGCGTGATATCTTTCCATAATAGACACATTTTAATTTGAAATGATGTCTTTTCATAATTAGACACTTTTTGATTTGAATTTGAAGTATTTTCATAATTAAACACCTTTTGAAATGAAATAGTGTCTCACAATGTTTTGGATTAGTTGCATCCCTTTAATTTGGATTGCATTAATTCAATTCATATATTTTCACAAATTCACATCTCTTCAAACTTTCAAACTTTTTTTCAATTTAAATTGTCAACTTCAAGTATTAATTATTCATTCATTCAAAATTGGATTTGAGAAAATAAATATTCTAAATTTATCTACTCGAAACGTAGATTTCAAAGTTGCAACTTATTTTTCTTTCCAACAAATGAAACACCATAAAAAAATTGGTCAAAAATTGGTCAAAACAAATTTCCAACAATCCCCCACATGAATGAAAATTAATACATATGCAAATGCAGACACATTAGAAAGTTCTGATGAACTGTTATTGTATCAAGATAGGTAGCTTCCAGCTTTGAACCTTCCTTAGTAAGATGCTATCAGATTTACTCGCAGCTCGGTGAACGCGATGTCTTGAACCAATCATTTTTTTTGTGAAAACCAAGACAATAACATTTACATAATAGCAGTTCTTAATTTTTTTTTTGTTCACACATTGTGTCCATTTCGGCTCTGAACCATATCTTGGATTCATAAGTGATTAAATTAAAGTTGTCAAACTTCTCACTTATATAGGTGATCTCATATAAAGAGTATCCTGCAATACCCCACCTTTTAAAGGTATAAGAATCATTAAAGCATAAAAGCTTACCCTCACCACAGGACAACAAGTTACCACTTGGACAACTTCGAGAATGAGGCACTAGATAGGTTCCAAGTGCACATTTGAACCATCTATAACTTAGTTGTCTCATTGAACCAAGTTCGTGAGATCTCCACTCATCATAGTTGAGTTACCACTATAAATGTTATTTAGTGTGTGGGTTTTAATCCCATTTCCCTTACTGGATTATACATTAGATCTCTATTTATGCCTTTTGTTAATGGATCCGCTATATTTTTTTTTTGACTTTACATAGTTAATGGTAATTATTCCATTAGAGATCCATTGTCTAACAGAATTATGTCTCATCCCATTATGTCGAGACTTATCATTATACATACAACTTTGTACCCTCATGATAGCTGACATGCTATCACAGTGAATCATAATAGGAGGCACTAGTATGTTACAATATGGAATATCCTCTAAAAAGTTTTTAAGTCATTCAACTTCTTCGCCAGCCTTATCTAGTACAATGAACTCAAACTCTATTATGGATCGAGCTATACATGTTTATTTAGAGGATTTTCAAGATACGACTCTTCCACCTATAATGAACACGTAACTACTAATGGACTTAGAGTCTTTAGTGTCTGATATCTAAGTGACATCATTGTAACCTTTAAATACAGCTAGATATCTTGTATAAAGTATGTCATGACTTAAGGTATGTTTTAAATACCTAAGTACTCTTGTCAAGGTAGTCCAATGATCATTTCCTGGATTACTCATGAATCTACTAAGTTTGCTAACTGAATATGTAATGTCAGGACGTGTATAGTTTGAAGGTACATTAAACTGCCAATAATTCTTGTATACTTCAGTTGGGAATATAGAGATTTGACAAGTTTGTAGACTTTATGTTCTTATCCTTATGCAACAAACCCTTCAGGTTGTTCCATGTAAATTTCCTCTTCCAATTTTTCATTTAGGAATATTGTTTTTACATCCATTTGATGTATCTCAGGTTATGCAGTGATGTAAATAAGGCTCAAATTATCATTAAAAAAGATCCAATTTTTGATCAGAAATTTATTGCAATAGAGCAAATAGAGAGTTTTTTCTTCTCATAGCATATACTAAAACGTACTGGCTGATCAGATTCGACCGGTCAATGGCCTAAATATAATTACTCAGATAGACACTGAGCATCATCCTTATGTTCCTTATTTTGCTTTATTCATATCATTTTAATCTATTTTACCTTATTTGATTCGATTTATTTGGTGTTTGACCCAAGTTTGTCTCGTACAAATTTTGATGTTTACATTTTGGTGCTAAAGGAAGTGGACATATTGTTGTTAAGTGATAATCTCCCTTTGAATACTCACCAACGACTAAAAATAACACTTCAATCATTTTATCCGTCTCCTCTTTCAATATGGATGTATTCTACAGTTTTATAAATACAAATAATTCCCAAAACACTTTGATCTATCCGATCAGGCCTTAATCACTTCATCTGACTCAAGAAATTGAATTTTCCTGCCAAAATGCTTTGCTCATCCAAAATGGGTCGCGTATAAGAGATAGGTTTGAAGAAGCCTGATAGAAGATACTATTTTGGGATAGTCGAGAACGATTGTCCAAAAGAGGCTGACTTGAGAAGGCCAACCAAAAGTTAAAACTCTAAGGTAGACCAAAATAAGAGAAATGGATTTTCTCCCCAAGATGTCATGCTCATTTACCTAACCGACCAAAATAAAAAAAGATGGACTTGCTCTCCAAGGCGTCGAGCTCCATTACCAAGCCCACTAGAGCATAATCACGGGAATTGCTCCCAAAGATGTCACATTCCTAGCCAATCAA
This sequence comes from Scutellaria barbata, assembly GCA_028654395.1. Classification (NCBI taxonomy): domain Eukaryota; kingdom Viridiplantae; phylum Streptophyta; class Magnoliopsida; order Lamiales; family Lamiaceae; genus Scutellaria; species Scutellaria barbata. The sequence continues at coordinate 18,803,218 of CM053652.1, read as the reverse complement.
AGAAATATTAATACATCACGCTCCCTTACCGAGATGACCAGAGAAAGATCAAGAGGATTGCTCCCAAATTCATCACATTTCATTACCGTGCTGACCAAAGAAAAATCAAAAGAATTGCTCTCCAAGATATCGTGTTTCATTACCAAGCCAACTAGAGAAAATAAAGGGTAATCGTTCCCCAAGATGTCGAGCATTTTCTAAGCAGTTTAGAGAAAAATTTAAGAGAATTGCTTCCAAAGACGTCGCGTTCCATTACTGAGATGACTTGAGAAAAATTAAGGGAATTGCTCCGAAGGACATCGCTTGGATAGAAAAAAATAAAGATGGCTCCTCAAGGTGTTTTGCTCAATAACCTAACCGACCCAAGAAAAATGAGGAGAAACCACCAAGGTCGAGGCTACATCTAGGCCGACCAAGCTCGGATGAAAGAAAAAAGTCTATAACCCACCAAAGTTTTGTCCCACCAAGGCTACGACCATATCTGAGCCTGGTACACTCGGATGACATATAAAAAGGCTACGACCACACTCGAGCTGACCAGACTCAGGTGAAAGAAAGAGGCTACGGCTACATCCGACCCGATAAAGCTTGGATGAAAAAAGAAAGGCTAAGGCCCACCAAGGCTACGGCACATTCGAGCCAACCAAACTCGGATAAATGAGAAAAGGCTATAGTCATATCTAAGTCGACCAGGCTCATGTAAAAAAAAGACGAGCAGAAGAAAAATACATACATAATTGAAAAGTAATCAAGTGAAGACCATTTATACATCTAAGATGAGAATAAAAAAGAGCAAGTACATGTCTAGCTAAGAAAATAAGTTAGATACAGGTATCGTATGAGCCAACCAAACAACAACACATTGCTGGGGGCCATCCCGACCAATAGTCGAGTAGGCCAACATGGCTTCGAGGGCTCATTCCTGAGTAATGACCGACCTGTTAAACAATGCAAGGATGACTAAGTTTGTTCGATACAAATCCAAAATAATATAAGACACTTGTGCAGAGGAATCGAGCTTAGCTTGGTGAAATCCAAGCAAAGTTCTGTGTTGAAAAATAATTGCAAGAAATTTGTGTTAGCAAGACAGAACAAGCTCATTATTTACGAGTAAGAAAAATAAAATGATGATTAAGTTCATTGCTTAGAAAAAAACAATTCAAAGGTTGTCACCTACTATTGAAAGGCTCAGGTGCCAAGCCAAGATGAGAAAGTTTTGAGACAAATTACATAAGAAAAAATATAAAAGTTATGGCAAGTCGGACATCCGAGCTGAGAACAAATCATGACAGAACATGCAAGAAAAATAAATGAAGAGTTGATTTAAGTAGAGAAAAATGAAAGAAAGTTTATTAGTCTTTAAAAGATCGATAACTCACAAAAAGATTACGAAGTTGAGAAGAAAAAATAAAGTACAAAGAAAGAACAAAAAGAACTTGTGTATCAATGCTTTGGTCTCCAAGTAAGCTCGACCATCACTGCCACTAAGCCGACCTCATTGGCCTCGAATCGAGGTCTAGATCCAAGATATATCCCTTACATTTGAAAGGAGACTCAGATAAAGATTAGAAGAAATGCGAAATAAGAATTGAAAAGTTACCCAATGATAGAAAGAACAACTAGTTGAACAAAGAAAATATGGATCATCACATCTGAAGGGTGAGCTTAGGTCGTTTTTAGAGAAAAATTTACAAGGGTCCTAACTTCCAAATAGCAAGGACACACCACATATCACAAATACATCATCAAGTTTGAAATTCATTCACGAAGGATAAAACAATACTCGTTCAAGTCTTCTGCTGGGTCAGATCCCGACACATCATTAGTCTGCACAGCGACCTGGGGCTATTGTTGTCGAGTTGAATAAAATTGGACATATGGAGGACTAGGAGTGTCCGACTAGGAATCAAACCGGCTATAAATTCGAGCAAGGAGTAGTCCAAATAGAGCTGACTTAAGCAGTCTTCTAGAGGATCAACCCAAGTTGGGACAGGTCAGAAAAGACCAAGCTAGCTAGAGCTATCGAGCTGGATGGAGCCCTTTCCATTCAAGCTTAGCTCGACTAATCACCTAGCCGAGATGAGCCAATAACTGACCTGGATGAGCTAGCAATGTTGAATTTTCATAAATCGGACTAGTATCGACCGACCAAGGATAAATGGACCGACCTAAGATCACAAACCTACCTGCGATTTGATGGTCCATAAGAGCCATCTAAAGAAGACCTGAGATCATGACCCGACTAGAGATGAATGTTCAGAGAACTAATCAGAGATTCGGCAGACCAAAGATGGCCGAACTGACCTGAGATACAAAAGTTTAGATGACCAGATAATACTCAAAATAAATCTCATCTGAGAAGAGGTCAATCGTCTTAAAAGTTTACTTCAAGAAGAAATCTTCAAGCTCAAGATATATAAATGAGGAAAAAAATCCAAAATGAAATCAAATCTACTCAAGATATAGATGAACCTATATTTTCCTTATCTAGACCCTAAAATCAAGTAATTTAGTTCTTATTCCCTAAGTTATGTATCTTAAACCTAGTCTATAAATAGGGTTTAAATTATCATTGTCAATCCGAAATTCATTGTAGAAGAGCAAAAAGAGAGATCTTTCCTATCAAAACATATACAAAAATGTTTTAACGGGCTAGATTCGATCGACCAGAACAGCCCAAACACAATTGCTCGGATAAGCACCATGCACCATCCTTGTGTTCTTTATTTTGCTTTATTCACATTATTTCAATCTATTTGGTCTTCTTCGATTTAATTTATTTGGTGTTTGACCCAAGTTTGTCTTGTATAAACTTTAGCGTCAACCAGGTTAACAATCAAAAATAAAATTTGAAGGAAGAAAAAAAACTCTGGATAATTTTTTTATACATAGAGTAATTATAATGGGGTTTGATGCATTTTACTCTAAATCAAAATTTGAAGATGACTTTATTGGAACTGAGGGATCGCTGACCCTATGCAATTTCGATTCGGGATCCATACAAGATATGATTAACACGTAGTGGAAAACGAATCATACCTTTCACCTTAATGAGAGAAGATGAACCATTGATAGAGCCTGAACCCCACGATCTTCTGTCGTATTCCTCACCACTTCTCGAATGTTGTGTGGGCAACGATCCTTTAAGAGTACCAGCCGCCTTCTACTAAAATCGTTTTATGAGATTTTCGTGTGTTTAGAAGTGGCTGACTTAAGACTTATTTATAAGCTACAACAGGGACCTTGAGAAGGATTATGAATCGGTCTCCTGATAAGATTAAGAGTCCTAATTCGGCATGAACACACTTCTTAATCCTATCAATAATAACTCGATCCACTAAAGAGTCCCAAATCCATATTAAATGTGAGACCCGAGCCTCTTGCTACCCTCTTGACCAAAATAGTTCATGCATCATATGCATACCTTATTGGTTATGTGTTATTTGTGACGTTACATGATTATAATTTGCTTTTAAATATTGAATTATTTATATGCTCTTATATAATTAGTGTTGAGAAACCCTTATTATAATTGATTGAGACTCGAGTAAGTGTCGAGTGCATAATATAAATTATTTGATTAAGGATGATATAAATTACGTTGAATTTTGTAAAGAAATTAAATGTAAATTATATATATTATTATATATGTATATATGTAAGTAGCTGCAGCTATGCATATGAAAAATATAAGTTAATTATTATTAGTATATATGTATATATGAAGGTTAGCCGTTGTATGTATGTATATATATAAGAAATTTATAATATTATAATATATATATATATAATAGTTAATGTGGAGTAGCCATTATTTTAATGAGGCGGTGGATTTCATACTAAATAAACTAAATAAATGAATGAAAAATAAGTAAAGTTATCAGAAAGGAATTGCAGCGAAAGAACAGAGAAGGAAAAACAGAGGGAAAGGAAAGAAAAAAAAAAAGGCTTCTGATTTTGGTTCCGTTTTTTCACTGTTTTTCTTCAAAATTTGAGGGGGAGCTCGTGGGGACGTACTCTTCGATTTGATCGGAGTGAATTTTCAGAAGGTATAAAAAAATTAATGAATTATATATGTTTCTAGTTATTGTTATTCATCGAATGTTTTGGTAGCTTGGTTAGCCGAACTAGGTAAAGCTTAAAACATGAAAGTTATAGCCCTATCTCTGAGCTAAACTCAGGAGCAAACCGTTGATGTTTCGGTTGAATATTGAATGAGATAATGTCAAAATTGTAGGGCTTGTTTTATAACGGTTCGGTTCGAAAACGGTTAATTATGCTGTGTTTGGAGTCTCATTTTATGCAGGTTGGAAACTGAATTAGGAAAAATTTAAAACATGAAAGTTATAGTCTTATGCTTTAGCTAAATTTCGAAACAAACCATTGATGTATCAGTTAAATATTGAGGGAGATAATGTCAAAATTAGAGGGCTTGGTCTATAATGACCCGATTTGAAAACTGTTAATTATGCTGCGTTTGTAGCCTAATTTTATGTAGATTGGAGACTAAATTAGGAAAAGTGTTAAACATGAAAGTTGTAGAGCTATATGTTAAGTTTCTACCGATTCTTACCATGTTCGATTCGGAGTTTTATAACTCAAGTTATAGGGAAAGTAATGAATATAGTTAATTAAACATATATGTATTGTATTTCATTGCATAATGGGAATTAAGAAAAGTGGAGAGGGAAAAACTTTTGACAGGCGGTGACTAGAAATAGAAGACATATAACTCTCATTTTAAGAATAACAGAGAGGACGACATTCAGTATCCAGACATGCACTCATTTAGTTATAAAAAAAATAGAAAATTTTTGTGTTTGAATTCTAATGTTTAATCGAAGGAGTATTATAAGATTTTCTATTAATAACGTTCAGGTGGTGAATTAAAAGTTGATACAGTCAAAATCTTTAGAATTTCAGGTAAGTAGAAATTTATTTGCAACTACAATGTATGAATATAATATTTCGTGTTGTATATTGATTAAGTGATTTTATGTGATTTTATGTCTCTTTCAGAGTTAACGTACTTGAATGATGTTGTGGTGAAATATATGAGTTGCATTATCATTCACGAGCATCAACACGTGCATATGTAAATGATGAAAGTTATTGCATTCTACATGCACGAAGTGATTTGAAGAAAAATATTTTATTGACCACTACTAGTGCACTGAGGCATGTAAATCATGCTTATGATATACTATATGGTTAGCCGGTGGCATGTGAGACATGGATAGGCTGGATGTATTCCGCCGGTGGCATGTGAGACATGGATATGGCTATTAATGATATATGCTTAGCCGGTGGCATGTGAGACATGGATATGGCTTGATTTGTTCAGTCGGGGACATGTGAGACATGTATATGGCTATGATGAATGATGTTATGTTGAGCTCTACCCGGTGCCTAGTAGATGGTGGTCAAGGGCCCGATGAAGGAAAATATTTTCGAAATAAATGTTTTCATTCACGAACATGCATCATTAACGTTAGTTCGTATTATTCATGTTATGTGCATAATTTCTGCTTACTGAGCTTTTTAGCTCATATAGTTCATGCATTGTAGGTGAACATGGTGACGCATAAGCTCATGGACTTACTGATAGCGTGGTTGAGTTCCGACGGGTTCGGAGATGGTGTACATGGATGACGACCTGTTGGGCTAGGCTATGAGCTTATTTTACTGTAAACAATATTTCGATAAATTACATGAACTTCTATGTTTTCCTCGTACTCTGATATACATAAATATGTAAATATACAGGTGAGTGTGGTTTTCAGTATGGTACATGCTTCGATGCATGTTATAAAGTTTTTAATGAATTTCATGCAACAAGGTTTTTGTGTGTAAGAAAAGTTTTTATGTTATTTAAGTTTAAAAAAAAATTCACACACTTTCTTACAGGTCTTTTAATACGAAAATCTATATAAGTCTAGCTATGTGTTTTGAAATGAGGGTGTGACAGAGTGGTATCAGAGCCCAGCAGATGGTCTTGTAGACTGTCCATGTACATGATCTCAGAACTTGGGGCGCAACGCATTGTCAGTAAGTTTTGTTTTATTTTATTTTGCTTTGCATTCATATATTTCATGATTTCTATTGGTCATATGATTTAGGATTCCATATAGTAGTTGCAAACCATGGTAAGAACTCGAGGTGAGAGTAGTGGAAGAGATAGATCTCATGAACAAGAGGCATCTACTGGAGGAGTAGGTAATGACCGTGATATTGTCATTACTAGGTTGACTGAATTAATAGAACGACAGTCCCAACAGATCCAACAACTTGTCCAACAAAGAAATATGGATGGACAATTAGGGGGTGAAATGAATCAACCATCACATCGAACAGAATATATAGAGGTGGTTGGAGAAAGATTTAGAAAGCTAAATCCACCAATGTTTGAGGATGCTATCGACCCCACTGCTGCAGAAGACTGGCTAAGAACTATTGAAAACATGTTTCAGTATAGCAGAGTTCCGAATGAAGAAATGGTGGTGTGTGCTTCATTTATGTTGCGAGGAAGTGCAGGACACTAGTGGGATATGATAAAGAGTATTGAAAATGTTGAGACCATGGGTTGTCATAGATTTAAGGAGCTTTTTAGAAACAAATACTTTACAGCTCCAGTGCGTATAATGAAAATGAATGAATTTATACAGTTAAGACAAGGAGGAATGACTGTTTTAGATTATATCCGCAAATTTGAGCAGTTATCTAGGTTCGCGGAACATATGGTTAGTACGGAGGTACTAAAAGTTGAAAGATTTCTTGAAGGCCTAAGACCTGAAATTTATAGAGATGTGAGTATGTCGGGAATTCAGGGGGCCACTTATTCACAAATAGCTGAGAGGGCACAAGTCGCTGAACAAGCTGAACAACGTATAAGACATGCACAGGAGATGCAACGCCAGTTCACTCAAAGACAAGGACAATGTTGGACTGGAAATGAAAAAAAGAGGCCACCTCAATTTCAGAGACCAAAACCTAATTTTCAAGCTAAGCAAGGAGAGGGTCAAGAAGACCCGAGTAAACGCATGAGGGTTGAGCAGAGTAAGGCTCCAATACCAGTACATCCATGTCGAAATTGTGGGAAACTACATAGAGGGGCTTGTCTTTTGGGTACGAGAGCTTGTTTTACTTGTGGGCAAGTGGGACATATTGCCAGGGTATGCCCGAATAAACCAAAGCCGAACACACAAGATAGAGTTCCAGCTAGAGCTTTTACCATGACCAGAGAGGAGGCTGAAGTGAATCCATCTGTTGTTACAGGTAAAATCTTTATCTTTGGTACTTCAACATTTGTATTATTTGATTCTGGAACTACGCATTCATTTGCATCTACTGGGTACATTAAAAGAATAGATAGGATACCCGAAATAACAGATGTTAGTTATAGTGTGGTAGTCCCTTCTGGAAATCCAAAACAGACCAATCAGGTATTGAGAGCATGTGCTATTCCAATTGAAGGTCGGGAATTGTATGCAGATTTGATCGTATTAGATATGAATGATTATGATATAATTTTGGGTATGGATTGGTTGTCAAAATACGGTGCTACCACAGATTGCCAGAGAAAGGTAATTATATTTCAACCACCTGAAGAAGAACCTTTTTCATTTATCGGAATAAGAACAAACTCCAGATTTCCAGTAATATCAGCAGTGAAAGCACAACGACTATTGGAAAGTGGTTGTGAGGGTTATTTGATAAGTGTTATGAATTTGGAAGAACGACATGGCCCGTCAGTTAGTGAAGTTCCAGTAGTTCAAGACTATCCTGAAGTATTCCTAGATGATCTCCCAGGACTACCACCAGATCGTGAGATAGAGTTTGTTATTGAGCTACTTCCAGGAACTGCACCTATATCCAAATCTCCATACAGAATGGCACTGGTGGAACTGAAAGAGTTGAAGATACAATTACAAGACTTGCTGGATAAAAGATTCATTAGACCTAGTTTTTCACCATGGGGTGCACCGGTTTTATTTGTTCGTAAGAAGGATGGTACAATGAGGATGTGTATCGATTACCGAGACTTAAACAAGGTTACCATCAAGAATAAGTATCCTTTACCTAGAATAGATGACTTGTTCGACCAGCTTCAAGGATCAGCTATATTTTCAAAAATTGATCTACGGTCGGGGTACCACCAACTGAAAATAAAAGAAGAAGATATAGCCAAGACAGCTTTTAGCACGAGATATGGGCACTATGAATTTTTGGTGATGCCTTTTGGTTTGACAAATGCTCCGGCAGCATTCATGGATTTAATGAATCGGATATTCAGTGACTTCTTGGATAAGTTTGTCATCATTTTTATTGATGATATCCTTATTTACTCTAAGACTAAAGAAGAGCATTCTATGCATTTGAGAAAAGTGTTAGAAGTTTTAAAGAAGAAACAATTGTATGCTAAATTCAAGAAATGCGAGTTTTGGTTGGACCAAGTGGTGTTTTTTGGCCACGTCGTATCAGGAGCAGGAATTTCAGTAGATCCAAGTAAAGTTGAAGCAATTATCAATTGGCCACAACCTACAAGTCCCACAGAGGTACGAAGTTTTCTTGGTTTAACTGGATACTATCGCAGATTTATAGAAGGGTTCTCCAAGATTGCATCTCCATTGACACAGTTGACAAGGAAGACTGTGACCTTCAAATGGACAGAAGCTTGTGAAAAGAGTTTCCAGGAACTTAAGAAACGATTAACATCAGCACCCATTCTTTCTATTCCATCAAGTACTGGAGGTTTCATAGTCTATAGTGATGCTTCAAAGAATGGGCTGGGTTGTGTACTAATGCAGGGTGGTAAGGTGATCGCGTATGCATCAAGACAACTGAAAGAGTATGAAAAGAATTATCCTACTCATGATTTAGAGTTGGCTGCAGTTGTGTTTGCACTAAAAATTTGGAGGCATTATCTTTATGGAGAGCGATGTGAAATCTACACTGATCACAAAAGTTTGAAGTATTTCTTCACCCAGAAAGAGTTAAATATGAGGCAAAGAAGATGGTTAGAATTGGTGATGGATTATGATTGTGTCATCAATTATCATCCTGGTAAAGCTAATGTGGTTGCGGATGCACTGAGTAGAAAATCTACGCAAACTGTGGCAACTATGAATTCGATGCAGAAGTAAATACTAGTAGATCTGCAGAAATTGAACATTGAAATTGTTCAGCAGGGATTGGTGGAGGTCAAGCTGGCAGCTTTGACTCTTCGACCCACTTTAATTGATAGGATCCAACAAGGACAAAAGACTGATAAATATTTGACTGATATAGAGAAAAACATCACTTCAAGAGCATTGCCTGATTTTCAGCTATCAGATACTGGTGTTTTTCGATTTAAGGGTCGATTATGTGTGCCTAATGTAGATAACATACGTGAAGAAGTCATGATAGAGGCACACACAACGCCATACTCAGTACATCCGGGAGCTACTAAAATGTACAGAGATTTGAAATAATATTACTGGTGGCCAGGTATGAAAAGAGATATCGCCAAGTATGTGAAACAATGTTTAATTTGTCAACAGATAAAAGCAGAACATCAAAGACCGGCAGGAACTTTACAACCTTTGCTTATTCCAGAATGGAAATGGGAGAGAATTACTATGGATTTTGTAACGGGATTGCCGAAAACAGTTAAAGGTCATGATGCTATCTGGGTTATTGTGGATCGGTTAACTAAATATGCTCATTTTCTTCCTATTTGCTCTACTTATTCTATGGATCGATACGCTCAAATCTACATACAGGATATTGTCAGAATTCATGGTGTGCCATTATCTATTGTTTCTGATCGGGATTCGAGATTCTTATCCACTTTCTGGAAGAGTTTGCATAAAGCATTGGGTACTCAGTTATCTTTCAGCACAGCGTACCATCCACAAACGGATGGACAATCAGAAAGAACAATACAAACTCTAGAGGATATGCTTAGAGCTTGTGTGTTGGATTTTTAGGGTCAATGGAGTAAATATTTGCCTTTGATCGAATTTTCATATAACAACAGTTTTCAGTCCACAATTGGGATGGCTCCTTATGAAGCACTATATGGGAGAAAGTGTCGATCCCCAGTGCATTGGGATGAGGTTGGTGAAAGAAAACTTTTGGGCCCAGACATGATACGGGAAATGACAGAAATGGTAGTATAGATTCGAGAAAGGATGAAAACTTCTCAAAGTCGACAGAAAAGTTATGCTGATAAAAGAAGAAGAGCACTAGAATTTTCAGTAGGTGATAAAGTGTTCTTAAAGATTGTCCCAATAAAAGGAGTAATGCGATTTGGTAAGAAAGGGAAGCTTAGTCCGAGGTATGTTGGTCCATTTTCTATTATAGAGAAAATAGGTGAAGTTGCCTATAAACTTGATTTTCCAGCATCAATGTCTCAAATACATAACGTATTTCATGTCTCAATGCTGAGAAAATATGTGGCGAACCCATCTCATGTCCTGAAGAATGAACCAACTGAATTAAAAACAGATCTATGTTATGAAGAAAGACCGGTGAAGATTTTGCTGCGAGAGGAAAAAGAACTTAGAAATAAGAAAATCCCCTTGGTCAAAGTGTTATGGAGAAATCAGTTAGTAGAAGAAGCCATTTGGGAAAGGGAGGACGATATGAAGTCTAAGTACCCAGAGCTTTTCAGGTAAATTAAATTTCGAGGACGAAATTTTTATAAGGAGGGGAGGATGTGAAACCCGAGCCTCTTGTTACCCTCTTGACCAAAATAGTTCATGCATCATATGCATACCTTATTGGTTATGTGTTATTTGTGACGTTACATGATTATAATTTGCTTTTAAATATTGAATTATTTATATGCTCTTATATAATTAGTGTTGAGAAACCCTTATTATAATTGATTGAGACTCGAGTAAGTGTCGAGTGCATAATATAAATTATTTGATTAAGGATGATATAAATTACGTTGAATTTTGTAAAAAAAATAAATGTAAATTATATATATTATTATATATGTATATATGTAAGTAGCTGCAGCTATGCATATGAAAAATATAAGTTAATTATTATTAGTATATATGTATATATGAAGGTTAGCCGTTGTATGTATGTATATATATAAGAAATTTATAATATTATAATATATATATATAATAGTTAATGTGGAGTAGCCATTACTTTAATGAGGCGGTGGATTTCATACTAAATAAATGAATGAAAAAAAAGTAAAGTTATCAGAAAGAAATTGCAGCGAAAGAACAGAGAAGGAAAAACAGAGGGAAAGGAAAGAAAAAAAAAAGAAGGGCTTTTGATTTTGGTTCCGTTTCTTCACCGTTTTTCTTCAAAATTTGAGAGGGAGCTCGTGGAGACGTACTCTTCGATTTGATCGGAGTGAATTTTAAAAAAGGTATAAAAAAATTAGTGAATTATATATGCTTCTAGTTATTGTTATTCATCGAATGTTTTGGTAGCTTGGTTAGCCGAACTAGGTAAAGCTTAAAACATGAAAGTTATAGCCCTATCTCTGAGCTAAACTTAGGAGCAAACTATTGATGTTTCGGTTGAATATTGAATGAGATAATGTCAAAATTGTAGGGCTTGTTTTATAACGGTTCGGTTCGAAAACGGTTAATTATGCTGTGTTTGGAGTCTCATTTTATGCAGGTTGGAAACTGAATTAGGAAAAACTTAAAACATGAAAGTTATAGCCTTATCCTTTAGCTAAATTTCGAAACAAACCATTGATGTATCGGTTAAATATTGAGGGAGATAATGTCAAAATTAGAGGGCTTGGTCTATAATGACCCGATTTGAAAACTGTTAATTATGCTGCGTTTGTAGCCTAATTTTATGCAGATTGGAGACTAAATTAGGAAAAGTGTTAAACATAAAAGTTGTAGAGCTATATGTTAAGTTTCTACCGATTCTTACCATGTTCGATGCGGAGTTTTATAACTCAAGTTATAGGGAAAGTAATGAATATGGTTAATGAAACATATATGTATTGCATTTCATTGCATAATGGGAATTAAGAAAAGTGGAGAGGGAAAAACTTTTGACAGGCGGTGACTAGAAATAGAAGACATATAACTCTCATTTTAAGAATAACAGAGAGGACGACATTCAGTATCCAGACATGCACTCATTTAGTTATAAAAAAAATAGAAAATTTTTGTGTTTGAATTCTAATGCTTAATCGAAGGAGTATTATAAGATTTTCTATTAATAACGTTCAGGTGGTGAATTAAAAGTTGATACAGTCAGAATCTTTGGAATTTCAGGTAAGTAGAAATTTATTTGCAACTACAATGTATGAATATAATATTTCGTGTTGTATATTGATTAAGTGATTTTATGTGATTTTATGTCTTTTTGAGAGTTAACGTACTTGAATGATGCTGTGGTGAAATATATGAGTTGCATTATCATTCACGAGCATCAACATGTGTATATGTAAATGATGAAAGTTATTGCATTCTACATGCACGAAGTGATTTGAAGAAAAATATTTTATTGACCACCACTAGTGCACTGAGGCATGTAAATCATGCTTATGATATACTATATGGTTAGCCGGTGGCATGTGAGACATGGATAGGCTGGATGTATTTCGCCGGTGGCATGTGAGACATGGATATGGCTATTAATGATATATGCTTAGCCGGTGGCATGTGAGACATGGATATGGCTTGATTTGTTCAGCCGGGGACATGTGAGACATGTATATGGCTATGATGAATGATGTTATGTTGAGCTCTACCCGGTGCCTAGTAGATGGTGGTCAAGGGCCCGATGAAGGAAAATATTTTCGAAATAAATGTTTTCATTCACGAACATGCATCATTAACGTTAGTTCGTATTATTCATGTTATTTGCATAATTTCTGCTTACTGAGCTTTTTAGCTCATATAGTTCATGCATTGTAGGTGAACATGGTGACGCATAAGCTCATGGACTTACTGATAGCGTGGTTGAGTTCCTACGGATTCGGAGATGGTGTACATGGATGACGACCTGTTGGGCTAGGCTATGAGCTTATTTTGCTGTAAACAATATTTCGATAAATTACATGGACTTCTATGTTTTCCTCGTACTCTGATATACATAAATATGTAAATATACAGGTGAGTGTGGTTTTCAGTATGGTACATGCTTCGATGCATGTTATAAAGTTTTTAACGAGTTTCATGCAACAAGGTTTTTGTGTGTAAGAAAAGTTTTTATGTTATTTAAGTTTAAAAAAAAAATTCACACACTTTCTTACAGGTCTTTTAATACGAAAATCTATATAAGTCTAGCTATGTGTTTTGAAATGAGGGTGTGACATTAAATATGGGCTCCTATTTATTATGTGCGCGTTTATCTCCCCGTATTTAAGATATCGAATGTTCGTTAATTAAATGAATTACCGATAATTCAATTAATTATCATCTAATTTCAAGAGTAGTAACACTCAACTTTATTATCATGCTGGAATAAATCCACCTGCAGGGTTTACATGATAATCCTTATGAGCTCCTCAAGGAGACATCACCATCCTAAATAATTAGAACACGGTTTCATTCTATAATCAACAGCACACCATATAAACAACATTGTATCCCAATTTACCGAGCTTATTGATTTAATAAATAAATCTCACTCATTAGTAAATTAAAAAAACATATAATAAGTATACGTATCCGTTATCATATAATGATTAAGAGGACGTACATCCATAATAATAGAGGTCTTGTTCTATTTATGTAATCAGTATAAATCGACCAACCTAAATTGGTAATGCTCAATACATACTGTTGGTCCCAAGTGGTATAAGGTTAAGAGGGGGTGAATTAACCTTATCAAATTTTAACTTTTCTCCAAAAAATATTAAATCTTTAGTTAGCAGGTAGCTAGAAAGCTTGCTGCGAAGTAGGTTGCTGCTTGGGCAGTGACCTCTGGACTTAGTCAGAGATAATAATGCACAGCGGAAATAATGTGATTTTCGAAGATAGGCCTTTAATGCAGTATGCTCAAGAAAAACAAACAGATATATATAAAGCAGATAGAACACAAGCAAGCTTATAGAGGTTCGAGGGTGGAGTAATCCCTCTACGTCCTCTCTATTCCTTCTCAAGGAGGAACTTTGTTAAACCAAGTTTGATTTACAATAGGCTCAGCTAATACAAACTCTACTCTACACAAAACTGTTAGCTCTATCCACACAGGTAGCTGCACAGTGACCAAACTCAACGACCCACACAGGTTCCTTGACCCACACATGATCATTTCTCTTCTTTAGAGAGAATAACAACTTAGCAAAGTAAACTCCTGCCTAAGTGACTCATAGTCAGTCTGTTTGAATAGGATATAGAAATCTTTAAACGGTCGAGTGCAGCAAGCTCCTTAAACTTCTAAATTTTACAAAGGTAGCTGGCTTGCTACTATTTTCACCGAATGACTTAGATATGATGGTTTTGAGCTTGTAGATGAGTTGCTTCGCATAGGATATCTCAATTCTCGGACTCTTTCTTTCGGTGCATTCAGTCTTCTATTTATAGGCATAAGTGGGAATTTTGCCCGTTGAGAGAGTAGTCCTTCACTTGGTGAGGTGTCTCGCTCTGATTGGTTCTGCTGATCTTCTGACACCTGCTCTGCAATGCCTTCATTCTGTTCTGCCATTGCCTTGTCCTTTTTCTGCGCAACTTCATTCTGTAGTCTGCTGTACTCTGTCCTTACTGCTTTTTGACACATGGCAGTCCCGACTAGTCAGGTTGCACTAATTTTAATGTATCTGGTAGTTTCCTCTTTGAGCGAGTAAGTCAGCTTCCTTGACCATCTACAGGTTCCTTGCAGCATCATTTGAAACTTGGCTACTGGTTCCTTGTGGCAGTATGCAGGTAGCAGGGACTTGGCGTAGGTTCCTTTGCAGAGTTTTCTTATCTTTCCAGCATCCTTGCCTTAGCTATTTTATATATGAAAACTTATCTGAATAGCTAATGCTCTAGTCTATTACACGTTTTGTCTCATCAAAATCTATTACAATTTATCCTATAAATTTCCCCATTTTTTATGATGACAAAACTCCTTAACAGGATCAAATAATCATATTTCATTTAGCTTGGAACAAAAAGCAAAATAACAAAAGCATTCATAATCATGCATTAAGTTCACAAGATGTGAGCTTTCATAAAAAAAATCAAAATCATCATAGTCTTCATTGATCAGTTTCAGATACAGAGAGCATAAAAAAAATGAAACAGAGAGAGAAACAGATAGCATCAAGATAGAAAGATAGACAGATACAAAGAGCATGATATTAAGTCTTCAACTAGTTGGCTCTTTTCTTCCTTTCAAACTTTGTACCTTTCCACCAGTTGGCTATGGAGTCTTGGTAGCTGGGTTCCATCATCTTCACAACTTCCTCAGATTTCTCAAACCTGAGCCAGAAGTCTTCACAGTATGGTATGAACTCCTTTCTCAGTCTCTGCTTTAGCTTGACTTGAATTGGAAGTCCACCTTTCTTGGTCAGCTCCAGAAACCTCTGCAATGCTTACTTGTTGGTCCGGAATCCTCTGAAGAGAGCAGATTCCTTACAGAGTGTCGTGAAATACTTCATCAATTTCATTCTCTTGAATCCTTCAATCTGGAAGAATGATGGATTAAAATCAGTGGGGAGAGCGACTTCCGGAATCTTTGGAATGACAAACTTGTCGCTCCTGGAATCCGGGCTAGCTTCCAGAAAGATCTTGAGAGATGCACTGGCAGGATTCTGCATGTTCTTCTCTAGCTCAGTCATGTCAGGCAGCTTGTGTGGTGGGAAGATTTTATCAAGAACAACCCTTGGATCCTTCGAGAAAACAGCATCCAGGTTGCTTTTCAATTCTGCCTCAGTCTTCCTCCTCTTTTCATCTCTCATATTCGCACCCTTTCTGAAGCCTGGATGGATTGACCCTGAGACAGCTTCTGATTTCCTTTTCGAGCTGCTGTCTGAAGGGCCCCTTGGTCCAGCTCCCCTATGTCCACCGTCTCCAGCATCATCTCTTCTTCTGCTTACTACTATTTGCTTGCAGGTAGCAGGATCATGTCCACTCTTATGCCGGTCTTCTAACCTCACTTCCCATTTTTTGTCATCATCAGCACGTCCAACCGCAAAGCTGACCATAGAGTGAATCTCGGACAAGGTGCCTGAGTGTTCTCTCAAGATTTGCGACTGGTTGAACTGCTCTTCATCCATTCGTCCTACTGCAGTGACAAGAGTTTTCTGGTTAGATTCAAGGGAAATCATCATCTCCTCTTGTCTATTCAGCTTTTCCATTACATTCTTGACCACTTCCACAGTAGTATCCTCCTTAGGGGGTCGATAAGCAGTGATCATCTGAGAGAGTCTTGACAGAGCTATGTTGAGGGAGTCCATGAAGGAATGCGTCTTGATAAAGTGTGAGCGGGTTTCCTTGCGGAGTTTCCTGCTTGCCTTCACCAGAGACTTCCCCATCTGTTCAATGGCTGTCAGGACCTCGTCATTTGATCTGGCAGGTTCCTGGCCTTCTCCTGCTGGTACCTGTTGAGATGAAACAGAGGTTAGAGCTTTGGATTTTTCAGCTCCGGTATCACCCTGTTCACTGGGTGACCCATCATCGCTGCTGGAAGGGCTACTGGATCCTCCATCTCCTGATCCAGTGTCCTTAGCAGGGGCCTCCTCTCCAGCCTCCTTCTCATTATCCTCCTCAACTTCCCTTCTCTTGCCAGACTCCTCATCAGCCTCTTTATCAGCCTCCTTCTCCTTTTCAGCCTCCCGCTTTTCACCATCCTTATCCTGCTTCTCAGCTTCCTTTTCACCTTTCTTTTCTACCTCCAGTGCTTCTCTCACTTCCTGTACTTCATCCACCTATTTTTCTGCAGCTACTTCCCCCTCAGTGACCATCTCTCCATAGTCCACTGTTTTGACAGGTGTTGCCTCCTCCAAATCCATTGGAAAAGCTGCTGCAGCTTGTTCCTTTTCCAGTGGGGCAGGTTCCTCCAACACTTCAACAGAAACAGGTGCCTCCTTCTCCTACACTTGTTCCCCCTCAGCCTCTACCTCCATTGGTGTTGTGGTCTCATCGGCGGCTGCTGCTGCGGTTGAGTCAGTGAGCTCTAGGATAGCGTTCAGGGATGCCACAGCAGCGAGGGTTTCCAACTCCTTTACCTTGGGAAAGTCAGTTGGCGTCAAGCTCCTCTCCTTCATCGGCGTCTGCACAGGGACTTCAGGCAGAATAATCAGGTCAGTAAGAAAAGAGAATTCCTCACCATTTTTCTCCGTCGGTGATGGCGATCTCCTGCTGATAGGTTCAACCAAGAGAGCAGTGCAGGAGGAGCCTTCACCTATCTGGGGTTCCCTTACTGGCATTCTCATCCTTGTCTCTGTCAGGCTTATGTCGGCTGCCTGCTTCAGCATCCTCTCCAGAGCCTCGTCCTCTCCGTACTTTTCTACCTGGGCTGCGGCAAAGCCCACGTCATTGCCTGCCCTGACCTGGTCAGCGGCAGCATCCAAAATCACCTCCTCCCTGTAGAAGTCTGGTTGCTCGATGGGTGCTTTTCCTTTCAGGGACCTGGGGCCAGGTAGTTGTTTAGCAGCTTCCTTCTGCTTCCTAGCCTCAATTTCAGTGGCGATTTCCGCATTTTCAAGA
This sequence comes from Scutellaria barbata, assembly GCA_028654395.1. Lineage (NCBI taxonomy): Eukaryota > Viridiplantae > Streptophyta > Magnoliopsida > Lamiales > Lamiaceae > Scutellaria > Scutellaria barbata. The sequence continues at coordinate 18,785,597 of CM053652.1, read as the reverse complement.
TACTCAGGCCACTTTTTCTTCTTGAGATCCTTCAGAAATTTCTTTTGAAGAACCTCCTCTAGATCGTCCATGGCAGCCCAATTTAAAGCCCATTCCTCCTCCTTCTCCCAGTCAGGCCACTGGATCAATTCTTCTCTGCAAAGGTGCCTGTACTGCCACCAGGTGGTGAATCTATCCATCATCTTTGCAAACTCCTCCTCCAACTTCGGTATGCTGACAACATATTCCAGCACGTCCTCTCAATCCTCTTCTTCTTCATCACCTTCTTCATCATGAACAGCAGCATCCCCTGTCTGTTCATCCCTCAGTGGAGAATCAAACTCCACTTCTACTGCAGACTTCTTAACAACCTGAGTGGTGGTGTCTTCTAGTTCATCATCAGAAATGACCAGTCTCTGCTGTACATCTTTCTTGTGCTTAATCTTCTTCGTCACTTCGAGAGCTGGTGAGGGTTCTTCCATTCTCGAGCTGCTTTCCGACGATGATGAGTCGCTGCTGGTCCGGCGGAATGTCTTTTTTATCCTGGGAGTGCCCTTGGAACCCTCAGAGACCTCCCCAGCAGCAGTCTTCTTGGCAAAGACTCTATCCGCACCGTTGAACTTCCCTTTCTGGATAGGCTTCCCCTGGGACAGATCTACCTTCAAGTGACCCAGGAGGGTGTTCACGATAAGCCCATAGGTAGGCTTACCTACCTTCTTCTCCACCTCCTCCACCAGTCTAGAGAGTAGGTAGCTGGCCCAGTCCACCTTCTCCTTCTTCACGATGGCCATCATCATCCTGTACCTGAAATTGGTACACTTATCAAAGGAACCAAAGCGGTTCTCTATGATATGACAGCAGATGTCATGCAGCATCTCGAACTCAAGAAGGAAAAACTTCTTGCTGCAGCTTCGGGACATCCCCGCCGTGTCCTCCCTACCGGTGAAGATCTTTCAGTACTCCTCCAGTTCGTCTTCTCCATACGTGGAGAGGTCACTGGCATCCATGCCATCAGTGGGGAGAGAGAACACCTCTTCCAACAGCCCGGTGTCCACAGTAACTGTCACCCTACCGATTTTTGATCGGATCTCTGACCGATCTTCAGAGACCCTAGCCCGCTTGTAGAACTTTTCAACCTGCTCCTCTGCATAAGGTGCCTTGTGGTAGGAGCAGAGTCTTAGAAGGCCTGAGATGCGAAAACAGTGCAGAATGTCTTTTATCAACTTCTTCTTATTTCATTCCTCATCTACCATGTTGAGTAGGATCTCCCGGTCTACCAGCCTGCCGTTAACGACCTGAGTTTGTTTGGGTGCCATTTGTGAGAGAGAGAGAGAGTAGTCTGGTAACGAGAAGCTAGGAGAGAGATCGAAGAGTTAGGGTTTTCAGAGTGTGGAAAATGTTTAAGTGTGAGAGAAGAGTGAAAAGAAAACTCCCTTATATTTTGAATTTGATGAGTCTTGATCGAGCGGTCCAGATTTGTTTTGAATTTGAAAAGATCCTTGATCCATCGGTTGAGATTTTTGGTGCGGTGTTTGTGTGCTGAAGTACTTGATGTGATATTTTATGGATATCGAGGAGTTTTCTGCAAAAACGGCTGCTTGATACGCGGTAATTGTTCCCCTTTTCACGCGCTTCAGTTTCTGGTCCCTGCAGATAGCTTGGTGACCAGTATCGTAGCATCAGGGACTATCTAGGGACCTCGAGTAGTGACCTTAAGTCGCTGTTTCACCATTATTGCTCTGTTTTGCCTGGAGTTCCCCCTAAGCTGTATAATTATTTAAGCAGAAAAGATTACGATTTTATAGAGATATTTAACTCAGATTAATTATGCCTAGCTCGTTTCTGAGAAAAGAGAATCTTGATTCATAAAGAGGCTTCGTAAAAATGTCAGCTAGATGTAGATCAGTATGCACTTTCTCCAGAGATATATCTTTCTTCTCAACATGATCCCTTATGAAGTGGTGCTTGATATCTGTGTGTTTTGTTTTTGAATGAAGAATTGGATTGTGTGTGATAGCTATTGCGCTTGTATTGTCACACAAGATGGGTGTGTCTTTTTCTTCAATTCCATAATCCTTTAGTTGCTGTTGGATCCATAGAATTTGTGCACAGCAGCTTCCTACAGCAACATATTCGACCTCAGCTGTTGAAGTTGCTATTGAGGTTTGCTTTCTGCAGAACCGGGATACTAGCTTGTTTCCTAGTAGCTGGCAGGTACCACTGGTGCTTTTCCTGTCAATTTTGCAACCTGCAAAATCAAAGTCAATATAGTTAATAAATTTAATTTCCCCTTCTTTTGGGTACCATAGGCCAACTTCCTGGGTTACTTTGAGGTATCTGATGATCCGTTTGGCTGCAGTCATGTGTGATTCCTTTGGTGCTGCTTGGTATCTGGCACACATTCCTACTGAGAACATAATATCTGGTCTGCTAACTGTTAGGTAGAGCAGTGACCCAATAAGTCTTCTGTACTTTGTAACGTCTACTGTTTTACCATCACTATCTTTGTCTAGGCTTCCTAAGGTTATCATAGGTATGCTTACTATGCTCGCATTTTTTAATCCGAATCTTTTTATCAATTCTTTAGTGTACTTCACTTGATTGATGAAGGTTCCATTGTTTAGTTGTTTGACTTAAAGACCGAGAAAGAAGCTTAGTTCTCCCATCATACTCATTTCAAACTTAGATTGCATGAGACTTGAGAACTTCTGGCACAGTTCCTTATTTGTCGATCCGAATATAATATCATCAACATAGATTTGAACGTGCAGTATGCTTTCTCCATCTTGGATTCTGAAGAGTGTCTTGTCTACCTTGTCTTTCTTGAATCCCTTGTCAAATAGATATTTCGAGAGGGTGTCATACCAGGTTCTAAGTGCCTGCTTGAGTCCATAGAGAGCTTTCTTTAATCTGAAAACTATGTTTTCTGGATTGTCTTCAAAACCTGGGGGTTGCTCTACATATACTTCTTCGGCGAGTAGCCCATTGAGAAATGCACTCTTTACATCCATTTGATAAACGGTGAGATTGTTGTGAGCTGCGTAGGCTAGGAAGATTCTGATTGCCTCTAGTATTGCTACTGGTGCAAAAATTTCCTCAAAAACTATTCCTTCTTCCTGACAGTAATCTGTTGCCACTAGTCTTGCCTTGTTTCTGACTACTTGGCCTTCTTCATCAAGTTTGTTCTTAAATACCCATTTTGTGCCGATTACTGCCTGGTGAGTAGGTCTTGGAACTAGATACCACACCTGGTTCCTTTCAAATCCATTGAGCTCTTCCTGCATTGCTTGAATCTAGTTGGTATCTGCTAGAGCCTCCTCTATGCAGTTTGGTTCTGTTTGAGAAATAAAGCAAGCAAACATTGCTTCATGGAGGTTGCTTCTTCTTGTTCTTACTCCAGAGGTAGAGTCTCCTATGATCTGATTTTTTGGATGATTCCTTAGCCATTTTCTTCTTGCTTCTTCAACTTGCTGTTCATTTGGGTCTTCAGTAGGTTGTTCTTGATTATCTTGTGTAGCTTGCTGATTTGGGTCAGGTTGGATGTCTAATTGGACTTCCAGTTGAATTCCTTCAGGACGATGTATCTCCTCTTGAACCACTGGTGCTTGCTGGTTTGGGGTTGGTTCCTGTTCTCCAGGTTGCTGCGTAGGTACAGGTTGCTGATTTTGAGCTGATTCAATATTTTGGAGACTTGGTAACTCCGCATCAATATATTCAAACATGAGTGTTGGTATGCGAGTTTTCCCAAGGTCTTCATTGAGTTCATCTATATCAGCCTTTGTGCAATGTGGTTCATCAAAATCCACATGCACTGTTTCTTCTACAACAAGTGTTCTCTTGTTGAAGATTTTGAAGGTTTTGCTTACCGAAGAGTATCCTAAAAATACTCATTCATCTGACTTTGAGTCAAATGCCTTCAGGTAGTCCTTCCCATTGTTGAATACATAGCACCTGCAACCAAAAATGTGGAAATGTTCAATATTTGGAGTGTAACCAAACCATAGTTCATAAGGAGTTTTATCTAGATCCTTATTGATAATGCATCTGTTCTGGGTGTAGCATGTTGTGTTGATTGCTTCTGCCCAAAATCTCTTAGGTAATTGTGCTTCAGCTAGCATGGTCCTCGCAGCTTCCTTGAGGGTCCTGTTTTTCCTCTCTACAACACCATTTTATTGCGGCGTTCTAGCTACTGAGTACTCATGTTTGATTCCATTGTTTGAGCAGTACTCTTCAATAAACTTGTTTGTAAACTCGGTGCCTCTGTCTGTTCTGATTTTTATAATATTCAGGCTCCTTTCGGTCTGCAGCTTCTTCAGTAACTCCGGTAATCTTTGCTGAGTATCAGATTTCTTTGTCAAGAATAGGGTCCATGCGAATCTTGAGTAGTCGTCCACCACTACAAGGGTATATTTTCTTCCACTCATGCTTATTGGATCCACTGGTCCGAATAAATCCATATGGAGTAGATCTAGCACCCTTTCAGTCGACCTTCGAACTTTTTTTTGAAGGAGCTTTTGGTCTGTTTTCCCTTTTGGCATGCTTCACAGAGACTCTCTTTCTTGTATACCAGATCAGGTAATCCTCTGACCAGCCCTTTTCTGGCTAACTTGTTGATTGATTTGAAGTTTAGGTGGCTTATCCGTTTATGCCAAAGCCAGCTAGCTTCTGATGATCCTTTTGCAATGAAGTAGGTGGCTGTGGTTACTGAGCTCCAGTCAGCTACATAGATATTTCTTTTTCTGCTTTCTGATAGTTTTACTTCCTTGGATTGACTATCCCTTATCAGGCACTTGTTGTGATTGAATTCCACTGAGTATCCTTTGTCACAAAATTGGCTTATATTGAGCAAGTTGTACTTCAGGCCTTTCACATATGACACTTCATTTATGTGAGTGTTTTCTTTGATGAGAGTTCAAATTCCTCTAGTGCTCCCCTTGGAGTTATCTCCAAAGATTACTTTGGGACCTTTGCACAGTTGTAAGTCTCTGAGAACTTCTTTGTCTCCAGTCATATGTCTTGAATACCCACTATCAATGTACCATATCTCCTTGCCATTTTCTGTTGTAGGTACCTGCAAAATAGAGATCACTAGTTCTTAGGTACCCATACATGTACGAGTCATTCTTTGTTAGTACCTTTTGGAATCCAAACTTGTCACACAACAATTGCTTTGTTGTCGACTTGGTGGCTTCGTCTATAAGCGGTATCCTTAGGATACTGTTTTGTGTGTGCGAACCGTGTGTACCCATCACTTTTGAAGTGAGGTCCTCCACCATACTTCCCTTGAGCATGAGCTCTTTTTGGTTTAGACATTATGGTCCTAGTATGTGTGGAGTAGAGGTTTCTGTGCAGCATCCTTGCAGGTTGCTGTTTTCTTTTGTTTCTACCAGTAAATTGATTCCGCTGTAGCCAGCTTTTGAAAACAGGCTTACTCCCTGTGGATGTATACATGGGTCTCTTGCCCTTGTCTATTGTTTTCTCCAAGCTTTCCATTGAGTTATCAGATAACTCTTTTGCCATTGAGGTTTCTGCTTGAATGAAAACAACAATTTTAGATGAGCTTGCTGTTTCTTGAGAGGTTCCAGCGTAGTATCCTAGACCTGTCCTATCAAAAGGACTTCTGGCCGACATAAGACACTCATTGGCCTCTTTAGCGGATTTTTTAAAGGTTCCTAATATTACTTGAAGGTCATTTTTCTCACTCTCAAGTTTGGCGATTCTTAGATTGAGCTTAGATGCCCGTTCCTGGAGGTCACTGCACTTTAAGCTACTGAGCTCATATGCAGATAGCTTATCAGCTAACTGTGAATTTTCTCTCCTGAGCATCTTATTTTCAAGTTTCAGCTTCTCATGAATTGAGTTTATCTATTCGAAATCGCTCATAATTTATTTTAGGGAGAGGCTTTTGTTTAGTTTTTTCTCTTCTTGCAAGGGTTGGATTGGGTACATTACCTCATCATCCTCGCTATCCTCTGCTTCCTGTGCCATCAGGCAAATGAGTGTCTCGTCTTCTGATGACGAAGATTCGCTGTCATTGTCAGAGGAGTCTGCATCCTGCTGGGTTTCCTTAGAGGGTTTTTTTTCTTTTTCCATCTCGCTGAGGAATGCTTTGATTTTTCTCCTTTCTTTTCTTCGTTTTTCCCTTTTCTGGGAGGACTCTCCATCTGGATATCGATTGACCTTAGGATGAGGACATTTTCTGGCATAATGTCCCGATTTTTGACAGTTATAGCATAGATCTGAAGTGTCCTGATTTGGTTGCTGGAGGCTGGGCTGTTGAGGCGGTGCCTGGTTTTTCTTGAAGTCACCTCTCCTATTGTACCTGATGAACTTCTTGAAGTTTTTTAGAAGAAGGGTCATTTCTTCATCAGTGCTTTCAACAGATAACTCTCATTGCTTACTACAGGTAGCTCCAGTCTCCCTCGTGCTCTTGGTTGTCAAGGCAGTTACCTTCGTGCTGGATTCTTCTGCCTCTTTCTTCCTTCTATTGATATTATACTCGAAGGCTTTTAGGTCAGAAAAAAGGTCAAAAGTACTCATTGATTTCAAATCCATGGAAACCCTCATGGCGGTAGTCTTGCTATCCCATTCCGCAGGTAGTGCTCTTAGCACCTTTATATTTTTCTCTTTTTGGGTATAGAATTTATCCAGAGACTCCAGCTCATTTACAATTTTCGTGAACCTCAGATCCATCTGCTCCAAGGTTTCCTCAGGGAGCATCTCGAACAGCTCGATTTCTTCGTAAATTTGTTCGAGCTTGTTCCATATATCCATAGCTGTTTTGCATGTCTTGACCTTACTGAAGGTTCCTTTGTCCAGAGTGACAAATAGGGCATTCTTGGCTACGTTATCCAGATTGGCTCGCCTTCTATCATCAGCAGACCATTCTTCTCTGGGTTTATCAATAACAGCTTGATGGGGAATGGCTCCTGCATCACCAACATCTACAGCTCTCGTGAATATAGGGTTGGGCTTGGTGATCCTTGGGGGTCCATCAGTAATGACCATCCACATTTCATCGTACATGGCTGAGAGATGTGCCTGCATTCTAATTTTCCAGTCATCATATTCTTCAATAGAGAACATAGGAAGCTTATGCGTATCCATGATATGATAAAAAGAATGTATGCAGATTTTCAAAAATTAGGGATCGGGGATTGACCAGACAAATTGGGTTTTTAATCCAACCTGCTCTGATACCACTTGTTGGTCCTAAGTGGTATAAGGTTAAGAGGGGGTGAATTAACCTTATCAAATTTTAACTTTTCTCCAAAAAATATTAAGTCTTTGGTTACAGGTAGCTAGAAAGCTTGCTGCGAAGTAGGTTGCTGCTCGGGCAGTGACCTCTGGACTTAGTCAGAGATAATAATGCACAGCGTAAATAATGTGATTTTCGAAGATAGGCCTTTAATGCAGTATGCTCAAGAAAAACAGACAGATATATATAAAGCAGATAGAACACAAGCAAGCTTATAAAGGTTCGAGGGTGGAGTAATCCCTCCACATCCTTTCTACTCCTTCTCAAGGAGGAAATTTGTTAAAGCAAGTTTGATTTACAATAGGCTCAGCTAATACAAACTCTACTCTACACAAAACTGTCAGCTCTATCCACACAGGTAGCTGCACAGTGAGCAAACTAAACGACCCACACAGGATCTCCACACAGGTTCCTTAACCCACACAGGATCCTTCCTCTTCTTTAGAGAGAATAACAACTTAGCAGAGTAAACTCCTGTCTAAGTGACTCTTAGTCAGTCTGTTTGAATAGGATATAAAAATCTTTAAATGGTCGAGTGCAGCAAGCTCCTTAAACTTCTAAAATTCACAAAGGTAGCTGGCTTGCTGTTATTTTGACTGAATGACTTAGATGTGAAGTTTTTGAGCTTGTAGATGAGTTGCTTCGCATAGGATATCTCAATTCTCGGACTCTTTCTTTCGGTGCATTCAGTCTTCAATTTATAGGCATCAGTGGGAATTTTGCCCGTTGAGAGGGCAGTTTTTCACTTGGTGAGGTGTCTCGCTCTGATTGGTTCTGCTGATCTTCTGGCACCTGCTCTGCAATGCCTTCATTCTGTTTTGCCATTGTCTTGTCCTTTTTCTGTGCAACTTCATTCTGCAGTCTGCTGTACTCTGTCCTTGCTGCTTTTTCACACATGGCAGTCACTGATTCATTGAAACTGGAATGACTCTACCGGCTAGTCAGGTTGCACTAATTTTAATGTATCTGGTAGTTTCCTCTTTGAGCGAGTAAGTCAGCTTCCTTGACCATCTACAGGTTCCTTGCAGCATTCTTTGAAGCTTGGCTACTGGTTCCTTGTGGCAGTATGCAGATAGCAGGGACTTGGCGTAGGTTCCTTTGTAGAGTCTTCTTCTCTTTCTAACATACTTGCCTTAGCTATTTTACATATGGAAACTTATCTGAATAGCTAATGCTCTAGTCTATTATACGTTTTGTCTCATCAAAATCTATTACAATGTATCCTATCATATACAAAATGTACTAGTGTAATCATATAATCAAGATAAATTAATACCAAATTACACTACAACCATTCCGATAAAACATTTGACCATAAAAGATTCTCATATCAAATTTGTCCAAAATTATCTTGGTTGTAACCTACCATTTATAATCTATATGAAACTGATAAAATGCAAACATTTGACCATAAAAGACTCCTGAGTTAAAACCCATCATTCAGATAGATGGGGGTAAATTAATGAGCTCGGATATTAATGAACTCTATAGAAGAGTTTGTCGGGAAATTAATCCCCAAGGGGTAAATAAATAAGAAATAAAAAAAGAGGAAGAAACAATCAACAACATAAGATTTTAACGTGGAAACTCCAAAATCGAAGAAAAACAACTACCCACCAAAGAGATACCACTATGTGAAAAATTCTTACAATCACACAATATTCCACTATTTATCTCCCAACACTCTCTACACTCTTACAAGCCTAGAATGATTCTCACATTCCTTAGAACACTCTTTACAAGAGAAAACAATGAAGGAATTTAACTAGAATCAAACACTAGACTAAAGTGTATTGATTGAGACACTTGTGACAAAGGTACTTAGGCCCTTAAATAGCCTTAAACCCCTCCCACTTTGTTCCACAAACACTTCTTTTATTTTAATACAAACCCAACAAACTCCACATTGGTAAAATAAAATAAAACTCTATTGTCTTCACCGACAATCATGATCCTCAAACTAGGGAACCATCATTCTCAAAAACAGAGAACACCTACTCCACCATATGAGTAGAACACTTAGAATCATCCATTCTAAGAATTTTCTTTGGTACATGTCGAAATTCCTTGTTGAAATTATGGTGCAACTTCTAACTGTTGGCCCTCATAGGAGTTCTTCAACCATCGACATAACATCCACACACCTTGCATCCATGCCAACCAATGCACGTGTGGATACACCAACATCCTCATAAGAAATCACTTCCTATAGTAATGTTAGCAACTTGTTCGGAGCCCTTTGCCGTAACCGCTCCATCTTGATCAGCTCCACCTTGACAGTTTCGCTTTATATGCCCAGGTTTCCCACACTTCCAACAAGCACTACTCTTGGAGTCTTTCTTCTTCCCTTTCCTAAGAGCCACAGCCACTGAATCTTCTGTTGAAGTTCGCCCTTCACTCATCAGCCTTCTCTCCTCAGAAAAAAGTTTTCCTGTGACCTCAGCAAAAATCAAAGTTTCCTTCCCATACATCAATATTGGTTTCATATATTCATAGGAATGTGGAAGAGACAAGATGAGCCTTAATACTTTATCCTCATCTTCAATCTTTACTCCAATTGCTTCTAGCTCAAAGATAATGCCATTAAGAGTACTTAAATGATCTGAAATTTTCGTACCTTCATCCATCCGCAAGGTATGAAATTGTTCCTTCAAGTACAACCGATTTGAAATGCCTTTTGCTTGGTACAGAGCCTCCAAGTTTTCCCACAACTCTTTGGCACCCGAAATCCCATGTGCATTTGCAAGAACATTCTTGGCCAAACACAAACGCACTGTGCTTGCAGCCCTCAGATCCAAATCCTCCCAATCTTCATCACTCATGCCAAAATCTTTGTTACTTGTGCCTTCTGGCCTTCCTCTCAGAGCCTTGTGTACACCAGATTGTATCAACACATCCTTAACTTGCACTTGCTACAAGCTAAAGTTGATTCTTCCATCAAATTTCTCCACATCAAACTTCATTGCACTTGAAGTCTTTGACATACTATTTCTCCACCCCTAACAGAACGACCGCCTCACAAGAGACCCCCGAATCTTTCTTACGATTTCTTTTCTGATGTGGAAGATCAGACAACGCTGCAACCACAGAGCATACTCAGAATACTAAGAGACCCAATCCGGGCTCTGATAACACTTGTTGGGAAATTAATTTCCAAGGGGTAAATAAACAAGAAATAAAAAAAAGAGGAAGAAACAATCAACAACACAAGATTTTAACGTGGAAACTCCAAAATCGGAGAAAAACCACGACCCACCAAAGAGATACCACTATGTGAAAAATTCTTACAATCACACAATATTCCACTCTTTATCTCCCAACACTCTCTACACTCTTACAAGCCTAGAATGATTCTCACCTTCCTTAGAACACTCTTTACAACAGAAAACAATGAAGGAATTTAACTAGAATCAAACACTAGACTAAAGTATATTGATTAGGACACTTGTGACAAAGGTACTTAGGCCCTTAAATAGCCTTAAGCCCCTCCCACTTTGTTCCACAAATCCGATGTGGGACAAACACTTCTTTTATTTTAACACAAACCCAACAGAGTTATCTATCGGAACAATACTCTTACCGATGTATTAACAACAAGTAGATCTACGCCAGGAGAATTAGTAATGCGTCAGGAGAAATTAGTACAAGAAGCTGTGGATACACTTCTTGATAATGGAATCCGAAGGCAACTGACGAGGGATGGTCATAATAAAGTTTATAAGTCTTTTTCAAATGTAATTGAAGGCAAAGAGGGAAGATTTCGTGAGACTCTTCTTGGTAAACGGGTCGATTATTCAGGGCGTTTCGTCATTGTCGTAGGTCATTCACTTTCATTACATCGATATGGATTATAAAAGAACTGATAAAATACAAACATTTGACCATAAAAGATTCTCATATCAAAATAGATGTTCATACAAAAATTAGGCTTATAGTATACATCCTAACAGACTTAAACTATAAATATTATATATATTGAGTCCAAGGTTTGAAGTTGAAACCACAATTGATTTGCACCTCCCACCCCGCGAGAGAGCGCCTTCATGTCAACCATTCTTATCTCCAACAAAGGGGAAAACCAATATAAACCAATGAAATTAGTTTCATTTTCCTAATGTGGGACAAGACACTTCCAAGCTCCCAAACATTCCAAAAAGGATCCAAAGTTATCACTTAAACCCATAATTTCTCATTCACCCATTAAATAATTTTGGGCAAGTTATAAACTGTCTCGAACATCTCTCAAAAGAGAATACGTTCCAATAAATTATTTTTTAATTTGGATACGGGACCCACATACAAAATTACCCAAAAATAGTAAAATTGCAGATTTTTTCCAACAAGATTAACATCTTTCACCAATTGTGAAAAGAAAAATCAAATTCACTTAGTGTTTTACTTTATTTGTGCGTATTTTATCAATGAAATGAAAATATGATTGTTTATAAATTAGTGCAATCAGTATATAATTATTTAAAATAAAAAAATATATGCATCAAATATCTATCTATTCAAAATCTCATGATATCTTTGTGAGTTTGTTAAAACTATATTTTTGTTGAAAGTTATGTCTTCGTAAGTTTTTTAAAACTATTTTTCTGTCTAAGCTGATATCTTCACTTCACGAAATGAAAACATATTGATTTATTTAAAATAAAAGAAATATCTACATGAAATATCTATCTATTCGAAATCTCTTGATATCATCGTGAGTTTGTTTAAACTATATTTTTTTGTTGAAAACTGCTATCTTTATGAGTTTTTTAAAACTATCTTATGTTGAAAGTTCATATCTTCATGAAATGAAAACGTATTGATCTATTTAAAATAAAAAATATCTGCATGAAAAATTTATCTATTCAAAATCTCTTTGATATTTTGTCATTTGTTAAAACAATCTTTCTGTTGAAATTTTTAGAGTATGTGCTATCTATTAAAAATAAAGCGATATTCAGGTGAAATATCGAGAAATTAAAAAAAAATGTTCATCTTGAAGATTTTGTTATTATTTATATATACACTACAAGAAAATTGTCCGACAGTGACGGAAAAATCCGTCACTAAAATTAAAAATTTTGTCAAAAACATGTATTTGTGACGGAACATTTCTGTCAAAATGAGCTTTGTCACTAAATTTTAGTGACGAATTTTATTATGTCGCTAAATTTGTAACAGAATTTCCGTCACTAAGATAAAAAATTTCGTCACCAGATTTGGTTGAGTAGTAACAAAATTAATGACGGAATATTGTGACGAAAATTATCCGTCAGTAATTTTGTGACGGAACCACTAGACCATTGGTGCTTTATGTAATAATATTCTATATGAATTTGTTTTATAAGTATTTAATTTTTAAATTTAAATGCATGTATTTTGTGACTGATTTAAATCTGTCACTATTTTGTGACAGAAGAATCCGTCACTACATAATTGTGACGGAAAATTCCGTCACAAATAAAAATAATCAAATTTATAATTTTTTTTAAATTTGAATTCATGTAGTGACGAATTTAAATCCGTCAAAAAATAAATCCGTCATTATTTTGTGACGGAATAATCCGTCACTACATAATTGTGACGGAAAATTCTGTCACAAAGAAAAATAATCAAATTTATGATTTTTTTTAAAATTTAAATTCATGTAGTGACAGATTATTCCGTTACAAAATAGTGACAGAGTAATCCGTCACTACATAATTGTGATGGAAAATTCCGTCACAAAGAAAAATAATCAAATTTATAATTTTTTTTAAATTTAAATTCATGTAGTGACGGATTATTCCGTCACAAAGAAAAATAATCAAATTTATAGTGACCGATTATTCCGTCACAAAATAGTGACGGATTTAAATCCGTCACTACATTATTGTGACGGAAAATTCCGTCAAAAAGAAAAATAATCAAATTTATAATTTTTTTTTTAAATTTGAATTCATGTAGTGACGGATTATTCCGTCACAAGTCCGTCACAAAATCTTTTCTATCACTATTCCGAAACAAATTTTTGACGGAATATTTTCGTCACTAAAATCCGTCACTATCGGGCAGTTTTCTTGTAGATATATATATATATGGTCATGCTATAGTAAACCAATGGTAGTGATACACCAATTATTTTAGCCATTAGATCTTCCATCATTGCATCATAATCCTTCATTTTCAATTTACCATTTTTATCTTGGTTCAAAAGTTACTGCAGTAAATAATAAAAAATCCCCCAAAGAGTTTAATTTCACATGCCAATGTAGTCTATATCTACCTTCTTCAACAATTGTATTTATCCGTCAATAGCAACCATAAAAGCACTATTAAATCTTCTTGTATTATAGAGCATGTGATGACGAATGATTTGAAAGCCATATTCAATATGTTTTATTTAGTATACATGTAATTCTCGTATTAACAAAAATGTTATGAGCACATCACTCAAGGTGATTGCATCCATGATTTTGTATGCAATATTGATGAGAAGAGTGCACAATTAACAATAACAAAATCAATAAGTTTCCATTCAAATAATAATATTAAATATTGAATTACATTTTTCCGTTACAATATAATTTATTTTCACATTTATATTATTATTTAAATTAAAAGGAGAGTGTGATTAATTAATTTAATAGTGCAAATATTAATTTAATTTAATAACAATAATGATATTTTTGCTAATTAATTAATTTAATACTACATTACAAGTATTAATTTAATTTCAAAGTTAATATTTGTATTAAAATTACTCATGTTAATTAATTAATTAAATACTAAATTTCCAATATTAATTATCTTCATAACAGTACTAGTTTCAATTAAATACTATTTAAAAATTAATTAATTAACACAATGTAGAATTAATTGTATGGGTATGATGTGAAGAGAGCTCATGTGAATTTTAACCTTGTTAAGAGGTCCAATGCAACCACAACTAAGAGTCGAGTCCAAAACTCAAAAGTTATCTTCATTTTCTTTTACAACAATAAAAAATGATGATGTATCAATACCATTGATGTATAGCAGAATTACCCATATATTTATAGATTTCCACTCATTTCCAAATTCATATTATTGTAAGATTTCAATCAACATATTTAGAGATTACCCATCAATAAGTCAGAATTAAGCCACATATTGCGACAATTATTATTTTGGGCAATTATGATTTTTCCATTCCAAATTATAATCATTGATAAATGTCATTTGGTTTCTTTGGCCAGATTTAGATACCAAGTTTGAGTGGGAAAACCTTCTCCTTACTATTAATTTTACTGTGTTTATATATATATATAAAAAAAAATTATATAGCCCACAATATATTTCTCAAAAGTATTATTAGTTGGTATTACTTATATACTTATAATATATTAGTTACATATTCATAAGTTATTACTTGTATAATTGAAATATATGTTTTAATAAAATATATTAATTGTATATTCATAAGGTATTAGTTATTTTCTCTTATATTATTTATTCGTATAACTGAAATATAGAGTTTAGTAAAAGATTTACTTAAAACATTATTTATTAGATTAGTCGTATTATTTAAAGATATTAGAATTATTCAATGGTATTCTAAAATTCCTTCGTTCTGGTGCAATAGCCTAGCGCAACAAATTTCTAGATTTTGCTGTTCCCGAATTATGAGATCAGAAAGTGGGCGGAAGAGGCATCTTCGGATGGGATCGTAGAATGCATCCGAATCCACGATGAATGGCTGGATTATAGCTCAGCGCTCTCTCGTAAGGATAGAGGCTAGCTTTTCTGGCAGTAAGTCTATTGGTTAGTAGTCTTTTTCGGTTGTAACTATCGCACATCCGCTGTCTTGACCCGTTCGGATAAGGGAAAACTCCAGAAATTGCTTCGAAGTAAGATCCTTGCGTTTTTGGGCAAGACAAGAAAGAAACTTGCCCTTTGACACCAAGGGATAAGAGCTGATTGCTGGCGATGACTTGGTGAACTAACCGCTTTCACTAACACAGCAGCTTCCAACTCCTTAAAGCACTACTCATATATATATTCATATCAAGATAAATATATAGAATGAGTGATATATATTTAAATAACTCTTTAAAGTTGAATATTTAGTTCCGTATAATTTGTTTGCTTATTAGTTCAGATAATTGAAAATTCTCCTCAATCATACTCAAAAACGTTTTTTATTCAGTAAAAGTCAAAATATATTTTCATTTCGAAACTTTTTTAATTTGGAATTCAAAGGGGTTTCGATAATCTCCAAAACACATACACAACCCTAAAAATATAGTTATTAATATCTTTTAGTTATATAACTAATACTTTTTTGGGTATACAAGTATTATATTTAATTGTATAAAAAAAATTCAATTGTACAAATAATTAAAACTTTTAAAAAACAAATAATAGACCTTTGAGAAAGTCAAGTAATACCTTATAGTAAAACTGATAATACCTTTTTAAAAATTAAAGGGATGATTACACCAAGTTTTTGTTTAACTATACACACCAACCTTTTTTGGCTACACATAACCCTAAAGTTAAAGATTTAAAAATTAAAGGGATAAATACACCAGGTTTTTAACTACACATCAACCTTTTTTATGGCTACACATGACCCAAAGTATAAATTTCATAACAAGATACAAATTTTAGATTAGTTTTTAATATTAAATTCAAATTTTAAAGTTTTTTAATAAAGGATTCAATTTAATATATGTTTTTTTTGGTTTAACAATTAGAAATTAGATTGAGTTCTCAATTCAAAAATAAATTTTTTTTCTTTTTCTTTTTTATTTTTACTTATATTTATAAATTTATTTATATTTCAATATGTGTTCATATTTTGAATAAAATAAAACAAGTTAGTACACTTTAAGAACAATCTTCATTCGACTTACCTTAATTTATGTAAAAAAAGAAAGAGCGAACGAAAATTATAATTAATTTAATTCATAAAATATAAATTATATTAAACTGATTAATATTAAAATTAGTTTTCTATACTTTTATCATAAAATTAAGAAAATAAAAGAATCTTAATTTTATGAATTCAATTATATATATATATATATAAATTAATAGAAGTCGAATGAAGATCATTCCAAAATTGTACTAATTTATTGTAATTAATTTAAAATATAAATATATATTGAAATATAAATAAATTTATAAATAAATAAATAAAAATGAATTTTATTATAAATTGTGAACTCAATCTAATTTAATAAAAAACTTTAAAATTTGGATGTTGCAAAATTTATACTGAAGTTAAACTATGTTAACCGTTGTACTTTAATTTATCCTGAAACTATGTTAACCGTTGCACTTTAACTTTTAAGGTCTCAATTTCCAAAAATACCCTTACATTAATACTATTTTCTATTAGAAATATTAATCAAAACTATTAACAGTATATTTTAACAATTCTTTTTTATTAAAAAAATTAAAATTAAAAATATATTTACAGAAAAAAAAAAACGTTCCAAAGAGCATAAAACCGACGAATTATTTTATTTTCTTAAAATTTATTTATAATTTTAATATTTAGAGTAAAATACACTTTTTTGTTTCAATATTTTATAATTTAATTTTATATTATGAATAAAATAGAATTATTTTGAAATTTATTTTTGTTATTTGAATTTAATATTTCTAATAAAACACCTTTTTAAATAAGTATATAATTCAAGTTTTACTATTTCGAATGCAATTCAATTCTTTAAGAGATTGTTTAATAACTTTAATTTAAATATAAAGAATAA
Organism: Scutellaria barbata; assembly: GCA_028654395.1. Taxonomy (NCBI): domain Eukaryota; kingdom Viridiplantae; phylum Streptophyta; class Magnoliopsida; order Lamiales; family Lamiaceae; genus Scutellaria; species Scutellaria barbata. The sequence goes on along the minus strand of CM053652.1, from coordinate 18,768,626 downwards.
AATAAAATTTAAAAAAAAATCTTTTTTTAATTTTATTTTGAAGGCTCTCAGATTTAGTCTCGTAAAATGGGCTAACTCACAATCAACAACATAGAATCCAAATATGATTTTGAGAAAATGAGTTTGTATTCTAGTTAGTAGAACTCTATCTCATAAATATATTTGTAATATCGTTTCACAAATATATTTGTAATACCGTTTCATATAAGTTTTGTAGTAAATTGCATTGAAGGAGATGGTAATAAATGATTCTAATTAAATATCAAAGGGCTGCCCTACTTTGATTCAGATTGTTTCAGCATTTTACCTGAATACAACCTAATATGAAGGGCCCCGCCATCTGCACATATATAGGCATTATCTAATACACATAGCCTCATTGCAAGTTGCAGCTGAATTTTATTTAATTTCCCTTTGCATCCACTAATTCTATCCAATATCTTTATTGCAAGTATTAACAAATATGCAAAGAATAAATTAAAAAAAAATGCAAAGAATAAATTACTCAAATGATTATTAACACTTATGAAAATGTGAAGATAGGAAGAGCCAATGAAGTAAAAGTATATCACATGGAGTGATATTGGATTCTGAAATAGAGAGTGCATATATTAGCTATGGTGAATTTAATTCTTTCAAAACTAAGAAGTGGGAATCAATCTCATCATGTGCCATTTCATATTGTTAATATTTATTTTAGATAACAATATTGGTGATGAAGAAGAAGAAGATTTAATAAGATTAGGAATCGATTCTACTTCAATGGAAACACTGCAAATAAACAGTGAAATGAAGACCTATCAAATCGATTCAAAATAAAGTTTGATAATTTGGAAAATCACTTTGTATTCAGAAAAGAGTCTCATTTTCTCAACTATATTAAGCAGAATAGAGTTAAAGAGTGGGATTTCAAGGAGAATAGAGAATAGAGAATAGAAAGAATCAAAATCATTATAATTTTAGAATGCATTTTTTTTCAAGTGTAAACAACCTTCTGAGCAAAATCACATGTCCATGGTTTTATGCCAAATTTCATCATTGGAGTCAAAATGAGACTTGTTTTCATTATATATATCGCATAAATTAGGACTACTTTTCATATATTTATTTTTATTAGGACTTTTTTGCAAATTTTATTAAATATGCATGTAGGGTTTTGTTTTATGTCTTATGTAAAGCCTATTGAGGCAGACTTTGATGAATCTACAAACGTTTTGAGAATATTTTCTCAATATTTATCTCCTAAGTTTTTGGTCACAACAAATCCCACTACACCATGTATGCTAGCTGCATCAAAAGTGTTTCTAATTGTAGGTTGATTCATAATATTTTAAGATTTTTTCACTCCAATAATATGGTAAATGATTTTATATTAGACTATCTTTATTCTTGTCTTAAATCATTTTCTTTTTCTTTTTATTTTATTTATTTTCTTGTAATATTAATGAATATTTCTTTTTGGTGTAAAAAGATAGTGCGTATTGTTGAAAATAAATGGCAGTCATTGCATTAAAATAGTGTGAAAGTTGCAGTATTTTTATGTGCACTCCTAGCAATACATCATGAGTTATATAAAATCTAAGAAGAAGCAATACTAAAAAAATTGAAAATAACATAAATGGCAAAGAAAAATGAAAGCATCATTATCCCCAAAAAAAAAAATAATAAAGAATATGTATATCAACAAGTAGGGGTACGAATTTAAGGGATCTAATCCTCAATTAAATGAATCCACTTGGTGATGACGATGATTTGTAAAAGAGACATGAAAAATGACTTTTCAAGAATTCCTCTAAAAGCTTGTAATAGTAATCATCTTCACATTGCCAGTTATGTCCCTTCATCATACGAATCTCATAGCCTACTAAAGAAAGAAAGAAAGTAAGGATAAAAATATATAAATATATTCCTCAACTTGCAATTCTCAACATCACCTTTAAATTTCATGTATATAAAAACACACATTTCTCCCTTGACTGAGGCATGCAGCTCTTCATTTCTCCTTCACACACACAATATTAACTAACTTCATTGTACTCATTTTTGTTGTTGTTTAGGGATGTCATCTACACGTGGGTCGTGGACGAGTAAGCAGAACAAGCAATTCGAGGATGCTATCGCAATGTTTTCCAAAGATTCACCTGATCGATGGCATAACATTGCGCGAGCAGTTAGTGGAAAATCAGTGGAGGAAGTTAGGAGGCACTATGAGGAGCTTGAGAAGGATATTATGAAGATTGAAAATGATCAAGTCCCTATTCCTAACTATTCCGCCACTCGAGGTTGTACCAACGAGCAAAGGTACGTACCTACATATATACTCTTGTCGTTTCGTAACATTTCTCTTTCGAAAGTCACAAAATTGGTCATTTTTCCATTGTAATAATCGCATTTTTTGTCCTAGAATCTTTACTTCAGTCGGAATGCTACATATATACTATGACTAATTTAGATGGTGTACCAGACCTCAAAATGATATACTCTTGACCATGTGACAATAGACAATTATTTTATTTGTCATCTAAAAATATGTGTAGCATATAATTCTAACTAACTTTGAGACAATAGAAAATTAAAATGAAAGAGACTAGTTTTCCTCTAAAGATTTGTTTTACTACAACCCTTGTAAGAGATCATCAATTTTGCGATTTTCCCATTTAATTATTTGATGATGACCTAATTATTCTTGATGCTAATTAACAGGCTTCTGAAGAATCTCAAGCTGCAGTGATCAACTTATCTCGAAACTCAAATCTTCATTGCCATATTGGGATTAGTGTATAAATATGGCGATTAATATTTGCACCTCATTTTGAAGAATCTGGTAGTGTTATATTCCAAGAAACATGGATGTACTATGTACGTACATTCTCTGTTGCATTATCTGTAACATGCATCTAATTGTGTATAAATGTATAATACTACTTTAGTTTGTGCCAATGTCATCTTGCGACTTCACATATAGCAATATTCTTGTCGTACTCTCATATATAGTTTGAAGAGTATTGTTCAACTAATACGAAAAATGTTAAAATGTCTACCGTGTGCAACTTTTAATATGTTCACTGATGACGTGTAATGATATCATCCTTAATTATTTATGAGAAAAAATGAAATTAATATGTTTATTAGATATCTGACACATTAATGACGGACACATATTAATATATTTACGTTGGGTAGAATCCCAGGACTCAACTAATACACATTCAAGTACACATGAGTTGGAAAAAAAAAAAAAAACCAACTCAGATCCACAAAATAAAACTATTTATATAATCTATACATGAACTGGGAAAAGGAAAAAAAAAAACCAACTCAGATCCACGAAATAAAACTATTTATATATTTTAGTTTGATCTACTAAATGAAAGTATAATATTAATTTTTGTAAGCCATCAAATCTCACTCATATCTAGAGCTGTCGAAACGGGTCGACCCACAACCCACCTTAACCCACTTTTTGGCGGGGCGGTGCGAGGCGGGCTTTTTATTGAGCGGGCTTTTAAATCCCAACCCACCGGTGGGTCGTGGGTTGGGCGGGCCAACCCACTTTGTTTTTTTTTCTTCTAACCATTATAATTCACTATACATAAATACATTCTAATAGCTAATAAAAAATGCAAAGTGTTTGCAAATTAAAATGCAACATTCATCACATAACTATATATTGGACACTACAAGATATTCTCCTTGTTCTTCATCAATATTCTTCATGATATTGGACACTACAAGATATTCTCCTTGTTCTTCATCAATATTCTTCATGATATTGGACACTACAAGATATTCTCCTTGTTCTTCATCAATATTCTCCATAATATTGGACACTACAAGATCTTCACTAGGGTTTTCTACTATTTTTAGTATTTTTAATTAATTAAAAAAAAAAAGCGGGCCAGCCCGGCCCAACCCACTTCAACCCACGGCCCAAATGGGCCAACCCGTTTAGGCCACTTTTTTACGGGCTTCGAAATACCCGACCCAACCCACCTTTTATATATGACGGGGCGGGCTAGCCCAACGGGCCTAGCCCGTTGTGACACCTCTACTCATATCCCATGCATTTATTCATAAATTTCAGTATGCGTAATTTGTTATAAGTAATCACAATTCCAAATTTATATTAGAACATAAAAAATCAAGAAAAAATTTAAATTATTTTTTTAATTGTTTAAAAATGCAAATTATTTTGACAATTTAAATATTCACATAATAAAACGTTTTTTTTTTTAAATAATACTAAAAATTAACAAATAAATTAAAAATCATTCAATAAAAATAAATTTTGTAGTTAAATCTAAAAATTATTTTAAAAAATATATAAACCAGAAAATCGTTAACATTCATCTAAAAATAGATTTTGCTCCACTTCAGTGTAAAACTGCATCTCATTTCCAAACAGCCTGCATTATTTTTTGCAACAAAACGAATAATCAATAATATTCCTTATTACTATCTTTGGCTTGTTATATATTAATTAATTAATATCACTTATAGTTGGTCTTAGTGTACTAGTTGCTGAGTAGTGCTCGTGAAACGGTAATTACACGCATAGCATCTGTGAGTATTAATTTAAAAAATAAAAAAGGTTTGAACTTAATACCAAAAGAATAATAGTATAATACATAAAAGGGACAAAAATTATTGTAGAAATTAAAAATAAATAAAAGGTTTGAACTTAATACCATAAGGATAATATAATACGTAAAACGGACAAAAAAATATTGTAGAAATTAATAATAAATAAAAGGTGTTAAAGTTAATACGAAAAGAATAATAGTAATAATATTAATGCATAAAAAGGACAGAAAAAAATATTTAAGAAATTGGAGATGCGGGGTATCGATCCCCGTATCTCTCGCATGCTAAGCGAGCGCTCTACCATCTGAGCTACATCCCCTTTTTTTTTCTAATCTAGACTATATAATATATTTATTTTTTAAAATATAAAGTCAACATGTTTAATAAAGACAAATTAATTTTTCACCAACTTCATGTTTCGACAGTTGTAAGAATTATCAACTCTGTCAGACAAGCCCATAGGAAAGGTAATATGCTATTCTTCACTCAACAAATTAATTATGGCAAATGTTTTGGATAATTTTAGGGATCTCATTTTCTGATATGGATCTCATTTTATGAGATGTATCAGTTAGAATTATATATAAGAGGTTATATAATATTTTTGTGTATGTTAGCTATATTTTTTTATATATATGGTAATATTTTATATTATAAGATGCATTTTGAGTGAGTCAAACTAAAAAAAATGTGTAATATTTTTATGTGTATCAGATAATATTTTGCTATATATCAGATGATACTTTTTGGGTTGGGTTTGAGTTGAGATGGACTAAAAGAAAATATGTAATACTTTTATTTATATCAGATAATATTTTTCTAATATCATAATATTTTTCTTTATATCAGATAATACTTTTAGGTCGGATCGAGTCATTCAAAAAACACGAGAATTCTTGGTTGTTCAGGTGCTCTTCTCTCTCGTACAACATATAATACTTTTGTATATATTCAGTAATATTTTTCTATTTATCATGAAATACTTTTATACTATATACATATATTAGATAATAAAATATAAAAATATTACCCGTAATATAGAAAAGTATTACCTAATACATACAAAAATATTACCTAATTTATTTTGACCGATCGATCCGACGTGACCCATTTTACGAAATGAGATTCGTGAGACGATCTCTCTTACATTGTTTTGAAAATACTTACGTTTGATTGTTGATTACAATAATTGAATTGATTAATACACAAGTATACGGTGAACTATGTCACTTAGCAAGTTGTACTTAATGTATGCTCTATAAATTAACATTCTATAAAACATTTATAAATATGCAAGTTGGCTTAAGTTTTCCTTTAAAATCATAATTGTAAGACATTCTACGCAAGAACATGAGTCTACGTAAGTAAAGTGCAATAAGTTTTCAAACACTCAGGAAGATTTTCTTATTTTGGGCAATAGTTATAAAGTAAGCAGATACATAAGACACAAAGTTTATATCTCTTATCTCAAAAAGGAAATCTATCTATGAAATTATTGAAACATAATCCTAAGAAATAAGGTAACTGAATCCTGAGAATAAGGAAATGTAAGAATATATATACAAGGTTTCATACAAACTATACAAACTATACGTGATTTTACATTTTTTGATATTAACTTTTAAATATTGTACTTTATCATATGAACTTTAAATTTGTTGCATTTTACGATATTGAACAAATCATAGTCATTGATTTAAGACACGTGTACGGCTATTATTTGCTCATTACCGTAAAATGCAACAAATTTAAAGTTCATATGGCAAAGTACAATATTTAAAAATTTATACCAAAAAGTGTAAAATTACATATAGTTCGGATGGAAAAATGTTATTAACCCTATATACAATGTCCTAAGAATAAGTCGAAAAAAGTTAATTGTAAAAATAAGGAAACCAAATCCTAAACATCATTCACGGTTAGCATATATTTTATGCATTATTCATGCTTCGTACATATATATAAATTTTACTATTTTAATATTTTGATATGAAAATATTACAAAAATAATTTTACATTTATTATTGATTTATAATTTTATTTTTTTTCTTGACTCTATTTTTTCCCTTAACCATATAAGTAATTACCTAAAGAGACCCTCCCAACCTAGCTCAGACACTCTATGATCCTTTTTAAAATATGCTACTTTGTATTTTTAAGTATCCAACATTTGAATTTATCATTTTATTCATCGAAATCTTTAATACCAGATCGATAAAAAAAAAAAATTCATAGATATGTTAACGAGTATAGTTTACTCGTTGCATAAACTTAAAAACTAACATTAATGGTCACATTTTTTTAATGTTTATGAAAAAAGAATACTAAAAATAAAAAGTTTAATTAACAATGTCTTTTTTCTTTTATGGGTTGAAAAAGAAAACGAAACAAAATACCATGTGTTTCATATGATCCATGACTCTTCAAACAAATCAAGGAGTTTTTTGTGATGTGGAACAGCTTGCGTATGCATTTTTGACAGTTGAGAATCGAGCAAAGAGAAATCGTCAATAGAAATCGAAACAGTCATAGCTTTTGGAGTTGGGCTTTGAATAACTTTTGGAGTTTGGTAGCCTGTTGGACCCTTTATCTATTCTAATTAAAAAAATTCTATTTTCTTTTTATTTTATGTCTTTTCATTTAGAATTTTGGTCTCTAATTACAACTTTATTTGGATTGTAATGATACTTTTGAATATTTTATTTTGAACTATATTTTATGTGGTAAGTGATGATTGTTGGACACTCGACCCGAGCTGGTCAGCACATCGACTCTGGACGGTTCGAAGAGAGCTTTCGGGGCGTAGTTCATTAAGCCGGTTAGGATGTTATACTTGGACGTCAGATAGGCGAGAATTAAGGAGTAATGGGCACGATCCCCACTACTTGGGCTCCTTTCTAACTATAAATAGATGTAATTTCAACTTGTAAAAGGTTCGAACCTTAATGTACTAAGCACTAGAGAGCTGTTTTCTCTATTTATATTGCATAAGATCATGTCCGTTCACTAAAATCGTTCAAGATCAGCCGAGCTAAATTGCCCGAGTAGGCCCCGGGTCAGTGTTTTTTTGCATTTCCTTTCACATTTTCAACATTATTTTTCCATTCGATTATGCTAAATTCATCCATTTTCAATCATTTCGGGTGTTCGAATAGAAATTTACCAATTTATAAATTCCAACGTCAACAATAATTAGTTTGGAATAAAAATGAAAGAAAAGATCTTGTTTGATTTTAGTAAGAGCACTTTTGTCCATTCATTTTTATTTTCTTTTTTGCGGTAAAAAATCTTTTGTTATCTTTTAAAACTATTTCAAGTCAGTACTAATTTATCCAATGTAATCTTTCATATTGGATACATATGAATGAAGCCCGTCCCTCAACTTTATCAAAAAAACTAAAAAAATTACAAGGCGTCATTTCACCATCTAAGGTTCTTATAAAAATATAGGTATACGAAGGTTTTTTACACCACAAAACAACGGCGGATGGAGCTAGGTAAAGGGGTACAACTGTACCCAAAATGATTTATATATATATATATATATATATATATATATATATATTTTTTTTTTTTTTTTTAATATTTCTTAAAATACCATTAAGTTTTAATTTAAATGATTTCCCCAATTTCACTTCCAAACTTCGTTTTATTCCACTTCCAAAACTTTGGGAAGAGAGAGAAGTAGAGAGCTTAATTCTTGTGGCATTTTTAGATATTTTTTCTTTTAAATTAATTTATCTATTTTATTTATTCATATAATATATATATATTCATATTTATTGTTTGATTTAGATTATTATTTAGTAAATTAGATGTTGTTTATTTATAATTTAGGGTTTGTGTTTTTTATGTTTATATGAAATTTATTAATTTTGTGACAAATGTGTTGTTATTCTTTTATGGATTGTAATTGTAATTGTTAATTTACTATAAAATTGATTTTATTCTTATTATTTACCATCATTCTATTAGGATGAGAATACTCCTAAATCAAAGAAAATAAAGGCAATGGAAAAACAACCCGATCTTCGACAATTTATGTTTAAGAAAATAAAATCTCAAGGAACTTCTTGTTCTTCAGTAAGAGATATCGAAGTTTCTCAAAAAGATGGTGAGTCTCCTTCTTCTCAATTATTTAATTCACCCCAAATTGAAGGAAAAAAAATGAAATCAAGTGGTTTAAGGGAAAGTAGAATGACATCAGAAGAGGAAAAAAATTTATATGATGTCGAATTTCTTCCTCATAATCCAGGGAAAAGAATTAATATAATGGATTATCCTGCAAAATAGCGAAATGCAATGAGAAGAGCATATATTCTTAAAGAACCATGTCAACCAAAAACTCATGACTTCCCTTAAAGAGAATTTGGAGGTATACGTTGATTTAGTGTCTCTTGGTACAAAAAGTATGATTGACTTGAATATAGTATTAAGAAAGATGCAGCATTTTGTTTCGTTTGTTACTTGTTCAAAAATGAAGTGTTTCTTAATGTGGGGGAAGATGCATTTGTTAATGAAGGATTTAGATCATGGAATAAGTCGGGTAGGTTTGAGAAGCGTGTGGTGGGATTAAAAGTGTTCATTATCTTACTTATGAAAAATATGTGAATTTAAGAGATTCAAAAAAGAAATCAATTGTATTTGCTTTTGATAGTGCAAGTGATATGATTCGAAGTGAGTATGAAATTCATTTGAAAGCTTCACTTAGTTGTTTGAGATATTTTTTGTGCCAATGGCATTTGATGGGCATGATGAAGGTGAAGAATCAATTAATTAGGAAATTTTTCTTGAGCTTTTGAAATGGCTAGAAGAATATAATGAAGTTATTAAAGGTGTTATTTTTACAAATATTCTAGGTAATAATCAAATGGTGTCTCCATAATTCAAAAACATCTCATTAAATGTTATGTAAAAGAAACAACTAAGCGCATTATAGATTACTTGGTGATGAATATTTTGTTATATTGGCCAATGAGTCAAATGATGTATCTCAAAAGGAATAATTAGCTCTTTGCTTATGTTATGTTGATGGTAAAATAAGAATGGTAGTGGAGCGTTTTCTTGGACTTATACATGTTGGTGATATCACTTCTTTGACACTTCAAAATACAATTACATCTTTGCTTGTAGAGCATTCATTATGTCCATCTAAAATTCGAGGATAAGGGTATGATGGGGCTAGCAACATGAAGGGGTGAGATTAATAGTTTTAAGACTCTGATTATGAATGATACGTGTTCACTATTTTCTTTTAGCTACGCCCGCAAGTGTACGGTGTAAATTGTAGGAGTGGTGAGCAAGGTCGATCCCACAGAGACTATCTATCTAGGCACTAATTAACTACTCAAATTCGGCTCTCACTTTTATCTAAGTAAATCAAATTTCATCAATTTCAGATTAATTAAACAAAAACAATAATTATGTAAATAAATTAACTCAAGAATCACAGAGATATAAAACAGGTTTTAGGACATGCTTTCATCTAATTCTCATCAAGATATCACTTTAATCAATCCAAGTTCATTAATCAATCATCATATATGAGCAATCACACATATCAATTAATAGCTCTCCCGAGTCAATTAATCAGTTGATTATTATGTCATCAAAGATATCTCTACTCAATCTGATAGAAACATAACAACTCCCAAAAGCATCCAAGATTGATTTCACATCACATAAATTCCTTAATCTTCCGATCTAAGTCTTTTTATGTGTCATGTGTTTATTCTTCCATAATTAAATCTCATCTCCCGAATTTTGATTCAATTATTAAAACATACTCAATTATTGGCTAGATAATCAAACAAACAATCAACTCATAAACACACAAATAAGATGAATGATTATGAACATTGAATTACATTAAAGATTTATCAAGATTCGAATTAAACTACTAACAAGCCCTAGAAACCCTAGAAATTAGCTAGACATGATTATTCACAAACTCATAGACAAGATTGAAAATATCATATCTAAAAACTACTAAGAAAGGAAAGATTAAAATCTTAGCGACGATAATCTCGCGCTTCCTTCTTGAATCCTTATTCTTCTCTCTCTGTGCTTCTTCTCTCTGCCTCTTTTCGCCAATAATTCTCCCTTTTTCCGCTTCTTGGGGTCTTATATATCAACTAAACAACAAAATCATGCCAAAATAACTGATTTGCTGCGCGCCCGGGCACGGCCGTGCTACACGGCACGGTCGTGCCCCATCCTTCAGTTTCCATCACGCGTTCTGGCATGGTCGTGCTACACAGCACGGTCGACTGTGCCCCATCCTCAAGCCTCGATCTTTCATCAAGCACGGTCTAGTCGTGCTATTCAGCACGATCACGCTCTCCTATGTGGTCATTTCACTCGAAACTCGTACTTTTTCTCATTAAAATCATGAAACTAAGCACAAACTCGTCAAAAGCATCTTATATACGAATAATCTCAATAATCACCATAAAAATGTAGCCAACACATTCAAATGAATACATAAACATACGCAAAAATAGGTGAAAATTGGTACTTATCAATACTCCATGTGCTTACTAGTTTGCTCTCAACTTCAATTAACACTCGTTGATGTTATTAAACAAAGCAACGATTGTGGTTGGCCTTTTGAAACACTTGCAAATTTGTTAAATATAGTTGGAGTTTCTAAGCGAAGATAAATGATTCAAGTAGTTCAAGCTCAAAAAATTATTCAAGCCTTGTAAATTGGTGAACTTGAGAGTGAGTCAGGTTTGAATCAAGAGGTTGGTTTGAAAAGATTTGGAAATACTTGTTGGGGGTCTCATTATAAAATTCTTTTCAATGCTATCCATTTGTTTTTTACAATTGTTGAGGTACTTGTCATGGTTTGGAAGAATGCTTCATTTTCAGAAGATAAGGTAAAAGCTCAAGTCATTTTGCTCTCATTAGAGTCGTTTGATTTTGTTTTCATAGCACACTTGATTTTGACTAGTTTTGAGTACACCAATGATTTGTGTCTTGCTTTGTAAAGAAGAGATCAAAATATTGTTAATGTTATGTCTTTTGTTTCTTTAGCCAAGCAATTATTACAAAAAATAAGGAACTATGCATGAGAAACTCTCTTGAATAAGATCATTTTATTTTGCAACATGACATTGTGGTTCCCATTATGGATGCTCCTTATAAGGCAAGAAGAAGATCAAGATGTTTTGTACAACAAGAGACGAACCTTCAACATTTTCGAGTTCAAATTTTTCTAGCAGTGATTGATTTACAACTTAATGAACTCAATGATTAATTTGATGAGGTGAATATGAAATTGCTTACATGCATGACTTGTTTAAGTCCTAAAGATGATTTCTCTTCTTTTGACAAGAAAAAAGTTATTAAACTTGCCACATTTTATCCATCTGAATTTTCAAATATTGATTTGATGACTCTTGAATGTCAACGGGATATACTCATTGAAGATGTGCAAAAAAATGACAGGTTTCGGGATTTGCATGATATTGACATCTTTCAAGGATGCTAGTAGAAACAAACAAACATGTTATCCTGTAATTTTTTTTGCTCATTAAGTTGGTATTGATTCTCCCGATCGCTACTGTAGGTTTTGAAAGAGTGTTTTTAGGAATGAGTTATATAAAAAATAATTTGAGGAATAGTATGGTTGATCAATTATTAAATGATTGTTTGGTCACTTTCATTGAGAAAATATGTTCTTACAAATTTCTAATGATACTGGTCATAGATTGTTTCCAAAAAAATGAAGAGCCGACGAACCAAATTGTAGCTTATAACTTGAATCTTTTGTAATATTTTATATATTTGATTATCTTGATTTGTAAGACTTTATATATGAAACAATGTTTATACGTAGGTTTTTTTCTATTATCTATTATTTATTTGTTCGTATCCCCAATTTAAAATTTCTGGATCCACCACTGCCACAAAATATAAATTACTTTCTACCATATTTTATTATCAAAGTCTAAAATAATTTCATAATTCATATAGGGTTACCTGATATGATCTCTGATTATATAGGTTGCACGATATCGATCCATATAAAATTTTACAACATGATCCATAAAGGATACACGAGATGATTTGATTCAATAGAGTTACACGATATAATTTATATACAAATATACATGACATGATCTATAGAGTTACACGATATCAGAATTCAAATAAAGTTAACAAAAATTTGACTTTGTTTAACCTTTTATCGGATTTATACTATTTGGGGGCAAAATAGTCAATTTATTGAGATGTGGTAAAAGAAATAACTTTTGTTATGTTTTTATTGAAAAATAAGTTCTTATATGTTTCGGGGTATATTCAGTTGCTATTCCAAAAATATATGATTGTATTTCATAGAAGGATTTGATGAATGTTTTGAAGTTCATATTGATAAATTCATAGATAATGTTCAGATTTATAAATTTAAAATCAATTATTTTCATTTTAAACTAAATTTTGAATAATATAAAAGAATTTTGAATCCACACCCGTTTAAATAGATTTAAAATACATTGATTCAAATATTGTATTCAAATATTGTATTTCAAATTGATGAATAGCTTAACAGAATCTTTTGTAGTCCGAATCAAGTATTTTGTAAATTTAACGCATCTGGCCAATCTCAAAAAAGTACAATAAAAAACAAAATATCACACTTGGGCCTCTATTCAATTCGAAGCAAACAGTCTGATGAACATTCTTGTGAGAGACTTACATTAAAAACAACATTATTTTGGAATTATGGCAAGCTAGAATACTCTAATCCGGTTAAACAGCAACAAAGTACAAAATTTGTATCTTTCTTACCAAATTAAAAGTTGGTAGGATATCAAATTAGCAAACACATGCATATTAATTAATTGGTTCATGATTAACAATATCTATACAAACATTCCTCAAGCTAATTTAATAAAGAATAACAAATAAATAAAAAGGATTTAGCCAATTAGGGCGGACCTCCTTTCCAGGATCAGTCGCAAAATTCAGGAATTGGGTTTACAAAAAACCATGATAATAACAACAATAAATACTAGTTTTTGGAACCCAAAAAAACACAAAAAAAAAAAAAAAAATTATATGCAAGAATCTTACTGGAATTAAGAACAAGGTTAAATTAATTATTTAGGAAATTAGAACATAACTAGTTGTTAGTAACGTAAGCATGCATATGCAAAATAAGTAGCAGTTCCTACTCCATCTATCAACATAAAATTCTACAAAAATAATTAAATACCATAAGAAAGATATAAATTCCTGAGTCCCAAATCTCCAAATCCAATTTAGATTTGAACAATGAGGAATATGAAACCCTAAATCAGAATTCTTGAGGAGGAGGAGTACTAGTTTTCTTGGAAGCAGAAGAAATCTTGTTATTATGCATCCACACTTTGAAGACCTGTCTCTTAACCCCAACCTCTGCGCAGAATCTCTGCAACTCCGAATCGTCCTCTCTCGGAATCCTCCACCCTATCTTCTCCGCGAACACCACCATCTTCTCCTTCTGCTCCGCCGTGAACTTCGTCCGGAACCTCTTCTTCCCGGCGAACTGCGGCGGAGGCGGCGCCACCATGCCCGAATTGAAGGGGTTGAAGTTCAGCTCCTCGCTCGACGAGTCGGTGCCGGCGCTGCCGCCGCCGTAGGCCATCTTCACCGGCTGCACGGTGGAGGCCCAATGCGCGACGGCGCCGTGGCGGTGGTGGCTCATGGAGGGGGAGGGCAGCGGCGGCGTGAGGTGGAGCATGGAGGAGCCGTCGTGGTGCTCCTTCCGGTGGAAGTTGCGGTGGCAGTTGCAGGCGGCGCATTTTAGGGCTTCTAGGGTTCCGTCGTCGCCGCAGGGCATGAACTCGCCGCAGCCGTCGGTGACGGTGCCGCCGATGTTGGCGGCGTGGTTCTTTAAGCACTCGCGGTAGCTGATTCGCGGGTTTCCGGGTTTGGGTTTCGACCCACCCCCGCTATTCGGGTCGAAGACTCTTGCCTTTTCTAGTGGGCTAATAATGGGGTTTTGGTTTTGAAGATCTTCTCCATTTAGTGACATTTTAGCTAATTAATTAATTAAGAATTATACTAGTGCAATTCAAGAGACTAGTAGAAGTGGTAGTATTAAATCTAGCTAATAACTTATAATGATCTGCATAGCATTCTATTTAACATTAATTTAATTTAATTTCTAGCTAGAGTTTGGAAGAAAGATATATACCTTGATATGAGAGAGAGAGAGAGAGAGAGGCACAAAAGCATGTGATCAAATCAAAGAAATGAACCTCAAAGAAATGAAATATCACCTTAATTAAACCCTAGCTCTCTTCATTAGAAGCAAGAAAAGATAAGAATGAGAAGAAGATAGGGAATCTTAGGAGGGGGTGGTGGGGGCTGGGGTGTGATTGTGTTGCAGTGGTTCCAACAGCCAAGTGAGTGTCCAACAAGAGACAGGTTGGTTGCTTGTAATGAAGCTGAGGAGGGGGAGAGAGAGAGTAATGAGAGAGAAGGAAATAGAGAAGTGATGAGATTAAGAATGGAAGAGAAATCCGACAAAGTCATGTTCGTCCCTCCCACGCCCTGCCACTTGGTCCCATCCCACCCTTTCATTATTGCTCTTTCTTTCTTTCTTATCTTCCCATTACAACACTACTACCCACTCACCCCTATATTTCCTTTTCACCATTCACTTCTTTTCCCATTACATATTTCATTTTTCTCCATCATATTATCACTCTTCCTATTCTCCTCATCAATTGTGAGTATATTAATATATGTATAATTGATGTGTCACAAATTTAGTAAATTTAATAATTTTATTTTTTATATTACGAGAATATGAGAGTTGTCCATAATATTAATATTTCATTTTTTATCTTTTGAAAAATGGTACTTTTAAATATTCTTATATGATTATGTTATGATATTTTTGAATAAAGTGTTACATGTCCAAGTAAGTATTAATTTTAAGTCAAATTACAACTTATGTTTGTAAAACAATGTTATGAAGTAGATAGACATATGATTTTAGCTTTTACTTTTTGACAACTTCAAAGTTTTCAATTTTAGTAGTGATTTTGTCAATTTATGAGGTTTAGTGGAAAATTAGTTGAATTATATTTGATTTTAAAGATTCTATATCATTAGGTAAATTTTAGTTTATTGAAGGATGATATTAAAAATAACGAAAACTTAATATATGAAGGGTTTAAATGAGATTCTTATAAAATCGTTTCATAAATTTAATTTAGTGAAATATGTTAAATCATATATAATTTATATATAAATTTAAAAAAATTAATTTGATATAATTATATGTATATGTGGGTCATCTCTCATGCAAAAGTAGTCAATGAACTTTTATTTGGAAGACCATTAAATTTTGAAGTAAATTTTTTATTATATTTGATATTTTAAATTAATTACCACACGTTATGTATGTTTAATAATATCACTAATTAATACATGATATGTATTAAATATTATGTAACATTAAATGTAACACCGCATGTAATAAAAAGTTTAGATTCTTAAATTTCATCCAATTAATTTTTGAATGAGTAGGTCTCTTGTACATTTGGTGTACATACAATCTGGGTCGATTCGGGTCGATCCGGATCCGCACATTTTTGATTTTTTTTTTTTTTAACTTCCAGGCCAAAACCTTTATGTACAAAGTTGGTGACCTTTATATACAAATTGTGTGACCTTTATGTATAAATTCTGTGACATTTATGTTAAATAACTTAGAAAAAAATGAAGAATTTCAACAAAATTTGTACATAGATATTTTTATGTTATATTCATATGACCTTTATGTATATTTATGTGATTTTTATGTATAAATATTCATACCTTTATATACCTTTTATATATTACATAAAGGTATAAATATTTGTACATAAAGGTCATATAAAATATATATAAAGGTCACATGAATATTACATAAATGTATCTATATACAAATTTTGATGAAATTCTTCTTTTTTTTTTCTAAGTTACAATGCATAAAGGTCACAACATTTATACATAAAGGTCACAACATTTGTACATAAAGGTCACCAAATTTGTACATAAAGATCAATATATAAAATTTATAAAAAAAAAAAAGAAATTCGCTGGATTCGGGTCGGGTCGACCCGGATTGTACGGATCTTAGATTCATGCACCAGGTGCACAGGAGAATTTGTGTTTTTGAATATAGGCAAGGTGGCCACTATTTAACTTAATTATCAAAAAATTATGTTGATTATTGAGCATTCCGTATTGAAGAATGTATATTTACTAATTCAAGTATAACGTTTGCTTCATTTATTTCTAACAGATATAAATCATAGTAGAAGATACAACACATTAAATAGAAAAATATTATGATTCCAAAAAAAAAAAAAAAAGAGTGGAGTAATGAATGGATAAGTGATTTCTGAACCTGAGATTTGACCTTTGTCAGCCTTTATTATAAATTAATTGTTAGCAGAAACAATACAATCCATCCATTCTGATTCACAAATATAATGAAATTCTCTCATCACTTTTTATTAAAAAAAAAAAAATAGACGATTCCATCCACTATTAGAGCTAAAAATGTCTGATGGAACCTTTAACCCATTCGGGAAAGAATTATTAAAGACGTAAAATACCAGAAATTAATGCTGGAAAATGGGGATTGAAAAATAACATCACATCATGCAATATCTGTAGATAGATATGAAATAATAAAAATATCAAACATTTAAATTAAATGCAGGAAATGTGTGGAGGGTATAGTAATAATAGCAGTGTAGTTTGTGAGGCCTGCAAATGTAGCAGGTAGGCAGCAGGCTGCACTCTCATGCATGCTTTCCCCAACCAATGTTTTTTACCTCTCTCCCTCATTTACTTTCTCTCTCTAGTCTGCTGCACTCTGCTTCGGGACTTGCTAAGCCTATAGATGTTAAATCTTGACCTTTTTTATTTGTTCAATCTAATTAATTTAGAGATAATAATCTTCATTTTTCCAACTTGTTATCATGAAATTTTTGGTATTTCAGTGTTATTGTATTATAAGATGTTCATTCGGTTCACAAAATCGAAACCGTACGTGAAACGAATCGAGATTAATGATTTAAAAAATTGTGCTTCGATAATTTGGTTTTGCTTAGAAATAATTTTAAATCGAATACCGACAGTTCAAAGGGACGGTTAAACCATCGGTTATCTTTTTTGTTTTTGTTTTTATATTATATATAATAATATTATGTATTTAAGTTATTTTACACTTTCATTTTAAGTTGTATTGATTATTATTCTTAATTTGTATTATAAGTTATAATTTTTTTAGATATATGATTTTTATTTCGTTATATTTAAATTATAATATCTTATATTTTAAGTTGTTACTTGTAAGTTGTAAAGTTGTGTTGTTGTAACTTGTAAATATAAGTTCTAATTTTTCGTTTATATCAGAATATCTACTCAAACAAAATTATTATGTTGTAATATATGGATAATTGTAATATTTATATGCAAATTTAATTTAAAAAAAACTAAAAAAATTAAAACATTTAATTTTTTTTAAAAGATATTAAAACCATCAAACCAGCGGTTCGAACCAGAACTGTCGATTTACAAATCGAAACTGTAACACCCCGTTTTCAGAAAAATATGCATTGCCTATTTTATAAATAAATTCAAATTTTATTTTTAAATAATTCGTTTTGTTAATAACCTCTATGACAAGTTTTACAATTTATTAAGAAGAAATGAGCTAATATTTTTTTATGTTTAAAAAGTCTTATAAGATAGCTATCCGAATAGACCAAGTTTGATCTGCACTCGATATGCACAAGTAAAGAAATGATAAAAAAAATAGATAAGTTACAATGAAAGTAAATTTATTTTTATTATTTTATATAGTTTATGTACAATAAATTATGTGACTTATATGATATATTAAGTTGAACATACTTGCATGCATAATTATGTGATTATAATATTATCAAGACTCTAATTTAAAAATGTGCAAACGAATTTCAAATCATGTCATCTTATTTATGTGTGACACATATTTGATTAATTTTTCATGAAATAAATATTATGTGTCACAATTACATTTAGGATAAATACACTATCATGACCATACCCTCATTTGTATCACAATAGATAAAACAATACTTAATCTCTCATGCCTCTATCAAATCTACTATAACTCTCAATGTCACTACATGATATTACATCTTAAATTTTATACAAGTGATATATATAAATATGTATACACATGTATTAAATTATGATTTGTACACTATATATTATATATAAAAAGGAGAGACTCCACATTTGAGTTTTTTATTTCTCATTTCGCAAGATGCACGGTCTCTCTCTAGCTAGTTGCTCCTCCTTCTCTCTACACTTTTTTCCCTCTAAAAAATCTTCATTCCCATCTTCAAACAAGCTGTCAGTGAAGAATCAAAATCTTTTCAAGACAAGATGAGAAATCAACCTCAAATTAAAATCTTCTACCAAGTAAGTTTCAAGAACACCTAATTTGTGCATTCAAGAGGTAATTTTGGGAAATCATCACCAATCTTCTTTCTTAAGAGTATGATTGGGTTCTAAATTTTGAGTTGCATGTAAGATTTAAGGGAGATTTCCTACAAATATGATCAATTTTGTTGAATATCTTGTTCTGTGTAGTTAATCTTCAAAAGTATGTCATTTTGTGTGTTGATTGAGCAAATACATGTTGAATTAAACTTTGTATGTTTGATTTTTTTACCTAAATTCATTGCATATATGATCCAAGGGTGATTTCCTACTAATGTGAAGAGATTTTTTCAAAGTCTTGTTCTATGTGGTTAATTTTTGAAATGCCACTTTTGGGAGTTGATCGTGCAATTGCATGTTGATTTAATTTTTACATGTTTGATTTGCATGTATCCAAAATTGAGTCAAATGGTTTATTTGAGGTTAATAGAGTTATAAAATTCAAATCTATATTTTAATTAAGAAAGTGGATGAGTTTAATCAAGTTGTGAAAAACATTAGCAATGGCAGGACACTTTGACGATTTTTTAAAATCGTATACTTGGATTTCTTTTCAAAACTATTTTAATGTGTTATGCTACATGAAGTTTTGAGTTTATGCGGAGAAGTGTATGAATTATGGTGATATTTCAAAGATAGTCCAGTTTTGAGTTGGAATTATGCAGTTTTAAACCTTAGAAACATAATTGTATAAATTTGGTCAATTACAATTTTTCAAAACTGTTTCAGTATATTATACTATATGAAGTTTTGAGTTTATGGTTGAAATTTGAAATTTTTTGGAGTAGTGTACAAATTATAATGACTTTTCAAAATAGTCCAGTTTCGAATTTAAGATTCTATAGTTTTGGACCATAGAAAAATAACTTTATAACATCGGTCCATTATAATTTTTGAAAATTGTTTTATTGTGTTCAAGTAAATGATGTTAGGAGTTTAAATTATTAATTTGAGAATGTTTTATGAACTAAATAATGTATGGTGAATTTTATAAGATAGAGTAGTTTAATAACACTTTTCAAACAATATTTTAGTGTAGTAAATTATTTATTAAATCTTATGTGATTAGAATTTATCTTTACTGTCTTAACATAGTTGAATTAGGATTATTATATAAATACATGAATATTTTCATGAATTTTAGATGATTATATGAATTATGAAAATTGTTGTGGTAAAAAATGTTTTTTCTACCTACATGTTACTAGTTTTGTGATCAAGAATTTATCTACTGTTAAAAATGCAATTAGACCATATTTTGAAACTCTAAGTGATAAAATGAGAAATTGTATGTGAAGTGATAAATAATTTAATTTTTAAGAATATGGATGTTAGTTTGATGAGTTAAAATGTAGGATATGATGTTTCCTTCAAGAAGTAGTCTTTAAAATTCTCCTAAATTTATAGTTATGTGTTTATGATATACAATATATGACATGTATGATAAGCATGCTAGGTTAGATGATTATAATATGATTTAGTGATATTATAATTAATTGAAGCACATCAACAAATACCGAATAATATGTTAAATAAGTAACCAGTGAAGATGAATATGTATGTTTATGATATAAATGAGACTATAAGTTAATGAATGTGCCGAGTGCAGTACGAGATGATCGGATAATTCAGCTATCACCGCTTCAAGTCAAACCTCAAAAGTGGGTAACTTCTATTTTCTAGCTACGTGTTATTAATTGAATTAATAAGTTATGTATGAAAATTTACGGATAGAAGCACCGTAGTTATAATCGATATGCAGCTTCCCTATCAGGCGACGACCATAAGGATGAAAGTGTCTAGTCTATGAAGCGAGGTCTAGTGGCCGAGCGATCCCACATTCCTCGATGTCATGTTAAGGTCCAAGGGTTAGCGTACCTAAAGAACGATATTGTAGTATGTGCTTAATAGTTTAATTACCTCAATGTATTATAGAAGTACGGTTATCCCACTGGACTTCCTCTTCGGAGGAGTCTCATGATATTATTTGAATGTTTTCAAGTCCAACTTATGACGAAGTGGATGTGTAGTCGACTATATGGATTTCTTCCTAAAAGCATATATTTTAATTTATTTTAATGTGTATGAATTTGATATTACATAAAGTAGAAAACTTCTATATTGAATTAACCATTCAAGTAAAATTTTCATGTGTCTTATATATGTTAAGATTTTAATTTACAAATGTGAGTAAAACACGAGTTAGTTACTTGTATGCTAAGTTTTTTGATTTATAATAGGAAAAAAAAATACTTGTGATTTTAGTACAGTCTTCCACTGAGTTTTTCTACGAAAATGATTTTTAATTATTTTTATTTTTTTACAAACATTTTGAGCATATAAAAATAAGGTGGTGTCTCAATCCTCCTAAGTTGGGTTGGAATACTATAGAAACCTAAACCGTAATCCCCACAATTCTGTTTCAATTTGAGGTTCATAATTTTTCGAGACGAACAGTTTGAACACCTCTACCTTACTACCTCTCGCATAAAAGTAAGAAAAATATATCTTTTGATTTACTTATTTTTCATGTGGATATGTATTTTTTGTAGATTCAATTTTTTTTGTTGGGATTTTAGTATTTAGATTTTGATGAGACAAAACATATATATAATAGGAAGTTGTGTGTACCCTATTTTTCACAATGTTTAAGTAAAAGCATAGACTAGATTTCAGTTAGATATAGATGTTGAAAAATGAAAGTTTTCACAAGTTACAAAGCTGCATCGAGAATTTCGGAAAGAAGTTGTTGCAAGAAAGTAGATACAACATCGCTGCAAGAAAGTAGATATAGCATCGCTGCAAGAAAGTTGTTACAACACTACAACGAAGTAAGAAAAAACGACGTGCAACATCGCTGCAAGAAAAGAATACAGGAGTACTGAGAGAAAGAGATACAGCAGTATTATACGGAGATACTGCAAGCAGGTCCAAGTTACAGCAGCACTACAAAGAAATATTAGCTGCAAACAGACTTAGGATACATCACTAAGCTTACTACTCTAACAGTCAAACAACGCATATAATATACAGAATAAGTATCTTGCAATCCGAGGAAGGATAAATGCAATACGAGGAAAAAGATCCAAACAAGAATAAATAGAGCCGTTCCAGAGAAGATCAAAGTTGCAGACACGGAGCCAATACGAAGATGCCACGTGGACTGACGCGCTGCAGAAAGTTGCTAGCCGCAACTGCCGCATTAAATGCTCCGAAAGAGAAAGTCAAGTCGCATTAAATGCGACCCATGTCTTTGATCAAGTACTCGAAATTCAAAAGAGAGATATCTCCTTCAACGGATATCTTCTCATACAAGTATAAATAGAGGATGAGTAACACTGAAGCTGGTCACTGAAACATTTGCACAAAAACTCTCAAGCATTCAAGCTACACTCTCTCAAATCTACACTCAGTTTCAGACTCAACCTCTGTGAAGTGAAGCAAGCTTAAGCTGAAAGATCCTTCGAAGGATTCAGAAGCTCACTTCACCGCACCAGTTGAAAAATAAACCATATATTTTTTAACCTTATTGTTATGTGCTTAGGTTGTTTTAGGTGTCTAACAGTTGATAAGAGAGATCCTTACTATTTGTATAGTTGTCTAGAGTTAGGCAGCTTCCCTGTATGGGAGTTTAGAATCCTGTGTGGGTTAGCCTTTAGAGTTTGCAGTTGTTGTGTGTACGCTGAACTCTAGTAGGTGTTTGTTTTGTAAAGTTGATAGATTGTTAGGAAAGTCCTGTAAATCAATCTTGCTTAACGAAGTTCCTGCTCGGAGTAGCAGTAGAGTGCACGTAGAAGGATTACACCACCTTCGAACCACTATAAGCCATAAGTGGTTATAGCTTTCTTATCTGTGCTTTATTTTATATATATCTATCCTTATCATAAGCATAAAACGTTTTGAAAAGGATCATATTTGAGAAAACCAGTCTTGTGTTTTAAAACGTATTTTTCTACTACGTATAAACTCTAGTTACAGTGTGCAGCACTGCATCCTAGTGCTATAAGCAGTAACTGTCTAGCGCTGCAAGTTCAAGTAACTTGTAGAACAAGAAGTTTTTTGAAAGATTTGCAAAATCTACCAAGGTTCATTCACCCCTTCTGAACCTCGGACATCACTTGGAACCAACATTTTTTTTTCGGACATCTAAGAAACAAAATCATGTCGTTCTCATCAGCTGAAGGTGAATCATTTTCACTGATGTCACTTGTGAAGCATTTTGGTATGCAATAAGTTTATTAACTGTAGCAATAACAAAGAATTCAGTCTTCCATGATGGTAGATCTAGAATTTAGAAGTTGGGGATGTAAAAAATAATTATAAGTATATATAAATGAAATGTTATTTCAGATTTAAATTTATACAATTCAAAGCTTAACAAATAAAAAATAGATATAATTTTATTATAATATTGTTTGCTTCTTTTTTTTTAAAGATTTTATCATACAAAAAATATTATTTAATCAATTTTAAAAAAAGTTTTTTAAATGAATAGATCGTTATTTTAAAGATATGAGGAAAAAAAAATTCATTACAAATAAAATATTTGATATGATTTTTTTAAGTTTTGTTTGCTTGTTTTTTAAGATTTTATAAAACAAGAATTATTATTTAATCACTATAAAAAAATTAATGAATTGATCTTCATTTTAAAGATATGAGAAAAAAAAATTATCACAATAAATTATAAGACTATTAAACAACTAGATAAAAAATAATGGTTTGCAATTCATGATATGGACAAAAGATAAAAAAAATTGGGTGTAAAAAATTATATCAGCACAACAAAAAAAATATATCCCACATATTGCCATGAAGAGTCGAACCCAAGTTTTGGAATGAAATCAAATCAAATCAGTTGAGTTACATCAAAATAATATTTAATTTTTGCATAATTTATTGTACTGTATATACTATTGTTTAAAAAATTTGGGGTATAATTGTACCCCTTTGCACCATGTAAATCTATCACTAGTCTTCCATACATGTAAGATCGAAGCACATAAAACACCAAAATCACTTTCAAATGGATTCACCAATACAGTCACTTCTGGAAAACCTTAAGCAGTTGAAGATCCATGCATAACTTACAAATTCAGAGTGGTGTTAAAAAAATTTAATTTGTAATTCTCTAGAAGGTGGTATTCTCTTAGACTATATTTATCAGCAACCCAACCAAATCTTTTAATAAAAAATTTATTTATCTCTCACATATATAATCTAACCCAACCAAATCTTTTAATAAAAAATTTATTTATCTCTCACATATATAATCTGTAACTCAACTCAACTCTAACTTTTTCATACTTTATTAGTGACATCAACCAACCTTTAAAATAACTTTTTCACATTATTTATTAATTACACATTATTTAGACAACCTTTTTTTATTACATTTAAAAGGTGTAAAAAATAGAAAAAAAATTATTATTTAAAATCCACAATTATATTGAGGAAATGTATTTTTTTACCATACACATAAACAACTAATTAAAATTACAATAGTTGAAATACGAAATAAAAAAATACAATAACTAACTTAAAATTCACATTAACTGGAATACGAAATTGAAAAAAAATCAAGCCAAAAATAGATGCATTACTTACTATTTGGTCCCACGTGGAATAAGGTTAAGAGGGGAGGTTGAATTAATCTTATCAAATTTTGCAAACTTTTAACTCCAAAAAGTGTAAATTCCTCGGGTAGCAAGTAGCTAGCAAGCTTATTGCAGTGAGATGAGTTTACTACTTTTTCTCAGTGACCTAGAGACTTTGAAAAGAGATTATGCACAACAGAAATACTTAAACAAATATATTTTCAAAAGTTTGATTGAATGCAGTATGCTAAGAAAACAGATAGATATGCAGAAAGTTTGTAAACAGAGAGCACGATATACAGAGAGGATGGGGTAATTCTTCTACGTCCTCTCTACTCCTTCACAAGGAGGAACTTTGTTAAGATGATTTGATTTACAAAGACTCTGCTAACACAAACTGAACTCTAACAAGAACTGTCAACTCTAACCCACACAAGTAGCTACACAATGATCAAACTTTAACCCACACAGGGATCTTGCTCTTCTAAACGAGCAAACTACACGTAGCAGGAACAGCCTCCGCTAAGTAACTCTTAAAATAATCTATGAAAAGATATAAAAAGATTTCTTCAACAGTTGGGGGCAGCAAGCTCTGGAACTTGAAACACAGTAGGTAGCTGGCTTTCTGCTTAATAGATTGAGTGACTGAAACAAGTAACTTGAGAGTTTTAAATATTTAAAAACTTAGATGTTAGATCGTGATCAGTATATTCCAGTTATGTTTCAGGTACACTCGACTTCTATTTATAGGTATAGGAAATCTGCCCGTTAAAAGAGACAACTTCCTCGGCACTGAGGTATCTTCCAGTGATTGGCTTGTACATGATCTTCTGATAATTCTAGTACATCGTTGTCATTGAGCCTATGTTCCTCTACAACACTTGTCCTTTGTCCTTTTGATTCCACCAGTTGGCAATCTTTGATTGACTTTCATTTAAGTGTTCCTATCAGTAACTTAGAGTGCTCTAATTTTGAGGTAACTGTTATTCAGGATCAAGTTGTTATTTTATCGTCTGGTGTGGCTAGCTTTCTGTTATCCAGTATGCTTTAGCCTGCTGTATACTTCTATACTTGACCAATTTTTCATATCACTGCTCTGCAGTAACCTTTGTAGCATACTGCAGTGATCTTATGAATTTTGCTCTTTCAACTAGCAGTAGCATCTTTATCTTCTTTTCAGCAATCTTGTCTTATCTACACTTTTACATATCAAGACCTATATACAAGGTTAGTAAAACCTATCTATTACATGTTTTGTCTCATCAAAATCTATACAATTAAATCCTAACAATTTTTCTCTTTTTGATGATAACAAAACTTGTTTAGAAAGATCAAAGGTTACTGAGCTTTTATAAATGAACAGAATGCTGAGAGTAAGATTAATGATAATATAACACATGCATAAAGTTCATGAGCATTGAGCTTTTGATATAGAGAGAATAATTTTTATTGATGAGATATCAAAGAAATTTACAAAGAAGAAATAAAAAACTAAAAGAATACAAGGAGCTAATTATATTTTTACCCAACTGGCCTTCTTCTTTTTATATTTGATTTCTGCCCACCAGTTGATTATAGAATCTTGATAGCTCAACTCCAAAGCTCTCTTTACTTCTTCATTATCTTCATATCTCAGCCAGAAATCCTCGCAATAAGGTATGAATTTTTTTCCAAGTCTCTATTTTAGCTTGACTTGTACTAGGAGACCTCCCTTACTAGCGAGTTCAGCGAATCTTTCCAAACCTTCTTTGTTGATCCGGTAGCCTTTAAACAAAGTAAAGTCCTTACAGAGGGTTATATAATACATCATATACTGCATCCTTTTTAAGGCTTCGATCTGAGAGAATGTAAGATTGGTGTTTGTTGGAAGAGGAAGCTCCAGTATCCTTGAATTGATAAACTTCGAGCTTCTTGGATCCGGGCTGGCTTCCAAAAAGATGAGGTTACCTGAGCTGTCTGATTTGTGTATGTTCTACTCCAGGTAGGAAATATTAGGCTGCTTGTGGGGTGGATACAACTTTGATAAAGCTTCTTGATTTTGTTTCTCCAAGACTATATCCAACCCTCTGTACATCTCTTTAGTCTTCCTCCTATTTGCTTCACTTTTCTCAATTCTATTTCTGAAGCCTGGATGAATGGTCTCTAAGACAGCTTCAAATTTTCTTTTAAGGCTGCTGTTTGAGTGACATTTCGATCCAGCACCCTTGCTCCCACCATATCCTCTTTTATTTATTTTTCTGCTTATCACCATCAGTATATATGAAGAAGGTTCCTGCTTCCTCCTTTAATCCTCCAGCTTCTCTTCCCCCTTTTTGTCATCAATGTTGGGATTTCATTGTTTAGATTTTGATGAGACAAACCAATTATGTTATAGGAAGTTTTGAGTACCCCATTTTCACATTGTTTAAGTGAATAAATAGACTAGAATTGAGTCTTGAGTCATGTATTGAAAATGGAGGATAAACAAGGATAAAACTGCATCTAAGCTTTAATATTGCTGCAAGAAGGTAGGATACAGTATCGCTGTAAGAAGACAGGATACAGCATAGCTGATAGAAGGAAGGTACAGCACTGCTGTAATAAATCGAAAATTCTATACAGCAATGTAAGAAAGAACGGCGTGCAGCAACGCTGCAAGAAAAGATACAGGAGTACTGCTAGAACGAAGTTACAGCAGCACTGCCAGATGATACTGCAATCAGGTCTGAAATACAGCAGCACTGAAAGAAAGCATCAGCTGCACAAGGACCTAGGATACAGCGCAGACTTACAAGTCAGTTAAGTAATACAGCGCCAACTACAAGACGAAGTATCCTACAAATCCTAGGAAGGATAAATGCAGTACGAGGAACGGAGATCCAAGCAGGGACAATAGAGCCATTCAAGAAAAAGTCAAAGTAGCAGACACGGAGCCAATAAGAAGATGCCACATGGATTGACGCGCCGCAGAAAGCTGTGAGCCGTAACTGCCGCATTAAATGCTCCAAAAGGAAAAGTCAAGTCGCATTAAATGCGAACCATACTTTGGCCAGGCTACTTCAAATTCAAAAGAGGGATGTCTCCTTCAACGGACATCTTCTCCTACAAGTATAAATAGAGGTCGAGGAGCACTGAAGCTGGTTACTGAAACATTTACGCTAAATTCACAAAGCATACAAGATCCAAGTATTCAAGTCCACAATTAGTTTCAGTCACTCAACCTATCGAAGTGAAGTAAGTTCAAAGCTAAAGGATTCCTTACGGATTCAAAAGCTCACTTCGAAGCATAAGTTGAAGAAAACCTTTTTATCCTTTTAACCTTGTTGTTGTGTGCTTAGGTTGTTTTAGAGGTGTCAAGCAGTTGATAGGAGAAATCCTTGCTGTTTGTTTAGTTGTCTAAGTGTTAGGCAGCTTCCCTGTGTGGGAGTATAGAACCCTGTGTGGGTTAGCCTTTGAAGTTTGCAGTTGTTGTGTGTACGCTGGACTTCAATAGGTGGTTTGCTTTGTAAAGTTGATAGATTGTTAGGAGTGTCCTGTAAATCAATCTTGCTTAACAAAGTTCCTACTCGAGGAGCAGTAGAGTGGACGTAGAAGGATTACACCACCTTCGAACCACTATAAGCCATAAGTGTTTTTATCGCTTTATTTATCTGCGCTTTTTCTCTGCATATCTATCGTCTCTCATCATAAAACTCTTTGAAAGAAGCATTCTTAAGAAAAACAGCCTTGTGTTTAAAAGTTTATTTCCGCTGCGTACAAAACTCCAGGTTACAGCGTGCAGCACTGTATCCTAGCGCTGCAAGCAGTAACCATCTATCGTTGCAAGCTCAAGTAACTTGCAGTGCAGAACGGTTGTTTTAAAGACTCTGAAAAATCGACCAAGGTTCATTCACCCCCCCTCTGAACCTCGGACACCACTTGAGACCAACAATCAACAGTTCGACCAATGGCATAACTCATCATTGAGTGCATGTCTGACAAGATATCAGTATGCTCTCTTAGAATTTACGTCTGATTAAACTGCTCTCCATCCATTCGTTCTCTGACACCCTATACCCCTATGACATATATCTCACAATAAAATATTCATCATATAGGCAAATCATGTTGACGTTTCATTTATCCATATAAGTATAAAAACATTATTTAAAGACTAATCTCATATAAGATTAAAACACACAACCCATATCCCACCATAAATCATATTAAATACAGCTCATGATACACGTGTCCAAAATGCAAAATGCAGAGGAGGAGAAGGTTGCCCGAGGCATCAGTCGGCCGACCTGATATAGAGTGACGTCTATATATACAAACCCACTTCAAAAAGCTATTGAACCTAAAAAAAAATATGCGATTTTTATGAGTCGCAACTCAGTGAATATAAACCATTACTTTAATTAAATAACAAGCGAATAACAATCATTAACATTAATCAACAATATAACCATCATGTGCAAATGCCACTATATCCGATTTATTATTCTGTGAACTGCTCAAACTTAGATCTGTCTCGAGATTTCCAATATGCCACTGTGTATATAGACCCGTATGTCTCCAATATGATTATGACCCGAAGGTCTCCACTATGTATATAGATCCATAGCAAGACAGTCACGGACCTTTTAATTTTTTGCCATATGTAATGCAATACATCAATCATCCAAACATATGATCACGTATACATTTGTCAATATATCATTTGATCCAATGATAAATCCACATAAATACATGTTTCTTATATAACACATAACGAACATTGCATATAAATTGCATAACATTGCGTATAAATCACATATATGGTTTATACTCACCCGGCTAGAATAAGGAATCCGTTCACCGCTCTAATTCATTCTCTCTTTCTACCGTTTGTGCCCCTATACGATTCAATGAAAATTAATCTAATCGTCCCCTTAATATATATTTCTATTATGCAATGGAATGCAATGCATGTATGCTTAATTAACCATGTACATTACTTTTCCTTATAACTTGAGTTATAAAATTCCGAGTCGAGCAAGGTAAAATTACGTAGAAATTTAACATATAGCTCTACAACTTTCATGTTTAACACTTTTCCTAATTCAGTTTCCAACCTGCATAAAATTAGGCTACAAACACAGCATAATTAACAGTTTTCAAACTAGACCAAGCCCTGTAATTTTGACATTATTTCACTCAATATTTAACCGAGTCATCCACAGTTTGCTTCTGAGTTTAACTAAGAGATAGGGCTATAACTTTCATGTTTTAAACTTTTCCTAATTCGGCCTATAAAGCTAACAAAACATCCGATGAATAACAATAATCGGATATATATATATAATTCGCTAATTTCTTTGTACCTTTTATGAAAAATCTTGAGAATTCACTCCGATCAAATCGAAGAGCACGTCCCCACGAGCTCCCCCTCAAATTTAAAAAAAACGATAAAAAAACGAAACCAAAATTCACAAACCCTTCCCTTCTTTTCTTTTTCTCTCACTCTGTTCTTTCTTTTCTTTATTCTTATTTTCTTCTGCTGCAGTTTTCGTTCTGTTTTTTTTTTCTTTCTTTATTACTTATTCAATTACTTTACCGCCTCATTTCATCATTAAGTTTGATTTCCTTTTATATAATATAATATTACTCTACGTGCACACTCTTATATATATTTATATATTATAATATTAAATGTAGTTATGCATCAATTATATATATTTATATATTATAATATTAAATGAACTTCTTATATATATATATACATACCTACGGCAGCCGACATATTATATATATACTAATATATATATATATATAGTATATGTTTATATATATATATATTTATATATATATATATATAATTTAGATTTATTTTCTTTGCAAAATTCAACATAATTTATATCATCATTAATCAAATAATTTATATTATACATTCGAAGATTACTCAAGTCTCAATCAATTATAATAGAGGTTTCTCAACACTAATTACCTAAGAGCATATAAATAATACGAAATGTATATGATGCATGAAATGAATGCCCAATAACGTGTATGTTTTGGTCGAGGATGTTATACGTTCTACTGTGGAGATAAGAGATTTCTAATCAGACTCCGTGAATATTATTTTCTGTTCTTGTCTGTTCAGCTTGTCCATAACAGTTTTGACTATTTCCACAGTAGTATCTTCTTTGGGGGTTGGGATCTTGGCATCAATTGTCCTCTAAAGTCTTGATATAGATAAGTTGAGAGAGTCGAAGAATGTTTGAGTCTTGAACGTGCTAGCTCAAGTATCCTTTCGAAATTTCTTGTTAGAATTCACCAGTGACCTCCCCATCATTTTGATTGCCTTCAAGACTTCTTCATTGAACTCAGAAAGATTGACTTCTTCAGCAGTAGCAGGTACCTGTTCAAAAAAAGAAGGTAGAAGTGTTAGAGGCTTGGATTTTTCAGCTCCGGTATCATCCTATTCATTGGATGATCCATCATCACTGTCGGAAGTGCTACTGGATCCTTTTCCTTCTGATCCAGCCTCTTTCTTCTCTTCAGCAGCATCATTCTTCTTCTCCTATCCTCTTTTTCCTCATGCTCAGCATCCTTCTCCTTCTCAGCATCTTTTTTCTCCTTCTCTTCCTCATTATTCTCTTCAGTGACCTTCTCTCCAAGATCCATTGGATCCATAGAGATTACTCATTCCATCTCCATCGGAGTAGCTCCTACCACCGCTTGTACCTCCACCTCCATTGGTGTCTGATCAGAAATTGTTGGCACATAGGTTTAATCGGTTGCTGCTGCTTGGGGCTCCTCAGCAACCTCCAATATCTTCTCAAATTCAGCAACAATAGCAAGGGTATCCACAAACTCTTTTATCTTGAGAGTATTGGTTGAATCTGGAATTGGGGTATCCTCCTTCATCGACAATTGAGCAAGTACCTCACACAGCATAATCAGGTCCATAAGACCTGAAAATTCCTCTCCATTCTTTTCAGTTGGTGAAAGGGACCTTCGATTGATTGGCTCAATCAGAATAGAGAGCTTTGAGGACACTCACTCGAGGACTTTTCATCAGACTGTACTGTCTTCGGTATTATTCTCTATCTTATCTCCACCAGTCTCATATTCAATGCCTGTTTCACCATCCTCTTCAGCGCCTTCTCCTCCCCAAATTTCTCTATCTACATTGCTGCGAAACCCACGTCATCGCCTGCTTTGACTTGGTCAGTAGCAGCATCCAGAATTACTTCCTCCCTGTAGAATTTTGGTTGCTCAATGAGCTTGGGAAAGGTACGGGTAGCTCCGAAACAGTGTCTTCTTATTTCATCATCGTCCTTGCAGCAAGCTCCACCTCAGCTTCTTCAGCCTCCAAAAAATTCGATCATTTCTTCTTCTTTATCTACTTCAGGAACTTCTTTTCCAACAGCTCCTCCAGATCACCATCTCCACCCAGTTAATGGCCGACTCCTTCTCTTCCTTCAGATCCACCCACTAGACCAGATCTTCATAAGGAATGTGCATGTACTGCTACCAGGTGGAGAATCTCTCCATCAACTTGTCAAAATCAGTCTTGACCTTGGCATGATTTATGACTATCTCCTCATCCTCTTCTTCAGCATGTCCTACCTCTTCAGCAACCTGTGCAGTGACCTCTTATACAGCCTTCTTGGCCTGATTAGATGTCATGATCTCTAACTCAACAATTATTATTTCATCATCAGAGACCTTCAACTGTCTCTGTACACTCTTCTTTGCCTGTTGTTTCAACCTCCTTGGCCTCTTTTGTTGCTAGGGAGGGGAAACTACTTGTTGTTCCCCCTCAGACACACTCCCTTCTTTTGCATCCGCAGTAACCTCAGTGACCTCCCTATTCATTGGGGATGGTTGAGCAGTAATCTTCTTCGCAAAGACTCTCCCTGCATCAATGAACTTCCCCTTCTGGATGGGGCTTTCCCGTGGAAAGGTCGAAGCCCGTATAGCCCAGAATGGTGTTCAGCACCAACCTATATGTCATCTTCCCCACCGTCTTTTCCACCACCTCCTTCATCCTAGAGAACATGTAACTGGCCTAATCTACATTCTCCTTCTTCACAATTGTCATCATCATCCTATTCCTGAAGTTAGTACATTTATCAAAGAAACCTAATCTGTTCTCGATAATGTGGCAGCAGATGTCATAGAGCATCTCATACTCCAATAGGAAGGCCTTCTTACTGCAGCTTCTTATCATCCCTTCAATGTCGTGCTTTCTACTGAACTTCTTCCAATGGAAATCTAGCTCATCTTCTCCATAGGTAGCAAGGTCATTGGCACTCATCTAGAACATGGTTGTGTGTGATAGTAATTGCACTGGTATTTTCACACATAATGAGGGTCTCTTTTTTAGTTATGTCATAGTCTTTGAGTGGCTGTTGAATCTATAGAATCTGAGCATAGTAGCTTCCTGCACCAACATATTCAGCTTCAGCAGTTGATGTTGCTATTGAAGTCTACTTCCTGTAAAACCATGAGACTAATTTGTTTCCAAGTAGCTGGCAGGTACCACTGGTGTTTTTCCTGTCAATTTTACATCCTGCAAAATTAGAGTCAGTAAAACCAATTAGTTTAAATCCACATTCCTTAGGATACTATAGACCAATTTTCTATGTTCCATTGAGATATCTGAATATCCTCTTAGCTGCCATCATATGTGGTTCTTTGGGAGCAGCTTGATATCTGGCACACATTCTAACTGAATTATCAGGTCTACTTGTTGTTAGGTATAACAGTGATCCTATGAGCCTTCTGTATTTAGTGATGTCCACTATTTTTCCATCCTCATTTTTGTCCAAGCTTCCTGATGTTGGCATAGGAATGCTTACTGCACTTCCATTTTCCATTCCAAATTTTTTTATCAGCTCATTTTTGTACTTCATTTGATTGATAAAGGTTCCTTGATCTAGTTGTTTCACTTCTAATCCTAAGAAGAAGCTTAGTTCTCCCATCATGCTTATTTCAAACTTAGATTGCATAAGATTTGAAAAATTCATGCATAGCTCTCTGTTTATTGATCCAAAAATAATGTTGTAACATCCTCGACCAAAACATACACGTCATTGGGCATTCATTTCATGCATCATATGCATTTCGTATTATTTATATACTCTTAGATAATTAATGTTGAAAAACCCCTATTATAATTGATTGAGACTCGAGTAATCTTCAAGTATATAATATAAATTATTTGATTAATAATGATATAAATTATGTTGAATTTTGCAAAGAAAATAAATCTAAATTATATATATAAATATATATATATATATATATATATAAACATGTACTATATATATATTAGTATATATATAATATGTCGGCTGTCGTAGGTATGCATATATATATATATAAGAAGTTCATTTAATATTATAATATATAAATATATATAAGTGATGCATAACTATATTTAATATTATAATATACAAATATATATAAGAGTAGCATATGTAGTAGTGTACGCAGAGTAATATTATATTATATAAAAGGAAAGCAAACTTAATGATCAAATGAGGCGGTGAAGTAATTGAATAAGTAATAAAGAAAGAAAGAAAAAAAGCCAAAATGAAAACTGCAGCAGAAGAAAATAAGAACAGAGAGTAAGAAAAGAAAGAATAGAGTGAGAGAAAAAGAAAAGAATGGAAGGGTTTGTATATTTGGTTTCGTTTCTTCATCGTTTTTCTTCAAAAATTGAGGGAGAGTTCGTGGGGACGTGCTCTTCGATTTGATTGGAGTGAATTCTCAAGATTTTTCATAAAAGGTACAAAGAAATTAGTGAATTATATATATTTTCAGTTATTATAATTCATTGGATGTTTTGGTAGTTTTATAGGCCGAATTAGGAAAAACTTAAAACGTGGAAGTTATAGCCCTATCTCTTAGCTAAACTCAAAAGCAATCTGCGGATGACTCGGTTAAATATTGAGTGAACTAATGTCAAAATTACAGAGTTTGGCCTAGTTTGAAAACAATTAATTATGCTGTGTTTGTAGCCTAATTTTATGCAAGTTGGAAACTGAATTAGGAAAAGTGTTAAACATGAAAGTTGTAGAGCTATATGTTAAGTTTCTACGTAATTTTACCTTGCTCGACTCGGAATTTTATAACTCAAGTTATAAGGAAAAGTAATGAACATGGTTAATTAAGCATACATGCATTGCATTTCATTGCATAATAGAAATATATATTAAGGGGACGATTAGATTGATTTGCATTGAATCGTATAGGAGCACGAGCTGTAGAAAGGGAGAAGGAACCGGAGTAAAGAACGAACCACTTATCCTAGCCGAGTGAGTATAAACTATATATGTGACTTATATGCTATGTGATTTCTACGCAATATGATGCAATTTATATGCAATGTTTGTTATGTGTTATATAAGAAACATATATTTATATGGATTTATCTTTGGATCAAATTATATATTGGCAAATGTATACGTGATCATATGTTTGGATGATTGATGTGTTGCATTACATATGACATGAAATTAAAAGGCATGTGATTGTCTTGCTATGGATCTGTATACAAAGTGGAGACCTTCGGGTCATATTCATATTGGAGACCTACGGATCGTATTTCATATTGGAGGCCTACGGGTCTATATACATAGTGAAGACCTTCGGGTCATAATCATATTGGAGACCTACGGGTCTAGATACACAGTGGTATATTGGAAATCTCAGGACAGATCCAAGTTTGAGCAGTTCACAGAATAATAAATCGGACATAGTGGCATTTGCACATGATGATTATATTGTTGATTAATGTTAATGATTGTTATTCGCTTGTTATTTAATTAAAGTAATGGATTATATTCACTGAGTTGCGACTCATAAAAATCGCATATTTATTTTTTTAGGTTCAATAGCTTTTTTGAAGTGGGTTTGTATATATAGACGCTACTCTATATCAGGTCGGCCGGCTGATACCTCGGACAACCTTCTCCTCCTCTGCATTTTACATTTTGGACATGTGTATCATGAGCTGTATTTAGTATGACTTATGCTGGAATATGGGTTGTGTGTTTTAATCTTATATGATATTAGTCTTTAAATAATGTTTTTATATTTATATAGATAAATGAAACGTCAACATGATTTGCCTATATAATGAATATTTTATTGTGAAATATACGTCATAGGGGTATAAGGTGTCAAAAATGTCATCTACATAAATCTGAACAAGCAGTATGCTTTCTCTATATTGAATTCTAAATAAGGTCTTATCCATCTTTCCTTTCTTCAATCCATTGTCCAGCAGGTACCTGGATAATGTATCATACCAGGCCCTAGATGCCTGCTTAAGTCCACATAGAGCTTTCTTCAATTTGCAGGCCATTTTCTCTTGATTATCTTCAAATCTAGGAGGTTGTTTTATATATACTTCTTCAACCAGCAATCCATTTAGAAAAGCACTCTTAACATTCATTTGATATACTGTGAAATTTTTATGTGTTGCATAAGCTAAGAAGATCCTTATAGCTTCCAATCTTACTACTGGGGTAAAGGTTTCTTCAAAATCTATTCCTTATTGTGAAATATGATTTGATCTCTTGGATGATTTCTTAACCATTTTCTTCTAGCTCCTTCATCTTGTTGTCTGTTCTGTTCATCTATAGGTTGTTCTCCAGTAGCCCGTTGTTCTTCACTAGCCTGCTGATTCTGTTCAAGTTGAATGTTTAGAAGTATTTCAAGTTGAATTCCTTCAGGATGATGTATTTCTTCTTAGATGATAGATAGTTGGTGTACACTGGTAGGTTGCTGATTTTCTGTGGGCTGTTGTTTGACATCAAGTTGTTGTGCAGTTGTAGGTGGTTGAATTTAGTTTGAAGAATTTCCATCAATATGTTGAAGATTTAGTAACTGTACATCAATATATTCAACTTGCTCGTTGTTGATGTGAGTTTTATCAAAATCTTCTTTAAATTCTTCAATATCATCCCTAGTACAGTGAGGTTCATCAAAGACCACATGTATTGATTCCTCTACAATAAGTGTTCTCTTGTTGAAGATCTTAAAGTCTTTACTTATCGAGAAGTAACCTAAGAATACTCCTTCATCTGAATTAGTATCAAAATCTTCAGGTACTCTTTCCCATTGTTCAGCACAAAACACCTGCAACCAAAGATATGAAAGTAAGTAATGTTTGGTGAATAGTCATACCATAATTCATATGTTGTTTTATTTAAATCCTTATTGATTAAGCATCTGTTTTGGGTATAGCATGCTGTGTTGGTTGTTTCTGCCCAAAATCTTTTAGGTAGTTGTACTTCTGCCAACATGGTCCTAGCAGCCTCCTTCAGTGTCCCGTGTCTTGTTTCTTATTTCAGTAACTCCACTCTGTTGAGGTGTTCTAGCTGTAGAGTATTCATGTTCGATTCTATTATCTAAATAGTAGGCTTCAATGAATTTGTTAGTGAATTTTGCTCCTCTGTCTGTTCTGATCTTCACAATGCTCAGACTCTTTTCAGTTTCCAGCTTCTTCACGAATTCAGGTAGCCTTTGTTGAGTGTCTGATTTCTTGGCTAGAAATAGAGTTCATGAAAATCTTCAGTAATCATCAACTACAATGTGTACTTCTTTCCACTTATACTTATTGGTTCAATATGTCCAAATAAATCCATGTGGAGTAGATCCAATATCCTGTTTGTTGATCCTTGGACTTTATTTTTGAATGAGCTCCTTGTTTGCTTTCCTTTCTAGCATATTTCACATAGACTTTCCTTCTTGTAGACCATATCAGGTAGTCCTCTGACTAGTACTTTTCTTGATAGTTTGTTGATTGTGTTGAAGTTCAGATGACTCATACTCTTGTGCCATAACAAGCTAGTTCAGGTGTTCATTTAGCAATGAAGCAGGTAGTTGTTGTAACAAAGTTCCAGTCAACTATATAAATGTTTCCTCTTCTGGTTTCAGATAGGTTGACTTTATTTATCTTGTTGTCTTTGATTAAGTATTTATTGAGGTTGAATTCCACACAGTAGCCTTTATCACAAAATTGACTTATGCTTAGCAAGTTGTATTTGAGTCCTTCGACATATGATACTTCATTGATATAGGTACATCCTTTGACTAGATCTCCAGTACCCTTAGTGCTTCATTTTGAGTTATCTCCAAACACTACCTTGGGTCCTTTAATAGCTTGGAAGTTTATTAGACTCTTCTAATTTCATGTCATGTGCCTAGAGCAGCCACTGTCAATGTACCATATGTCCTTATTGCTTCCTAGTACAGGTTCTTACAAAAAAAATATCATTTGCTTTTACAAGTACGGGTCCTTTCTTATTAGTACTCTTAGGAATTCATATTTGCTTTACAACAATTGGTTTGCTGTGAACCTTGTTGATTTCTTTTCTCTTGTTAGTAGCCTTATGATACTATCTATATATAGTGTGTGCATGAGATTTTCTATTGTACCTTCCTAGAGTATGAACTCATTTGGTTTTAGACATGTGGGTCTTGGTATCAGTAGGGTAAAGATATATCTTACCCTTTCATAGTTGCTGCTTTCTGCTTATGCTACCAGCAAACTTAGGTTGCTGAAGCCAGCTTCCAACATGCTTACTTCCATAGGTTCCTATTAAGGGTCTCTTTTCCTTATTTACTAAGCTTCCTCTATTTGTATTAACAGTTCCTCCTAGATTGATTATCTCTTCATTATGTGGGGTTACTGCTGGTACAAACTTAGATGCTTCAGAGGTACTTGCTGTTGAAGTTGAAGCTCCATCACTGTAACTTAATCCAGTACGCTCCTTTAAACTTCTTTGAATGTTTAATTGAGCATCTAGATCCTTTGAGGATTTGTTGAAAGTGTTTATAGTAGAGATTATGCTACTCTTCTCTTCTTCAAGCCTAGTGATCAGCATCTTGAGCTTACTTACATTTGCTCTGAGGTTACTGCATGCTTTGCTCTTTTTTTTTCAGTGGCTAATTCCGCTATAAGTGCAGCATGCTCGCTCTTGAGCTGCTCATTCTCTATTTTCAGCTCCTTATGTCCTGAGTTTATTTGCTCGAAATCACTCATGATCTGCCTAAAACAGTAATCATGTTCAGCCTTATAACGTCCTTAGGAGATTTGATTAGAAGATCTACGTCATCCTCGTTTTCTTCGGTTTTGGCCATTATTCATATCAATGATTCCTCTTCTAATGAGGTGTTGTCTGAGTCGCTATCTGAGGTAGATTCCTCCTTCTGTTCTTCTGTGATAGCTACCTGTGTGGTTTCTGCTTCACCAATTGGTGCCTTTAGTTTTTGTCTCTTAAACCTTCTTTTCTCCATTCCTCAGGATATTTATGCAGCTTTGGATAAAGACAGTTTCGTGTGTAGTGACCTGGCTTGCTACAATTGTAGCACAGGTCGTTATCAATTGCTGTTGACTGAGGTGTTTGACTGTTGGTTGCTAGAATATTCTGTTTTCTTTTGAAATGACTAGTTCTTGCATTGGTTTTAATGAACTTTTTTAAACTTTTTCAATAGTAGGGTCACGTCATCTTTTGCAGTAGCTTCAAAGCTTACTACAGGTTTGTTGGTGCTTGACTTCTTAGCTTTCTGAGCTGTTATTGCTATGAGAGAAGTAACCTTCAAACTGTCTTCACCAATTTCGCTTTTTTTTCAATTTATATTAAATTCAAATGTTTTCAAGTCTGAAAAAAATAGATCAAATGTGCTCATAGACGTTAAGTCCATTGAAACTCTCATAGCACATGTCTTGTTATCCCATTCGATAGGTAGTGCTCTCAGCACCTTAATATTCTTCTTTTGTGAGTAGAATTTATCCAATGATTCCAGCTCGTTGATGATTTCGGTGGATCTCAAGTCCATCTGCTCCAGGTTCTCTCTAAGGAGCATCTCGAATAATTTATATTTTTGTATGGCAGTTGATACTTTGTTTTTCTTTCGTGAGTTCAGTGTGAAGATCTGTTTCAGCTTGTTCCAGATGTCCATAGCTGTTCTACATGATTTTACTTTGCTGAACGTTCCTTTATCAAAGGTTAAGAATAGTGCATTTTGTGCAACATTGTCAAGATTAGTTTTTCTTCGATCGTCCATGGTCCATTCTTCTCTGGGTTTCTCTATAATGACAGGGTGATGAATGGCTCCAGCATCCACTGCTCTGGTAAATAGATGATTGATCTTTGTAATCTTCGAGGGTCCATCAATAATAACAAACGACATCTCATCGTGCATCACTGATAAATGTGTCTGCATTCTTATCTTCCAATCGTCATATTATTCTATAGAAAACATAGACATCTTATGAGAATCCATGCTATGAAAAGCTTACTGTATGAGATTTTCAGAAAACAGGGGATTAGGGATTGACCAGATAGATTGGGTTTTTAATCCAACCTGCTCTGATACCACTTGTTGGTCCCAAGTGGTATAAGGTTAAGAGGAAATGAATTAATCTTATCAAATTTTGCAAACTTTTAACTTCAAAGAGTGTAAGTCCCTCGGGTACCAAGTAGCTAGAAGCTTACTGCAGTAAGATGAGGTTACTGTTTTTTAGTAGTGGCCTAGGGACTTTGAAAAGAAATTATGCACAGCGAAAATACTTAAACAAATATATTTTCTGAAAAGCTTGCTTGAATGCAGTAAACTAAGAAGACAGATAGATATACAGAAAGCTTGTAAACAGAGAGCACGATATACAGAGGTTCAAGGGTGGAGTAATTTCTTTACGCCCTCTCTACTCCTTTGCAAGAAGAAACTTTGTTAAGATGATTTGATTTACAAAGACTCTGCTAACACAAACTAAACCTTAACAAGAACTGTCAGCTCTAACCCACACAGGTAGCATAATAACCAAACTTTAACCCACACAGGGATCTTGCTCTTCTAAATGAACAGACTACACTTAGCAGGAACAATCTCTGCTAAGTGACTCCTAAAACAATCTATGAAAAGATATAAAGAGATTTCTTCAACTGTTGGGGGCAGTAAGCTCTGGAACTTGAAACACAGTAGGTAGCTGACTTGCTGCTTAATAGATTGAGTGACTGAAACATGTAGCTTGAGAGTTTTGAATATTTGAAAACTTAGAGTGTTAGCTCGTGATCAGTATGTTCCAGTTATGTTTCAGCTACACCCGACTTCTATTTATAGACATGGGAAATCTACCTGTTGAAAGAGACAACTTTCTCAACAGTGAGTTGTCTTTCAGTGATTGACTCGTACATGATCTTCTGACAATTTTGATACACTATTGCCACTGCACCTCTATTCCTCTACAACACTTGTCCTTCGTCCTTTTAATTCCTCCAGCTGACGATATTTGATTGACTTTTATTTAAGTGTTCCTATCAGTAACTTAAAGTGCTCTAATTTTGAGGTAATTGTTATTCAGGATCAAGTTGTTGTTTTGTTGTCTGGTGTGGCTAGCTTTCTGTTATCCAGTATGGTCTAGCCTGTTGTATACTTCTATACTTAGCCGATTTTTTATATCATTGCCCTGCAGTGACCTTTGTAGCATACTGCAGTGATCTTACGAATTTTGCTCTTTCAGCTAGCAGTAGCCTCTTTATCCTCTTTCCAGTAATCTTGTCCTATCTAAGCTTTTACATATCAAGACCTATATACAAGGTTGCTAAAACCTATTTATTACATGTTTTGTCTCATTAAAATCTATACAATTAAATCCTAATAATACTAAATTACAAATATAGAAGACACAAATTGTATTTAATTACCAATGCCGAAATTTTGCCATATATGCTTAATCAAGACGTTTTTCAGCGCGTTATGAGCTTCTCCATTGCGAAGTTGTTTCCTATTGAAAATTTGAAAAATAATTTGGATTGTTTGGATCCATAACAGGAAATGATATAAATTTGGTGAGAAAAGATAGAATTTTAGATTGTGAGAAAATGAAGTCTCAAATTGTGCTTCAAAATATGTCAAGATTGGACTCTATTTGTAGAGAAAACATAAACACAAATTTCAATAATTTTAAGAAAGAATTAATAAAAATTATTTCGATATCAACAATTTAAATTATATCCATAAAAATTTTATCCTCACTAATAAAATAATGACAATAGTCACAAAAGCATATGATATAGCAGCTTGCTACCCTACCACCGTGGATACGTTAATATGTATCCACGGCTGATGTGTCAAAGATCTAGTAAACCTATTAATTACATTTTTTCATATAACGAGGGGATAAGATCATTACACATCATCAATGAGCATATTAAGAGTTATACACGAAGGGTATTTTAGCATTTTTGTATGACATAGTTGATGATTTAGATTATGACACTAATAAACATGATCTTAAAGAATCTATAACAATGTTATTAGACAATGTTAATACCAAATTAACATCAGTTCTACGTTGTGTATTATTAATGTTTTTAAATTTGTAGAGATTACTCCTTCATAACACATCAATGTCAACAAAAATGACGTTGAAGGAAATTAATAACAATGTGCAAGAAAATGCACAAAGATTAATTTTTCGGGGAATGACAACTTATATGATGGGTATACTAACATATGGAATCTATCCACAATCTAACGTACAAGGCCAACATCTAGAATTTCAAGAATATCTCTGAATTAATACAGAGATATATGATAATTAAGTGCAATGCCAACATCGTGCTGACTTAGTTAAGCAAATTGGAAATATTTTGACGACCTAGTGATGAATTAAAATGCTTAATTTGTGTCTGTTTAATTATCCTATCCTTAATTTTATGTTTATTTATTTATTTTTGCACTCTATTATTTTATTATTTATTAAAATTAAATAACTTTGTTTAAATTTTTTTGTTTTAATGTTATATTCTATTTATTTAAAATACTCTACATTAAAATATTCTACATTAACAGGCCTAAATACAGTGGGCTTTGAAACAGAAAAAGGATTTTCCAAATAAGTCTATTAGCTGCTTACCTTTTTTGCTGGCTAAGAGCAATTCCAAGCCCAACAATTTTGACCCAGAGCTATTTGAGTTCTTTGATCAATTAATATGTAGCTGTAACTAAGATAATATTTTGTCTTTTGAGTAAGAATTTTAAATGATACGAAAAAAATATTACAATTTCCTAATACGGATTCTAAGTCCTATAAATTTTCTCTTTTCTTCTAGTTAGTTGTTATTATTGTTCCAAAAATCGACTCAGAATAAGTGTTAGGCAGCACTGACTTACATTAATTTTAGTATATTCGATCACTTTAGGTGTTTGTCAAATACGGTTAGACAAAACTATTTTATTATAGAATAATCTAAACGATTTAAATTATATTTCATTTATGTGTATGTTGTTCAGTTTAATTTACTAAATTAAAGATTTTCGATTTTTTGACCCGAATCTTTAGTTTAATTTTTGAGCCAGAAGTTTAATTATTGGTTACATCATTACATGACAAAATTTGAAAGCTTGTTCTTATCTATGACCTGGATAGATTTTAGGCACCTCCAAGGCTGCAACTAACTATATTTAGAGATTAATTATCACTTAGAGGAGTTGCAGTAAAGTATAACTTAAATGATATTTATTTAATTTAAATTTGTCATTGTCTTTTCTAGTGTCCATTAGCATACATGTATCTTAATTCCTTTTTAAGCAATAGGTTGGTGCCGAACCTTTTCATTTGATTAAACTATCTTCAATTTTTGTTGTCCCTCGACCACTCCACGTCATTCTTATTAGAAAAAGAAAATTATAAATAATTATGGATAAATTTCACTATTCGATTTAATTTATAGATTAGTTATTTAAATTTTAAAGTTTTTTAATAAGAGGCTCAATTTAATATTTCTTTCTCAATTTAAAACTTGAAAATTAGATTGAGTTTTTAATTGAAAACAAAATTTCATTTTATTTTTTTTATTTATATTTATAAATTTATTTATATTTCAACATACATTTATATTTTAGATAAAATTAAGATACATTAGTACAATTTTCAAACGATTTTCATTAGTTTATATTAATTTATATAAAAAAAAGAAAGAAAAAAATATATAATAACTTAACTTCATAAAATATAATTTATATTAAAATTGACTAATATTAAAATTGATTTTCTATACTTTCATTCATAAAATTAAAATAAAAAAGAATCTTAATTTTATGAATTACATTAATTATATATATATATATATATATATTAATATAAGTTGGATGAAAATTATTTCAAAATTACACTAACTTATCTTAATTTATTTTAAATATAAATATATATTAAAATATAAATAAAAGTAAAAAGTAAAAAGAAATAGAGGTGGACATCAGATCAAGTATGAATACCCCAATTTTTTATATCTAATTAAAATTGCTATACTAAACTGATACGAAATATGGGTATCCAAAATTTTTGATACCGATACGTGATAACCCAATATTTCTTTCTCACTTGTAATAAATAAGTTTAAACTAATAATATTATAAGAAATGCAAAGATTTTGAAGAGTACAATGATCAGAAATTTACTATTCCAATATACATTAACAACGGAACCAATAATTAATAATTCAATTCAAAGTAGAATAGAGGAACTCATAATTCAATCTATATGAAATACATTTTTCTTAAAACCAAATAATTAAAAAAAAAAAAAAGGATACTTGATCTAGTAATTGGGTACTTTTTATAATATCCGAAAACTGATATGAAAATATATGATTAGTATCACACTCCTACCCAAAAATTATAAATGAAATTATATAAATAAATTTTAATTGAGGATAGTAAAATTTCAACTCACAAATGTTATCTGTGAGAGTCTCAACTCTCACGGGAACACTCCTAAAAACAAAATCTATAATAAATCAATGCAAAAAGCAATAAAAACATCATGGCATAGATTCATGATTGTTTATTAAATATCATTTAATCATAGTGGCATAATAATAACATAGGAACAATGGGGCCCTTGTAGATTTTTCTTTACAAGTTAATCTCTTCAATTAAAATAAGTTAAAAGCATAACAATCCAAATTCACATTTTTTTATTATAAAATAAATACAATTATTTATATGCATCAGTTACATGGATCGGAAACTGTGTTATCGGGTTGACTCAATCCGATGG
The DNA here is from genome assembly GCA_028654395.1 of Scutellaria barbata. Taxonomy (NCBI): domain Eukaryota; kingdom Viridiplantae; phylum Streptophyta; class Magnoliopsida; order Lamiales; family Lamiaceae; genus Scutellaria; species Scutellaria barbata. The sequence continues at coordinate 18,723,926 of CM053652.1, read as the reverse complement.
TGTTTTTAAAGATGCGTGCTTCATGCTCTCACACACGTATCCACGCGCCCCAAATCCACGCTGAAACCCTAGTCCACCTAACTTTTTAGTAATGCTCACGTAACCTTTTAGTTATATTTGCATAACTTTTATGTTATACTAGTTTAACCTTTTACAACGTATTACAAATCTATAATACCTTTTAAACGTTTATGCTATAATAATATAACAATTATATATAATAATTTAACCTTTATGTTATTCTTTAAGTACATAAAAGTTATGATATTTGTACATAAATGTTATACTAATATAATATAAATATTAAATTATTATAGCATAAAGATTTAGTTATACTACATGAATATTTATATGGAAAAAAGTCTTGAAGTATCATTTAAAGGTTATTATATATGTACATAAAGTTATATTTGTGTAATATAAAGATTACAATATAAATTTTAAAAAAAATTAATTTAAATGTAGATTCAAGCAGGATCAGACTCGATTCGACCTGCAATCACCCAATTACACGTATCTCCATCAATGCACCTGATTAACAATAACGGTACTCTAAAATAAAATACTTGAGATGAAAGAACTAATCAAAGGATCACACTCATATGACCATATTCAATATATTAGTCGTCACATTGAGTCATAAAAGAAAAATCTTTTACTCCCTTCTTTCCAACAAAACAAAAATAAATAAATCAAGTTTCATAATTTTATTTTTATTTTTGATCAATTTTTGTAAGCCATCAATTCTTATTAATCATTAATTGGCTCTATCTATCCACTCACATGTATATACTCGTTTTGTCATAAACCTATCATATCACGAAGAAAGAAAACGAAAGTTGATTTTGATTCTTCAAACCAAGGACGAAAATACCGATTTTAGTGGAAATATTGATATTTTGATTTTACAGAAATATTAGTGGATATATCAATTTTGGTGGAAATATCGAACATTAAAAAAAAATGAAAATTTTGTAAAAAAAATTTGAAAATATATTTAGTAGTTTACATATTATTAGTGTTACTAATAATACATAATTAATTAATAGCAACAAAGAGAATCGTGATTTTACTACTTGTCTTCTTCCCCGTCAAATCGTGCTGTCAATTTTGCACGAAAAGTGTTGGAGCCAATGAATAATTTTCTCTTCAGCAACTCATCAGCTATATGACCATAAAAGAATGGCTCAAACATCTTGTACACGAAACACATTGATACAGCTTGCAAACACACCATTTTCTCTCTCTTTGCATCACAGTCTTTCTCTCTCATCCCCTACTTTCCTCAACTCAAAATTCTACTTCAAGAGACCAAAATATAAAGATCCTTATTGTTTTCTTGATCTTATGTGTCGTTGAAGAGGAATCAAGAGTAGTTGGAGCTTGGATTTGCATTTTCTTGGAGGGAATAAATTGTAGTGAGAGAAAGAGAAAGGAAAGGGAAAGATGAGTTTCAGAGAGGAGGGAGAAGGGGATCTGAGGAAGCCATTTCTGCATACAGGGAGTTGGTATAGGATGGGCTCAAGGCAATCTAGCATGATGGGCTCTTCTCAAGTTATTAGGGATAGCTCTATCTCTGTTCTAGCTTGTGTTTTGATTGTGGCTTTGGGTCCTATTCAGTTTGGTTTCACTGTAAGTTTCTACTTACCCTCTTTTACTGTTTTCATTTGGATTATTTGATCAGTGATTGTTTGATTGCTAGTGGTTGAAGTGATCTTGAATTTTGTTGTAAGAATTGTAACTTGAAAGAGGTGCTTTATTTGGATGATTATCATGGTGTTTGACTGACTTTTGTGGTTATGCTTAATTGTTAATTCCCATCTTTCTGTTAGTAGTTTAGGAGAATTCATGGGGAATTTGAATTGGAATTCATCTATGCAATATCAGCTATCAATCTGTATCACTATTTCAAATTGTCTTGCATCTTGTGTTTCGATATCAACAATGCACGACGAGTATATAAGATCATGCCATCAATATAGACTATACACTTGGTGGAATTGAAAGAGTAGATGAGGTGGCATTTGGAATAGGAGAGATCCAATACAATACAAAACCTAGCAAATATTATGCAGATTCCAATCTGTGCATTGTATTTCTTTAGCAACATTGAGTGGAGGTTAAGCTTGATCTTAGAATTCTTGTTGGTAACATGGTTGAACTTGGAATCAAGATTCATATGAAAAGTATTCTCTTCAAGATTTTTTTTTGTGCAAGTTCAAGTTTTTAGAACCCAATCTATGCTGCAAAATATGAATGTTTGTGTGTTTAGGGTATTTTCTTTCTTCTTCCTCCCATGAATATTTATGCTACTTTGTATTAATTAAGATACGTATGTATACATGATCTATATTAACCGTCCCTCGTTTTCCATTGTAAAAGTGTGGTTACTCTTCACCAACACAGTCTGCTGTTATGGAAGATCTCAGTCTTACAGTCTCACAGGTTAGCAACTGGAGATTGCTTCTTGCTTATTTTATCATCACTTTTAATATAGTAATATAACAACATTGGGACAGTTCTCTTTATTTGGTTCCTTGTCAAATGTGGGAGCTATGGTTGGGGCAATAGCTAGTGGTCAGATTGCTGAGTACATGGGGCGAAAAGGGGTACTTTTTTTTTTTTATTTCATCTTTTTTTGTTTTTAGATTTCATATTGAACGTCTGGTATTTTGATCCATCGTATTACCTTGCAGTGCTTAATGATTGCTGCCATACCTAATATCATTGGCTGGCTTGCCATATCGTTTGCAAAAGTGAGATTCTTGAACCTCATTATTACACTCTTGTTTGTTGGCAGTTTTTACTAATTAGTTTTTTCATAGGACTCTTCGTTTCTTTACATGGGAAGGTTGTTAGAAGGATTTGGTGTCGGAATAATCTCTTACACGGTAAGTATAATTGGTTTTCGTGAATGTTTTTATGACATTCTTTCGAGACTTAAAGATTCTATTCCCTTCTCTAATATGATACAGGTTCCTGTATATATAGCCGAGATAGCGCCACAAAATCTGAGAGGGGGACTGGGATCAGTAAACCAGGTTTTAGTTACTGATTTATGTTCAATCCTAACCTTTTATGCTTCAAAATGAGATTTTGAAGTTCAATAAATTTTCAATGATGTAGCTCTCAGTGACAATAGGCATCATGATCTCGTATCTACTGGGACTATTTGTTAATTGGAGAGTGCTTGCAGTTCTTGGTAATTCCTTAAAAAATATCAAATTAGACATTTCTTTTATTATTGATGCATTAATCTCCTTCTAGCTGCTTCGGCCTAATGCCCGTTTCAAATGAACTAATTACGGTGATATCAAAATTTGTGCAATAAGGCTTCTTTGTGAGAGGGACTAACGAATGTTTCATGCATAGGAATATTGCCATGTCTAATATTGATACCTGGACTGTTCTTCATCCCAGAATCTCCTCGGTGGCTGGTGAGGTTTCAAGAACATTTTGTCGACATTATCAGTAATGAATTTACTAATATATATCTGCTCTTTGTAAATCAGGCTAAAATGGGAATGATAGAAGATTTTGAAGCATCCCTGCAAGTTCTTCGGGGATTCGACACCGATATCAGTGTTGAAGTAATGGAAATAAAGGTATATTTTTGCATTTATTCCATGCATAATACCTTCTTTCCCTAGAATACTAGTCAATTTAAAAAATGCATGAGCCACATTTCTTTAGACAATTCTTTGGTGTTGCAGATGTCTCTAGCGTCATCGAACCGAAGAACGTCGACAGTCCGGTTTGCAGATCTCAAGCTAAGAAGATACTGGTTACCACTCATGGTGCGTAACTCTTTTGAAGTGTTTTGTTTTACTTATGGTTATGTTGTTCTTTCGGTTTTTGCTTGGATCCATCTCATCCCGTTTTTTGTTCTGCAGATAGGGATTGGGTTACTAGTTCTCCAACAGCTAACTGGAATTAATGGTGTCATCTTCTATTCCAATAATATATTTGAATCTGCTGGTGGGTTGAATTACCAATTATAGCTTCATTCTTTTATATCTGATACACACATATTTTCATGGACAAATTCTTCTGTGCACCTGGTGCACGGATCTAAGATCCGTGCAATCCGGGTCGACTCAACCCGGATCCGCGAATTTCCTTTTTTTTTTTTGAATTTTATGTCTTGACCTTTATGTACAAATTTGGTGACCTTTATGTACAAAAGGTGTGACCTTTATGCATTGTAACTTAGAAAAAAAAGAAAGAATTTCAGCAAAATTTGTACATAAATACTTTATGTGATATTCATGTGACCCTTATATATATTCATGTGAACAAATATTTGTATATAAAGGTCATGAACATACACAAGGGTCATGTGAATTTAACATAAAGGTATCTATGTACAAATTTTGCTGAAATTCTTTATTTTTTTCTAAGTTATTTAATATAAAGGTCACGGAATTTATACATAAAGGTCACAAAATTTGTACATAAACGTCACCGAATTTGTATATAAAGGTTTTGGCTCGAAGCAAAAAAAAAAAAAAAAACGCGTATTCGGGTAGACCCGGATTGCATGTACACCAAGTGCACATGAGACACTCATTTTCATGTGATCTCTACTTGGTGATTAGCACTATTATCAGACTTTAGAAAACGACAAATCTTGTTTATGATTGCACAATTGCATCCTTAAGAAAAACACTTATTTTCATGTGATGTCTAGTTGATGCTAGCGGTATTATAAGACTATAGAAACGACGAACCTTGTTTATAATTGCAAAATTGTGTCACCTAGTCCTTTTCCCTTTCAGCTATATATATAATTGGATTGTATATACTTTTTGGTTTAATTTGAAGAACCTTTTTGTTTTTGCATGAATTGAACAGGAATCTCATCAAGCAATGTTGCAACTCTTGGTGTCGGGATTATTCAGGTTAAGTTTTTAGAAAAATGCATTTTCGAATTATTCTTTTTTCCAATTAGTATCTGCTCATAATAATTCTCAGAATCATTATTAGCTATTCAAATTATTTTTTCAGGTTATTGCTACTGCAGTGGCTACATGGTTGGTGGACAAAACTGGGCGTAGAATTCTATTAATGGTGAGTTTAAGACATATTTCAAGATTTTCGATGTCTAGAAGTTAAACATAGTTACCTCACAAATTGTGGAAGTACTCGTTTTAGGTATCCTCAACCGGAATGGCTTTTAGTCTCGTGCTTGTTGCTGTCTCGTTCTATTTAAAGGTATTGCTTTATGATAATTATTCTTAAATCTAAAATGCATTTTTATTTAAATATCCTTTATACTCTTTTATTCTGATAAATCTGCTATTTGAATTTGTTCAAGAGCTCCATATCTGAAGATTCAAAATTATATGGAATCTTGGGAATCCTATCCGTCATTGGGGTCGTGGTATGTCTTCTTACAGATTCATGAGTAGTTTATGAGTTTTTGGTGGTACGAGTTTCTAACTTTGTTCAACCGATTTTGCAATTGTAGTGCATGATCATCTCCTTTTCACTTGGAATGGGGCCGATTCCGTGGCTCATAATGTCTGAGGTACAATTTTCTTCTGACCGTCTCGAGTTCATGAATTTTTTTTTATGAAATACTCGTATACTTTGTCACTTATTTGTTACTTGTTTATGTATACGAGCATAAGTTTTTCTTGAAGATTGTTTTGGTCCTTGTGGTCCGGGACATGCATATTATTTTATTTTTACTATTGTTAGTTGGACCATTGAGTCGGATTCCTAGGTTCATGCTAGAAAAAATGCAACTTTAATTGTGGCTAAAATATAAAATTTCTTTAACAAGTGACTCAGATTGAAAATGCATAGTAGTAATCGGGTGTTTGGATAAATTTGGATTTGAGATTCATCACTTTCATTTCGAACTAAATTTTTGAGCAATATGAGTGGATATGAAATCTATTATCATTCATTTCAAAACCTATATTTCAAATCCTTCAATTCAAACACAACCTAAGTGCAAATCATTGATATGAAAACATGCTATGGTTCTTAAAATATTTGTTGCTTTTATTTGAGAGATTGTATTAGGATTTCATGACCTACATGTTAACATGACATCGAATCCTCATATTACAGATTCTTCCAGTTAAAATAAAAGGGCTAGCTGGAAGTGTTGCAACATTGTTGAACTGGTCTTTCTCCTGGCTTATCACCATGACCGCACCACTTCTACTGGCTACGAGCAGTGGAGGTTTGTAATAACACATCCCCGTTTTTCATTCTTCCTTGTGTTCACTTATGGCTATGAATATGCATATAAGAGTTCCAGTTTCGCCAAAATGCAAGTCTCATTCATTCGTAGCCAATAGAAATAATCATTTGCCAATTACGCCTTCCACACGATCTGATTCTGTTTGTACAAGTTTGGGAGGAACAGTCTTGGTTTTGATGGTACGAGTTAGTATAAATGGAACAGACAAGAAGGGTAAAAATGTCCAAATTTTTTCTCTCGACTATAAAAGAACAACCAACTAAATCATTTTTCTTTGATAAGCAACTAAGAATGTGAAATTGTCTTGGCCCGATGATGCTTTTAACATTTCGTATAGTAATCGCTGACCCGTTTTGTCTGTGATCTTAACAGGAACATTCACATTGTACACAGTAATGTGCGTACTCACTGTTGTATTTGTCACAATCTGGGTTCCAGAGACTAAGGGTAAAACATTAGAGGAAATCCAGTCCTCCTTTAGATGAGACTTCTTTTCTCTTGCTCTTTTTTTTTAAGGTTGTTTCTTATTTGTATTTCTCAGCTTGGATGTTTGATATGTTGTTTCTTTTGAGATAAGGTTGTTTGCGGATTTTGTAAATTTAATATACTTGTTTATTGTTAAAATGCTCATAGATGTAAACAGTTTTCATCAATAAACTTTTGTTATTATTTCTATTTTTTTTTGTGAAAAAATAAACTTATTGTTCAAAATGATGATTAGTTTTTCATTTTAGGTACCATTTATTGATGGTATTATGACGACGTGTCTGATTAAGATTTGTGGGATTCTGAAACAAGTGATCATAAAAAAGGTCTTTTTAATTTTAAACAAATTATGAAGTAAAATTAAACCATAAATTATGAATTAAACTCTGGAAGAAAAAACACAAAAATGATTCCAAATATTCTCTCTTTTCTCTCAATGGAACTCTCAAATAATGATGAATATTTTGCGAGTTAGTTAAATATGAGAATAGTATAAAAATTGTGTAAAAAAACCGTTGAAATCAATTATACTAGAGAGTTGAGTTCTATTCAATCCTGATTAGCAGAACGCAAGACAGTATATTCAACCATCGGGGGTGAAACATCATAACATGTTCGACGTAGCTAGACATCATGAACACGTCAACACTTGTTTGGACACATGAATTGCCAACATGGATATTTAAAAAATCACCACCTTTACAATCAATTGTAAAAAAAGTCCACTTAATAATGAAATGAAGTCGGACACATGAATTGCCAACATGGATATTTAAAAAATCACCACCTTTACAATCAATTGTAAAAAAAGTCCACTTAATAATGAAACGAAGTCGTTTCAATCTAACAAAAAAATAGAGAGAGACAAAGAGTGAGAGCCAAACAAGGTTATTTCATTAATAAGTAATTTTGATTTTTTTTTATATTCGTGTTGGCAATATGGATACCAGATACAACAAGAAGAAAAATTCAAATATCATCCAAATGTTTAGTTAAGACCACAATTTAGTAAATACGGTGATTTTGTTAAGATCACAATTTAGTAAATACGGTGTTTTTTTTTTAAATATCTTTGTTGGTAGCTAACGTGTTCAGATAATTGGACACGTCAGAAATATCAATATCGGTCCAATCAAGTATAAAATTGGATGAAAATCAAGAAATATCACAAATGAATAGATATCATATTTATATAAAAATCACAAATTTTTTTAACTTATGATAACTGATTTTTTTCTTTTTTTTATTGCATTTTTTTTATTCTTTCATGTGTTCTTAATTTTAGTCATTTGAATTGTATCATGTATTGTATTCTCAATTGTGTTATATAAATATATAGTATGTTATCTATATTTTTTCTTTAAACATATTATTTTATTGTAAGTTTTGAATGAAATATAACCTTTTCAATGAATAACTCATATTTTTTTCACTATAAAAATTCAATATAGTCGAAACCTTTATGCTGTAATGATATAACCTTTATGTTGTAATAGTATAATCTTTATGTACAAATTTCATAACTTTTTCAGTAAATAACTTATACTTTTTTCACTACTTGCACTGTAAAAGGTTATTTGCATATAACTAAAAGGTTATAAGGATAGAACTAAAAAGGGGTAAAATGCGCGAAACCCCCTTGTGATTTGGAAATCTTGCGTCGGTCCCCCTCTGTTAAAAGAATGACAAGATTTACACGTGTGATATGATTAAACATGCACACTCTCCATTTTTTTAAACTGTAGCTAACGGTGTTAATTTTATACGTGAATGCCCCGTTATGCCCTTATTCTGAAATGAACGTGAGGGAGGAAAGGGTTGGAAATTAGGGTTCATCCAAAATTAGGGCTTCTTCTTCCTTACCAAAAATTAATCGTTTTTCACTTGAATCGACTGAAATTACAGAAATACAGTGAGAAATTTTAGGATTTATGGTTCTTCGAAGGTCGCGAGTGAAATATAGTGAGGAAATTTAGGGTTTAGGGTTCCTTGGCGGTCGCGATTTTGGTGTGTCCACGAAGATCCATTATTGTGTCGGTAAATTCTCATCTCATCTCATCTCATCTCATCTCATCCAACAATGTTGTTCGATTTTCATCCAAAATTTGTTCAAGTCATGCTTTTTTGTTTGTTGCATTTTGAATTGCTTGCACCATCTTCTTCTTCTTTTCTTGAAAACCCTCTTGGTTTCTTGAATTTGAGTTTGTATTTTTAAATAAATTGTCTCAGTAAGATGAAAGGGATAAAATGGCGAAAAGATCCTCTTTTGAAAGCATGATGAGAAGGAGGTTTTCAGACATTACAAATACACAGCCACAGCCAAAATCGCCCCTATTTTCTGAAAAATTGCCACTTGATAGTGCTTCTGCTAAGGAATGCATTGACCATCTTGTCAAGGTTTCTTCTTTTCTCTCTCTTATGTTTGTCTAATTTATTATGTCTTATATTTGTCCAATTTGTTTACTGATTTTTTGTTGTGTTTCCCATTTACTCCGTGGCATAGGAAAGGATGGCCTTGGTGAAGCTTATTCAAGACAAGAAGAACTAGCTGAGAGTACTCTCTGTTATGCTCACTCCAGTAATTTTTCTATGAAACCATTGGCCCATCCATCATATACTCACTGCCAAGTATTCACTAGTTAACTCAATCGAACAGATTCCTGTAGATGTCAGCCAAATTCATTCTCACTCTGTGGTTCATGTAAGAATGTTTCTCTTTTGGCACTTCTTCCTGGTGGGGTTAGCCAAGCTGTTTATAATGCTTAGAAAAATGTTTTTCATTCCTAGTGAAGTGTGTTCAATGACTCAATCAGGCTCAACTAGGAAAAAACGTATTCCTATTTGGTTGAATTTTCACCTTTCAGAAGCTGGAGTTAATAAGCTTTTTGTTTTATCCTTGGCTGATTATTTATTTACCAGGGTTACATATGTAATATGATTGACACTGGCTGCTTTGTTCGCTTCATTGGACGTTTAACTGGTTTTGCTCCCAAAAGCAAGGCATAAAATCAAAGTATCATTTTATTGATGAATGTATAACTATCAATTATAAAGAGTGGATTTCTGGGATGTTTTGTAGGCTACTGATGACAGGAGATTAGACCTTTCTGAGGTCTTCTATGTTGGGCAGTCTGTTCGCGGCAACATAGTTGATGTATGGCCGACATTTGGACTTATTTATACATGAAAACTTCAAGATTTCTCTTTTGATCTTTTCTTTACTATCTCTTTCCAGCTTACTAGTGATGCAGGTAGAATAACACTATCTTTGAAGCAGTCATTGTGCTGTTCGAACGATGCATCTTTTATTCAAGAATACTTTCTTTTGGAAGAGAAGGTAACACTTGAAATTCTGGCAATGATTGGAAAACTCCTCTAACATAGACCATGAGAAGACTTTCTAAGTAATGTTTTAGCCTTTTGTCTTGATTAAATCACTGGGATAGCAACCAGTACTATGGTTGGTACCTTACCTATCACCCCTGTGAATTTTATAGGTGCACCAATTGTCTTCTCTACCTACCATCTATAATTTTTGTTTTTTTAAGGAACGTGGGGCTGGGGTGGGAGGCTCTAGTGCTTCTTATTTTGCAAGGAATTATGTTTGTTTATGTTAATATTTTGAGGCAGTATTACTGTTTTGACCAGATTGCGAAGCTACAAGCTTTGGACTGAGGGCAATCGATTGAGATGGGTTGATGGCTTGTTTTAGTTGTGTTGTGTCTCTTGATATTTGTTGTGTTTGATGGTAGTTATAATTTCTGTTTTTTGTTCAAGCAAAGAACTATAACTTAATAATGTGAGTGTGGTTTTGAGTCCATTATTATGATTATCCAAATCACTAATGTGCAGTTGACTTCTTCAGGGGAAGGAGAAAGTGCTTGTTCAAAAACCTGAAATTGAGGAATTGATAGCTGATTTTTAATCGCAGCTGCTATTCGACTCTAAATTAGAAGCAAATAAAGACGTTGTTTCTTTACGTTAACTAATTGTTAATAGTGATCTACTGGTGTGAAGGAACCAGCAATTGTAGCTAAGGAATCGGAAACTGATGAGGATACTAAACATTGCAATGCCAACAGAAGGCGCCATCTCTCTAGAAGTAGATGTAAAATGGAGTATTAAGAGATGGTAATCTTGTTGTTGAATTGGAAGATGAAGCACGGAGAAGATCAATCTCGAGACCATCGCGCAAAGCAACTGAAAAGGTTCAATCCTACAGAGAAAGACCTATTAATACTAAAATGAGATCACAATAATCTTTCTTCAGAATTGTGTATTATCCCTGTCCTCTTTGCACTGTATGGAGATTATACCTAGGAACGATGTCTGTATAATGTACTTTTAATTATTGTTGAAGAATGCTCGCGTGTACAATTTAATCTTGATCAATGCAATTTTCGGTTGAATTTTGTTGAATCTTACAACAAGACCACTCTGATCCTGATAACCCCTATTTTGCAACATTTGTTTATATTCAACAATGAAGAAGACATTTCCCTATACAAATTATCATAAAATGAGCACAATGCATATAAAATAATGAGCACATTACAAATAATGAGCACAATAAGTAAATAAATAAATAAGGTTTTAATATAAACAATATTATACAAATAAAATATTACATACAACCTAGCATGCAAATAAAAAATTTAACTATTTTAATTAATTAAACAGCAAAAAAAAAAAAATACAGTTGGGACTATTTTAATTAATTAAATTAATTAAACAGAAAAAAAATACAGTTGGGGGACTTACAGTGAACAAATTGGAGTAGCAAGTTCTTTGTATATTATAATTCATGTACAAATCAAATGTTTTTGCTTTTATATACAATGGAAGGGTATAAATGTCAAAACACAAGTGAAAAAGTAAGAAAAATCAACAACAATTCGCACATTCAGCGAGTGAAACACACTCTCGTCAAGTAAGACGGAATTGGGGATTTCGCTCATGTTTAATCATATCACACGTGTAAATCTTGCCATTCTTTTAACAGAGAAGGGACCGACGCAAGATTTCCAAATCACAAGGGGGTTTCGCGCATTTTACCCAACTAAAAAGTTAAGTTTGCTAAATTAAAAGGTTATGTCAATATAACAGTAGAACTAGGATTTGGGTTAGGGTTTGGACGCGTGGGTCACGTGTAGGCGCGTGAGTCGCGCGTGGAATGCGTGAAATGCACTCTCAAGTCGGATCAACCCAATTGCACATCTAGTGTAACATCTATATATCATTATAAAAACAGATCATAATAAAAATAACAATAACTAATTTTCTTTTTGGAATTGACATGTTATGAATGGAAACAAAGTAGTTACAAGAATTAAAAAAAAAATTAAAAAAGATTTATACTTTTAAGAATTGTGGGGTTCTCTAGGTTAGGTTATGACCTATGGGAGATATATATGTAGGGTTTTTAGGTTTTTTCTCTTTCTTCTATATTTTATATAATTCATAATCTTTAAACTAAGTAGTTTTTAAAAAAAAATTGTTTTAATTTGTGATATATCAAATTTATTATTTTTATTTAGAATTTGAATATTATTTTTACTTTTTATTTATAATTTTGATGGAAAGTGGGGTAATTTTATAATAAATATTAATATATAATAATTAAAAAAACTTGAAAGTAATGAAAGAAAAACAGTTTTTGCTGCTATGTTCCTTGGAGAGAAAGGGAGAGGGGTCGGCGGCTGGGAGGGGGGTTGGTGGAGGGTTGTATGTTATTATTATTAGTTTTTTAATCTTTTAATATAAATCAAAATTTTGAATTAAATAATTTGTAATTTGAAATTTGTTTTCAATATATGATGTATAAAGGTTATCAATTTTTATGATCTTCAAGTTCTATTTATACTATATATTGGAAAACAAAATATTAAATCTAAGATATTAAAATTTGGGTATTTGGATAATTTTTAATGGATTTGTGGTAGTTTCAACTATAATGAGATTTAAATATATATATATATATATATATATGTCATCTAACTAAAAATTGTACTTATAAAAATTAAAAAAAAACTTTATAAATATAATCTAAAATTAGAAAATTAATAAAATAATTTTAGTAAAATAAAAAAATTTACAAACAGATTAAAGTTTTGGTATATCGTTTGATCTATTTGTCTTAATCCATATGGACTGAACTGGTATATCTAATTTTAATTATTTTATTTAAATATATATCAAGTTATTTTATGAAATTTAGTGGGCCGATATAGTTTTTGTTGAATTTCGGACATGAGACTTTATTTGAGAATTAGATTTCACAATAATAATGTCAAACAAATAATATTGACACTCGTCTTGTCATTTAATAATATGAGTCTTTTTAATTTTTGATTCAAGTTTATTTTTCAAAAAGACTTTAAAATTTGTATTATCAACTTTTAAAATAAATTTTTTTGCAAGTAAACATAATGACCATTTTTTAAATGCCTTCCAAACTACAAAAAATTCTTTCTCATTAATGTGCCAAACTTTGATCTGTTGTTCTGTAAACAACCTTCCTGCATTCTACATGGTTCTTCACCAGTAGATGCTTTCCTCATAAGCACTGCTGCCTATCGAAAATCATTAGCGTTTGTGTAGATGACTAATTGATCCTTGTCTTGAGGGATTGTGAGTTTAGGCAGATTACTGCAAACCTATTTCAACTCACGGACACGTTGAGAATTGATATCTTCCCATTTCCACTTAGTCTTTTCATCCTTTTATAATAATGGATGAAAATCCTTGCGTTATTCTACCAAGTCTTTAATGAAAGAACCTGCAAAATTAACAACACCTAAGAAGCTTTGGAGATGCTTCTTATCCCTTAGAGCATCTGGGAAATTACGGATTTTCTCCACAATGTGTTCCTGGAGTTCCATACCTGCATGGTCAATAAAAACATCAAGAAACTCGATTCTATTAACCGCGATTATTGTTTTCTTTTCAAAGAACACTAAACCTTCTTTATGACATGCTTCAGAAAATATTTCAAGATGCTTTCAATGCTCTTCCATATTTTTAGATGCAATCAAAATATCGTCTATGTAAACAAACATAAACTCAAAATAATCTTTGAAAAGATTATCCATCTTTTTTTGGTATATCTGGGGTGCATTAGCAAGATATGAAGTATACTGACCTTGTGGTGTGGAAAAGACAGTGTATATTTTAGATTCATTTTCCATCTTAATCTGGTAGAAACCAGACTTACAATCAAACTTTGAAAATACTTTTGATCCTTTAATGCAATTAATTAAGTGTTCCCTACTAGAAATGTAATAACCATCAAATTCTAGTATTTTATTAATACCTTGATAGTTAATTACTAATCTTGTCTTACCTCTCTTAATTTCACTGTGATTTCTTACTAGAAAACCAGGCCTACTATCAGAGGAGATGCCGGCCTCGATCAGATTGAGATCGATATGCTCTTTGATAATTTTTTATATATATTTTCTATTGATCATATTCATCTGGATCGGCTTGTATCGAACCAACTCATATCGAAATTGATCTCGTACTTTCAGTGTTGCTTCAATCTAGTTTCTGTCCCACCAGACTAAAGGATCCTCATTGAAATTCCTCTTGATTAGCCTTTTAACATTTTCAAGGAAAAATAAACTTTCCTCATCAATGTCAATAGGAGGTGGTCCTTCTTGTATCACACTTTTCAGAAAATTAATAGCTTTTTTCGGTGCATCTTCGATACCTTGTTGCCTGAAAGATAAAAGAGCTTCTCCAAATTTCCTCTTATCCTGCATTTTAGGATGAGTTAACTTGGAATCATCACCATGTTTGCTGCGAAAAATAATAGACATTATCCTATTAAAAACTTTTCTCGTCACAAAACTTGTATCAAACTACCACAATTAGTAGTAAGGTTAACATGTTCTTATGGTTATCTTGCTCATATTTTGTAAATGTTTGGATAAAATTATTACCCAACAAAATATCAGCACCTGTATCATGAATATAGATTGGTGGCATTTTAACTTTGTACCAAGGGGTACTAAATGCACCTCCTATCATTATTCTTGATTCTTGAATACCTTTATTAAGAAATAAGATTTTCTGGGGAAAATCCATTCCTGCAATAAGAGATAGAGTTTCCACAGTTTCGCTGGGGAAAACTCATAGCTTTGCTGTGCAAATACCTGAACCTGAATCAATATAAGCTGCAAAGTACTCTGACTTATATTGATCATGCAATATCCCAACAGATATGTATATGGAAAATGGGCTCATCATTCCACCCTTATCAGGTGTCCACCGAGACTGAATTCCATCCATTTTCCATTTCGTCCCCAAGGTTTGTGTTCCTCAAGGAAACTCAGACCTAGGGTCATAGAACCTTTGGTTTTACCTGCAATACCTGTAACAGATATTTCATAGCCTGCTATTTCTAACATGCATTCATATCTAATAATACATGGTTGCTGTAAATGATATATCTCATCACAAGGAAAAAGATTATGATTTTCAGATATATAAAAAATAACACGAATTTCTTTCCAACCCTCAGGGCAATGTATTTTAACATTACTAACTCTAATTTTCTGGGGATTGAAATCCTCAATTGGTTCTTTTCCTTTTAGGTTTAAAATCTTATCTTCGAAAAAGGACATCTGTTACTAATTTCAGATTTAAATCTCATTAATTTATTTAAAATCGGATGATCTTTAATTAGTAAATTAACATCACCTATCCTAGGTATTTGGATTGGGTCTGATGTCATAACTTTTGCAAATTCCTTGAAAATACGAGGAATTTCAATATACTCTTTCATAAGGAACAAATCAGAATAATGTGTATTGGAAAGTGTATAAGCAATTCTATACGTGATAGAATATGGTCTATTACCTTATTTCCTAAGATCAATTCTTTTAAAATCCTAATGAAAGGTTAAGACTCTACTGAAATCTTGGTCAGTTAGGTTGTATGCAATCTTAGGATGAATGTCAAACATTAGTTACTAGCATACAAATTATCTACCATTATGTAAAGACAACCATCTCGTAAATTATTGATTCTTCTATCCATTACAGATAGATATATTTCAGAATCAATACCTTCTTTGAAGGTAGCTTTGATCACTACTTCAATAGTTCCAATATGGATCCATTCATAATTACCGCTACTTCTTCTTTGATACGACTCAGTTCCTCAAGAATTTCTTCCTTTGGAATAAGCTATATATCAACTCTATTACCGGTTAATTTCATTGGAATTGAAAACTCACCTAAGTTCACCCGGTAGATGATGTTGTGCTTGCGATGCTTTAGTCCAATCTGATTACAGATTCGGTTAAGACCTCTAATCCTGAAGCCGTCATATGGGCATAGAGTTGAATTCTGCCTCATGATTCTTTCTATTATTTTGTTTGAGATGGTCATTCTTGAAAACAATCCTGATAGACTCTTCGATGTTTGGAGTCTATCTTTTGGCTCGTCGGAGCTACTCGTCTAATTTTGTAGATGATCTATCGGATTTCTCTGAATCTGACTCAAACTCTTCTTTATAGATACTATCATCTAAAGAAATATCTTCAAACTGGTAAATTGGCACCAAGTTGCCATCAAAAACCGCATCAAGGATGTCGACTATCGGTTGAAACTAGCGTAATTCTCCTTACTTCTGAGGGCAATCTGGTAAAATATGTCATTTCACACCACATGTCCAGCAGTTGCAATCTTTGAAACTTTCATCTGTACGAGTGTGAGCTCGTTTGAAAGTTCTCCTTGTCGGTGTTCTTTCTGTTGACTTCCATGTGAATCTAGATCCCTGTGAAGAAAACCTGGAAGGACCTGACTTCTAACCAGACTTGTAGGTTCTAGTCTTTGATTTGGACCACCATGATCTTCCTTGATTGGAAGGTCTTCTCTGTGATCCTCCAAACTTGGCCCAAAACACACTTCTGAAGTGTTTCTTTCTCTTGCCATATCTTTCTCGACTCAGTTCTCCAATAATACTTGTAAAATCATTGTTCTCACAACAAAGAAGAGTTCTTTTAATCTGACCTCTAAGTTTTTTCTTATTTTTTTGTAGTGTCGCTTGTTGACACCACTCTCTTATGCTGTCTTTGAAGAAAGACATTCTTCTGGCCACTAAATCAACCTTTCCTGGAGGTACCTTATATGTTTGTATAAACATTTCTCTCCACGGGCTACAAATTTTTACAAAAAATATCTCTGCAGCAACATTCAATGGTATCTATGTTTGGAAGTAATATTTACGGAACCAATAGATATATTCATCTGCCACACATATACTTCTCAACTTGAGAGCATACAAAGCCTGTGTATATTCTTGATTCTTTTTTTCTTTTCTTTCCTCAAAATATCCATCTTCAATAAAATATACTTTGAGCAAATGACCAATCCTTTTGATAAATTAAAAAATATTATCTCCAGATATGATCTCTTCTTTAACATGGAGATATGTAGCTTTCCATGCTTTCCTTGCTGAATCTTCCAAACTATTTTCAATTAGTTTGGTGAAGTGATTTTTATAAATGTCCAGCGTTGATGAGGCAATTTTTAAAGATGTTATCCATTCATCGATCAGTTTTTCATGTTTCTAAAATCGATGATATATGTTGTAAGTATCAACCTATATGGATGTGTTGGCTCTAACATGGTTCTTGTCCAAGGGCTGTTAGCTGGTGCCTTACTTCATCCTGGTTACCTCTTTGGACGAGTACCAAAGGAATTGGTATTGTGTTCGTCCTAGTCCGATCTCCATGATTGCTCAGGGACGGTCGTATTTGAACTCGTACCCCCTTCTAGATTCGGGACTTGAGAGTTCATCTTGATATTAACTAGATCCACAATCCCAAGGTTGGAAAGTGATTCGGTTAATTTTTAGATATCAACCCTTGTTGCTTCTATCAGACCTTTCGAATGATGTCGATCAAGAATTCCTCATAACTTTTAGACTTTGAAACTTCCATAGCCTTTCCCTTGGGAATAATAGGTCTATCCTCGAACGCATCTTTGAATCGTTCGTTCATGAATCTGTATATTCTCTTTAGTAATCTTCTTTTTAGATATGTTATTTCTTTTTTCAGATCTAAAACATCTCTTTGGATTTCAGATAGAGATCGGAACATCATCTCCGTCTGTCCACCATAATAAATGATGGTCTTCTGGATCTCCCTAAGATCTTGTGATATCTTAGATGTGTCTAGAATAATTATGTTCCAATCCTTGTTGGACGTCATAAGATAGTCCTACATTTGTGTTATCTCGAAAAAAATATTCGGATACATTTCTACTTGATTTTCTCCTCCGTTAGGCATATGGAAAATCAATATTGTAAATATAATTTAAATTATTTCTTCAATAAACCTGGCTCTGATAACATTTCTTGCATCGGATCTAAATAAATATGTAACCGGGAATTAAAATGTAATTTGGAACAAATTGGATTGGAAATAGCAAAAGATGGATTGGAAATAGCAAAAATAAGCTTGGACATAGCATATCCTCATTTGTCTAGCTTGAGGGTCTTTTGGGTATTTTTTTCTTTATTTTGGATATAAAACATGTTTTCTTATAAGGTGGGTATTTTTCATTTTTTGTAGTGCATATTGGATAAAAATACATATTTCCCCATTAATTAATACTGATTTTAACGAGACAAAAATGGCAGGTCAACTACCAGCTGAGCTTAGTAATCTTATTAATCTTGTGGAGTCGAATTTGGGTATAAATGAGCTATCTGGTGCAATCTCATTCTCCATTTTCAACATATCAACGATCGAGATTATGTACCTTTCATCTAATCGATTCTCAGGCCAGATTCCTTCAACATTGGGGATTTCACTTCCCAATCTACAAGAGCTTTATTTGGGTCACAACAAATTTAGTGGATTAATTTTGAATTCTATAGGCAATATAGATGAATTCTTTCATTTTCAACTAATTTTTTAGGAATATAGATGAATTTGAGAGGATTTGAAATAATTTATTTTAAACCTTTAATTTGAAATCACTCAATCCAAACAAAAATTTGAAGTATTTGAAAAATTGACACCCAAAAAAAAATCATTCATATTTCATCATTAATCTTTAATAAAATGCTACTCATGGTCACATGTAGATATCTAAACGAGTCGAGCTGAGTTGAGTACTATTAGACTCAAACTCGATTCTAAAACTCGAAGCTTGGAAAATGAAATTAACCCTTTTATCTATTACATCGTGATTCTAAGTCTCATATTATTATTTACAGTAGTTTGTAGTGAAAAGTTTGACTGGTCAGTCATCACTTTTTTGTCAAGTTTCTAAGAGCTTAAATAAAGATTGACAATTGCACTAGTTTTAACAATACCAAATGGATTAGAAAGATTCGAGATATACATGATGTATTTCAATCATCACCGAGTAAGTATTTTTAATTATGTTTTAAAGCTATTTAATGAAGTATGAAACAATACCAAGAGTTTTAATGTTGTTCGAATTAAATTATTTTATTTCTAAATACATACATCAATCACTGAAATGTTAAACTTGAGATTGACTTGGATGTGAATGTGATATAGATAAAGTGGGGATATCATGAGTGTTGCCAGCTTGGCTGGGAGGATATACCAGAGATTGTAGGGTGTATTAGAGCATTTGCGAGCTCGAGTACATCCTGTATATCAGACTATTGCTTGGTCAGTCTTCAAGTGCCTGGTCATTTATAACTGTACAGATGGACTGCAAATTGAGCATAGAGCTTGTATGAGGCATGGAGCATTACAAGATATACCTATCTAAGATAACAAATATAGAGATAGATCGATGACCAATACTCAATACAAACCATGATGTGAGACACATATCTTCAGACTATTGAGGAGATTTTGGTGTATGCTTACGTTGAGTTTGAGAGGTTGTCTATTGACATTCAAGATATGTTAAAAGAGGGCTATAGCTAACAAGATCTCGCTTCGAACAGAGGAGTATCAATCCAGAGAAGACACCAAGGTTTAGCAGTTTTTAGTAGAAGATGAAAGCATGATGGAATAGATCCTAGTTGATCACCCCTGTATAAGTGCTCATCGAAGCGACCCTGTAGAGGTTCTTACGAGGAGAGCCAAAGCTCATATTGAGCCTAGATATTGAGCCTGGTGATGACTAGAAGCAAGTGTTATGGCCCCATTTACTGGACAACAAAGAGAGACAACACCAACAAGAGAATATTATTGTGTATAATGTCCGACCTTTGATGATAGAAGCCCCAAGACCCACGTAGATACCTAATTGTTAGAATTGTGGAAATCTCACTAGAGAGTGCATAAAGGTAAGAACATCTATTTTTGATGTCACCAACTAGAGTGTAGGGCTAGTGTTTGTACCAATCAGATCCACATCCAAAGTAAGAGTGGTGGAACATTTGGACCTCTTCCGACAAACCCTCAAAATGTGAACCAGAAGGATAAGACTAAACTGAATGCCTTGCAAGGAATCCATTATGCATCATTAAAAAGAATAAAAATAATATTACAAGGTGTAATTCATATAATAGTATATTTACTGTTGGTTCCAAGTGGTGTCCGAGGTTCAGAGGGGGGGTGAATGAACCTTGGTCGATTTTGAAAATCTTTCGAAAAACCTTTATGTTCTACAAGTTACTTGAGCTTGCAGCGCCAAACAGTTACTGCTTACAGTACTAGGATACAGTGCTACACGCTGTAACTAGAGTTTATACACAGCGGAAAAATACGATTTATAACACAAGGCTGGTTTTCTCAAATATGATTATTTTCAAAATGTTTTATGCTTATGACAGAGATAGAGATATAAAATAAAACACAGATAAGAAAGCAATAAACACTTATGGCTTATAGTGGTTCGAAGGTGATGTAATCCTTCTACGTCCACTCTACTGCTACCTCGAGCAGGAACTTTCTTAAGCAAGATTGATTTATAGGACCTTCCTAATAATCTATCAACTTTACAAAGTAACCCTACTAGAGTCCAGCGTACACACAACAACTGTAAACTCTAAAGGCTAACCCACACAGGAAAGCTGTCTAACACTAGACAACTATACAAACAGTAAGGATCTCTCCTATCAACTGTTCGACACCTCTAAAACAACATAAGCACACAACAATAAGGTTAAAAAGTATATGTTTGTTCTTCAACTGGTGCGGTGAAGTGAGCTTCTGAATCCTTCGAAGGATCTTTCAGCTTTGAACTTGCTTCACTTCACAGAGGTTGAGTGACTAAAACTGAGAGTGATCTTGAATGGTTGTAACTTGAATGCTTGAGAGTTTTTGTGCAAATATTTCAGTAACCAGCTTTAGTGTTGCTCATCCTCTATTTATACTTGTATGAGAAGATATCCGTTGAAGGAGATATCTCTCTTTTGAATTTTGAGTACTTGATCAAAGGCATGACTCACATTTAATGAGACTTGACTTTCTCTTTCGGAGCATTTAATGCGGTAGTTGCGGCTAGCAACTTTCTACAGTGCATCAGTCCATGTGACATCTTTGTATTGACTCCGTATCTGCAACTTTGATCTTCTCTGGAACGGTTCTATTTATTCTTGCTTGGATCTTTGTTCCTCGTACTGCATTTATCATTTCTTGGATTACAGGATACTTCTTTGTTTGTTATTGGCGCTGTTGACTGTTTGAGCAGTAAGCTTTGCGCTGTATCCTGGGTCTGCTTGCAGTTGATACATCCTTGCAGTGCTGTTGTAGCTAAGACCTGCTTACAGTATCTTCGGGCAGTACTGCTGTATCTTTTACTTGCAGTACTCCTGTATCCTTTTCTTGCAGCAATGCTGCACACCGTTCTTCCTTACTTCGCTATAGTGCTGTAACAGCTTCCTTTCAGCGATGCTGTATCTGCTTTCTTGCAACAGCTTCTTTCCGACATACTTGATGCAACTATGTAACTTATGAGAACTTCCATCTTTCAAACTAGACTCAAATCTAGTCTATGCTTTCACTTAAACATTGTGAAAAATGGGGTACACAAAACTTCCTATTACATATATATTTTATCTCATCAAAATCTAAACACTGAAATCCCAACAATTTTCCCATTTTTGATGATGACAAAACCTTTACAATATTTCATTCATGAAGAAAGTTTTCATTTTTACACTATATCATATTTCATCAGGATTACATGCTTGAAAAGCTTTGATAAGGTAAAATCTAATCCTGGATTCATCAGAGATGCATCATGCTATTCCTTCATCACATATCTTCAGGAAAGCTCAAAAGCATGCAAGAGTTCATAATTGATGAACTTGATCAAAAAACAATAAACTAAAAATTTCTTCATTAATTGATAGAAATTTTACAAGGGATAGAAAAATACAACAGAGAGTACAAAGAGCATGCATATATAAAGCTACTAAAACAGCGACCTTCGTGATGATGATTCTTCAGGTCTTCTTTCAGCATCTGACCTTTCCTGTTCAGCTCTTTCTCTCGATCCCTTCCATCAATCTCGAATGGACTCCTGATAGGATTCTTCAAATATCTGCTGCATCTTTGGAACCTGAATCCATCTCAGCCAGAAGTCCTCACAGAAAGACACTATCCTACCTCGCTTCACTAGGTCGATGTAGAAGTTCTGAATTTCAAGCTCTCCGCACCTAGTAAGCTCTTCATATCTTCTCAGTGCAGATTGGCAAATATGAAATTTGCTGAATTTGCCCTTCCTGCACAACAGCCTGAAGTATCTGAGATACTTAGATCTCTTGTACAGTGTGATCATCTCAAAAGATGGATTGCGATCAGTAGGCAGCTTGATGTACTTAAAGATGTTCAAGCTCCATGTGATGTTCTCTCCATCCGGCTTTTGATCCATCAGCACTGACACTTCGATAGATATATTATCTGTGTCGAGTCGGGGAATTTCTTGAGGAGGGTACTGGTAGAAGTTTCTGCCAAAGAACCTTCTTTCTCCAATCAGCCTAAGCCTCTGCATCCAGGCATTCTCATCAGCTTCAGCTCTGGCTTGCTCTGCTCTCTGTGTAGCCATCTTCTCGTTGTAATGCCTTTCAGCTTCAGCTCTGGCTTGCTCCGCTCTCTGAGCAGCCATCTTCTCATTGTAATGTCTTTCAGCTTCAGCTCTGCTTACCATTTTCCTCGAGCCCTGCTACTGGCTCTCTCTCCCTCTCTTTGAATGATGAGAAGAGGGAGGTGCTGTATCCTTTCTTGCAGCACTATTGTGTGCAGCACTTGCTGCTAATCTGCTTCCAGCAGCTGCACCAGCTCCTCCTGTTCCACTTTCATCATCTCTTCTCCAGCGCTTTGAAGAGGGGATGTCAGCAGCAACAGATGATCCAGATCTCTTTCTTCTCCTGCTGAGAGGTTGGTCATCATCATCATCTTCTTCTTCTTCATTAGCTTCCCCTAAACTCCTGTATCTGTCAGTAAATATTTTCCCCTTTTTGGCATCATCAAAAGCCGGGGGTGGAGCAGGGGTAGCTGAGACCATCTTGAAGCGTGGTCTCCTTGTTGGTTCTGGGGCGTCCTTGGATGCTTGAGCATGCTGAGGGAATGCACTCACCATGATGTCCCTCAGCTTTCCAACAATCATCTCCAAGTTTCCCAATCGGTCGTCCACACTTCTGGTTCTTCTGGATTGATCAGTTACATGGTCTAGAAGTGTATCGAGGACGAGGGAGTGAGTCTGTATCCTGTACGAAGCATTTTCAGCATGGTATTTGCACAGTCTAATCTCTGCTCGGGTCTGTGTAGCTTCTACCTTCAACTCTCCCTCCATCTTTACTCAATCCAAGTACAGCCTGTGGGCATTATCATTGAGTGTTCGTTTGATCATCCCAGGTAGTACTTCAAGATCCTTCTTAAAATCAGTTATGGTTTCAACGTGGAATTGGGCACCGACCGTGATGCTGTTCTGCATGTTAGACTCATGCTCCTGTAGAGCATGCAGCAGATGTCTAACAACAACTACTACCCTGACGATCGATTCATCAGGGGTCAGGCCCGAATTCTTTCTTGTTGAGGCGGCAGCCGATGCAGTGTAAGGAATGACAGCTTGGGGGTTTGGTGTTGCATCCTGCCTTGATGCCTCAGTTGCAGCCTCATCCTCATGATGGCTAGGTTGGGAACTGGTTGAGCTTGAGGATGGGTGTTCTTCATCTGCTGCCTCCTTTTTGTCAGATGATATAGAAACTGGTGCTGCTCCGCTACCTTTTGGTCTGTATGCAGCTATGTTACGCTCTTTCATCATCCTGGAAAATTTGGCATGATCAGCTGCAGCGTCCTTAGTAACCTCTGCTGCTGTAACCTGGGAAGGTTCTTTCGAGCATGCAGCAGCTGCAACATCAACCTCCTCTTGTGGTGTCTCTAGCTGCACAACGGTTACCTCTGTTTTTTCTCCAGCATCCTCTACGGGTACTGTCTCAACAGCCTCCCCAGTAGAGGTCTTCTCTCTCTCAGGGAGTGTTTTCAGAACAACACCCTCACCTGAGGTCTTCAGCAAGGACCCCGACTCCTCGGCCGGTCCTGTAACTTGGACAACTTCTGCTGCAAGAATGAGTTCTTACAGCTCTGGTTGGTTTCTTACAGCTTCCACTGTATCCAGCACTAAAAACTCCACTGCTGTAAGAATTTCAGTATCCACCCTTCTTGATTCCTCAACAGCTTCTGTAAGGGTGGCTGCCTGCTGTACTGCTGTCTTGGCCAGTACAGGGAGTACAGCCTCTACAACTTCCTCCGTGGTTGCGTCATCAACGATCTCAGCAATGTCAAAGATCACATCTCTGATGATGGCGGTAGGTTCCCGTTGAGAGTCTGCAACAGCAGCATCCATACGCACTGGGGAATCACCATAGTCCATCAGTTGAGGCTCCTCCTCTTCCAAAGGATCAAGTGAGACTATGTTGGAGAGGCCTTCAACCACTTGCTCGTATGCTGGGGAGTTTGCATTATGTTGGCTTGAGCTACCCTCTCCCCGCATCCTCCTAGGAGTGTGCTACATCTTTGTTTCTTTCACACTTGCTTGCAGCGCCTGTTGCAGCATGGTTTCTTCAGCCTGCTCCACTCCCAGGGTATCGATTTGCTCTTGAGCAAAAGCGACGTCATCACCCCTTCTTACAGCCTCCGTAGCCGGGACAAGGAAGACCTGGACATTTTCCAAAGTTGCTCTCATCGGCAGCTCTGCAGAGTGGGATTCTGCAAGAGCTTTTCCCTTTCCTTTGTCTTTTGCTCCCTGAGCAGCAGTGCTTATTGATTGTTCTTGCATCATAGCTGCATACTCAGGTTGTAGGAGCGCCAGAATATCGTTTGAATTGGCCCACTCCAGGACTGCTTGCTCGACTGTCAGGAAATTCTTCCACTGTAGAAGAACTTCCCCCTTAGATAGCCTCATCTCCCTCCAGAGATTGTACTGCTGCTCCATATTTCTAGCAGCTGGAAAGGTGGGATTGAGCACTGATGCATCAGCTCCATGATCGTACGAGGAGGCTAAGTCAGCTCCTTGTAGATGAGCTTCTACACCAGTTTCTCTACCACTTTCTCGCAGATGTGACTCATCCTCAACTGCAACTACAACCAAGCATGCTGTAGAGAGTTGGGAATTAACAGCTGAGACAACCTTCTTTTTGCTACGTGGGGCCCTCTTGACCAAGGGTGCATCATCATCAGAGGAAGAGGCTTTAGGTTCAGGTTCAGCCTCTCCTGGTATTCCCCTGATGACAAGAAGAGGACTCTCAGCATCCTCATCTTCCTCGTCGCCCCCGCTGCCTGCAGCTTCATCTTGCAGAGCCAGGGTTGCATTCTTTTTGTCTTTAGTTTTCTTCCTTGCAACCCCAGCCCCTGTTGCCTTCGGTTGGGTCTTACCCTTCTTCTTCTCCCCGAGATACTTCCCAATGGGGATAGGGATGGGAGCTACAAGCTAGAGACCTAGCTTGCAGAGCAGAGAGTAGATAGTGATGTCGAAGCTCCTCCTCACCGTTATCTTTTCTGCCTCCTCCCACAGTCTCTTCATGATGAACCTTACCCAGTTCACCTTCTCTCCGGTCATGATGGCAGATATGATCCGAAACTGGAGATCTGTGTATTTGTCGTAACTCCCCATCCTGTCTTCGATGAAGTATGCATAGATGTTATGGAGAAATTCAAACTCCGGTTTGAAGAGTTTCTTAGGGGCGCTTCTCTTGATCTCGGCCCCGACATCTCTTGCTCGAAAGAGATCCCACATCTCTTGAGCGTTGCCCTCCCATACGTCACAAGCTGACTGGGGGTCATACCTCCGACAGAAATGCTGAAGGTGGTGGTGATGTTTCTGATGGTCAGAGACCGCTCTTCCTCATCTGCATCCATCCTGAATAGGATGTAGTTCCTCTCCTCCGCTGTCCTGGCATAGGAGTAAAAATGCTGTACTGACTCAACCGAGAACCTAGCGTAGACGATGGTCAGTAACCCTAGGACTTGAGTCCTCTGAAGGGTGTCGAAGATCCTGTGGATCATAGAGTTGTCATACAACCCAGAAGTATAGACGTGCTCCTGGTTGATTAGACGTCCTTCCAAAATGATTGATTGCCTGGCCACCATTGATTTTTCAGAGAGAGAATGAAAAAGTTCGAGGATTTTGGACATAGAAAATTTTTGCGAGAACGAAAACTTCTCTCCTTGGGTGATGACGAAAAATGAATTTGAATAAGGACGGTTATAGGGTTATGGAGGATCTCAAGGGACGTGTAGTAAGATCAACAGTTGAGATTAAATAGAGGGAATTGATCTTACGGTCCTTAGAAAAAGATGGAGGGGTCAAATCATCAATAATCATTACTTGGCGTGTGGGCTTCTGACCTCGCCTATTCCATTTCTGACACACGCAGATATGCATTAAATGCTGAAAGACATGCGATTTGCCGCTTAAATAAATGTCTTTTTAAGGTTGCAGCATCCTCGGTACAAGGTTACAGAGTAATGAATACCCTTTGAAATAAATGCTATAACCAGGTGCTGCTTACCCTCCCATTTGCTGCTGTACTGTAAGAATAAAAGATGCAGTGCTGTTTGAACCCAGCGTTGTATGAAGATGCAGCTTACAGCACTATACTTACTGCTTCTCGTAAGCATGCAGAGATTCCCCCTAGGCTTCTGCACCATCTTTTTCACCTCATAATTTTAGAATTCCCAACTCATTTCTAAGCATAGAAAACCTCGATTCACTCAAAGGTTTAGTGAATATATCTGCAAGCTGGAGATCCGTGTGAACTTTCTCAAGCACAACATCTTTCTTTTCTACATGATCTCTTATAAAGTGATGTCGTATATCGATGTGCTTTGTTCTTGAGTGAAAAATAGGATTGTGAGTAATTGCAATTGCGTTTGTATTATCACAGAGAATCGGAGTCTCTTTTTCTTCAATCCCATAATCTCTAAGTTGTTGCTGTATCCAGAAAATCTAAGCACAACAACTTTCTGCTGCAACATACTCTCCTTCTACTGTAGAGGTTGCAATCGAAGTTTACTTCCTGCAAAACCATGAAATAAGTCTATTTCCCAAAAATTGACAAGTCCCACTGGTGCTTTTCCGATCAATCTTGCAGCCTACATAATCTGAGTCAGAGTAGCCTTTGAGCTTGAATCCTCATTCCTTAGGATACCATAGGCTTACTTCCTGAGTTCCTTTCAGATATTTGATAATTCTCTTAACAGCTGAAATATGTGATTCTTTTGGTGCTGCTTGGAATCTTGCACAGACTTCTACTGCAAACATGATGTCTGGCCTACTTACTGTAAGATACAACAAGGATCCAATTAGCCGTCTGTATTTTGTGATATCTACATCTTTACCATCTTCATCTTTGTCAAGGCTTATGGATGTAGACATAGGAACGGATGTTGTTGCACTATTCTTCATGTCGAATTTTTTGATAAGCTCTTTTGTGCATTTGACTTGGCTTATGAAGGTTCCTGCAGTCAGTTGCTTTACTTGCAGTCCGAGAAAGAAACTTAATTCTCCCATCATACTCATCTCGAATTTCGACTGCATCAGGTTGGAGAACTTCTCACACAACTCTTTGTTGGTGGATTTGAAGATGACATCATCCACATATATCTGTACAAGCAGTACATTGTCTCTATCCTGTATCCTGAACAGAGTTTTATCGATTGTTCCTTTCTTGAATCCATTTTCCAGCAGATAGAGAGATAAAGTGTCATATCAAGCTCTCGGTGTTTGCTTAAGTCCATACAGGGCCTTGTATAACCTAAACACCTTCTCTTCTGCTTGATCTTCAAAACCTAGAGGTTGTTCAACATATACTTTCTCTGTAAGAAGACCATTTAGGAATGCACTCTTCACGTCCATTTGATAGACATTAAAGTTAATGTGAGCTCCATATGCCAGAAAAATTCTTATTGCTTCCAGCCTTGCTACTGGAGTAAAAGTCTCATCAAAATCAATTCTTTCTTTCTGACAGTATCCTTTAGCAACTAATCTTGCTTTGTTCCTCACAACAAGTCCATATTCATCTAGCTTGTTCTTGAAGACCCACTTTGTTCCTATAATTCCTTGATGAGTTGGTCTTGTAACTATTTGCCATATTTGATTTCTTTCAAATCCATTTAGCTCTTCTTGCATGGCCTGAACCCAGTTACTATCTTGCAGGGCTTCTTCAACATTCTTGGGTTTTGTTTGAGATATGAAACATGCGAACATTGCTTCATGAGGGATGGACCTTCTTGTCCTTACTCCTATGGATGGATCTCCAATGATAAGATCCCTAGGATGATTCCTTAACCATGTCCTGTCAGGCTCAAAGACATGTATAGGTCTAGGTTGCTCCTCTTGTTGCTGTATGATTGAAGGTTCTGCTGTTGTAAGAATATCTGCTGCATCCTGAGGTGCAGCTTCTTCTTCTTTGTCTTCTCCTGTATGCAGAACTCCTTCAACATATGGAACATCATTTTCTTTCCCTGGAGCTGTATCTTCAGCTGGCTCTTCTAGCTGCTTGGTGTCACAGTGTAGCTCATCAAACACCACATGAATTGATTCTTCAACTACCAAGGTTCTCTTGTTGAATACTCTGAAAGCTCTACTTATAGCAGAGTATCCTAAGAATACTCCTTCATCTGACTTTGCGTCAAAGGTTTTTAGATACTCCTTTCCATTGTTGAGAATATAGCACCTGCATCCAAAGATATGCAGATATGAAACATTTGGTGTATATCCATTTCAGACTTCATATGGAGTTTTGTCTAGATCCTTGTTGATCAAACATCTGTTCTGTGTGTAGCAAGCAGTGTTGGTTGCTTCAGCCCAAAATCTCTTGGGTATCTCTACTTCTGCTATCATTGTCCTTGCTGCTTCCTTGAAGGTTTTATTCCTCCTTTCAGCTACACCATTCTGTTGAGGTGTTCTTGCAGCAGGGTATTCATGACGAATACCATTATCAGAACATAATTTCTCAATGAATTTGTTTATGAACTCAGTTCCTCTGTCTGATCTTATCGTCACTATGTTCAAGCTCTTTTCATTCTGGATTTTCTTTATAAGATCAGGTAGCTTGTCTTGAGTTTCTGATTTCTTGGCAAGGAAGATTGTCCATGTGTATCTGGAATAGTCATCTACTACCACAAGTGAGTACTTCTTCCTACTTATGCTTACTGGTTCTACTGGTCCAAAGAGGTCCATGTGTAGAAGATCTAAAATTCTGTGAGATGACTTCTATATCTTGTCTTTGAATGAGCTCTTTACTTACTTTCCTTTCTGACAAGCTCCACATACATTCTGCTTCTTATATGCCACATCTGTCAATCCTCTTACAAGACCTTTTATTGCTAGCTTGTTGATAGTCTTGAAGTTCAGATGACTTAATCTCTTGTGCCATAGCCAGCTGAGCTCTGGTGGACTCTTCACAATGAAGCATGTTGGTTGAATAGAAGAGTTCCAGTCGGCTAGGTAGATATTTCCTCTTCTTGTTGGTTGATTAAGCATTTGTTGAGGTTGAATTCAACTGTGTATCCTTTGTCACAAATTAACTGATGCTCAGAAGGTTGTATCTGAGTCCTTTCACATAGGATATATCATTGATCTTTATGTTCCCTTTAACTAGGCATCCACTTCTTTTTGTGCTTCCTTTGGAATCATCTCTATAGATAACCTTGGGTCCTTTGCATTCTTGGAAGTCTTTTAGAGCTTCTTTACTGTCTGTCATATGCCTTGAGCAGCCACTGTTAATATACCATACATCACTGCTGCAACTTGGCACTGAAACCTACAATAAATTTAAGCAGATTCAGGTACCCACTTCTGTAAGGGTCCTTTGGGTTAGTTACTTTGGGAACCCAAACTTTCTTAACAGTCACTGTTTTACTGTAAGAATTTTTGGTTATCTGACTGTATGCAGTTTTACTTTTAAATTGCTTGTTAAAAGTGTGTGCAGAGATAACATATGTGTTACCAACACCTTTGTAGTGTGGTCTTCCACCATACTTCCCTTGAGTATATCCTCTTTGAGGTTTAGACATATAAGTCTTAGTGTAGGTGGGAATGTTTCTTCTTTGCTGCAACTTTGTGGGTTGCTGCATCCTCTTGCTGCATGCAGTTGATGGCTTCTGCTGTAGCCAGTTCTTAGATATAAGCTTACTTCCTGCAGCTGAGCATTGGGGCTTCTTCCCCTTATCCATCATTGCTGTTTTGTTCAGATCTTCTCAGAGTTACAGAGTAACTCTTTCTCCATTGGGATTTCAGCTTGAACAAACTTAACAGCTTTGGATGTACTTGCTGTATTCTGAGAGGTGTGATTGCTGTAATCTAAGCCCGATTTTTCAAAAGAACTTCTATTTTGATTTATGCAATCTCTTGCGTTCTTAGATGATTTGCTGAACATGCTGATCGTGGACTGTAAGCTCTCCTTTTCAGTTTCTAGCTTAGTGACCAATAGATTTAATCTAGAGACCTCCTTTTGTAGCTTGCTGCACCTTGAGTTATCAGACTCACATGCAGCCAGCATTTTAGCAATATCAATGTTTTTGCTCCTGAGAATCTCATTGTCGATTCTTAGGTTCTCATTTTCAACCTTTAGTTCTCATGAATTGAGTTGATCTGCTCAAAGTCACTCATGATCCTCTTTAGAGAGTGGATCATGTTCAGCTCCTCTTTTCCAGGTATGGACAACAGTTGATAGATTACCTCATCTTATTCGCTGTCCTCACAGTCTTTTGCCATCAGGCATATCAGCGCTTCTTCATCAGAGGATGAGGTTTCAGTGTCGCTGTCAGAGGATTCTACAGCTTTCAGCATCTCCTTCGAGACTGCTGCATCCTTGGCCTTCTCCATCTCTCCTATGAGAGCTCGAAGCTTGTGCTTGTCCTCTCTTCTCTTATCTCTCATCTGCTATCTCTCTCCTTCAGGATACTTGTGTACCGTTGGATATGGACAATTTCTTGCGTAGTGTCCTGATTTCTTGTAATTATAACACGAGTCAACATTACTTGTATTTGGCTGTGGAGAGGAGGATACCTGAGGAGGTGGATGACTTCTTCTAAAGTCATTCCTCTTATTGAGTTGGTGTTGTTGCTGTTGTTGTTGCTCTTCACGAATCTTCTAAATTTCTTTAGAAGCAGAGCTATATCCTCTTCAGCATCTTCTGTTGTAACCTCCATCTGCTTACCTGTCAACTAGTGGTTGTTGTATCCTTGGGTCATCTGGCAGTTAGTGCTGTAACTTTGGAGCTCGATTTTTCGGACTCCTTTCTCCATCTGTTGATGTCGTACTCAAATATCTTGAGGTTGGAGAATAGGTCGAAGTGCTCATGGATTTTAAATCCATGGATACCCTCATGGCAGTGGTCTTGCTGTCCCACTCCGTGGGCAGGGCTCTAAGCACTTTCATGTTCTTTTCTTTTTGTGTGTAGTACTTGCCCAGAGCTTCTAGTTTATTCACAATAGATGTGAATCTCAAATCTAGTTGCTCAAGAGTCTCTTCATTCTTCATTTTGAAGAGCTCGAATAATTGGGTAGCATTGGAGATTTTGTTGTCTTTGGTGAGCTCTGTCCCTCACATATTTGCTCCAGTTTTTCCTATATTTTCTTGGACATTCTGCAAGTTTTTGACTTTACTGAATGTGCCTTTATCTAAGGTGATTAATAGAGCATTCTTGGCCACATTGTCTAGGTTGGCTCTCTTCATATCTTCATTGTTCCACTCTTGTTTAGGCTTGACCAGAAAGTTTGGTGATGGCGGTGCTCCTTCATCCAAGTCTCTTCCAAGTACTGGATTCACCTTTGTAGGGATGATAGGTCCTTCGGTGATGACTGTCCATATCTTGTCGTTCATGGCTGATAGATGTGCTTGCATTCTTATCTTCCAATCGTCATATTCCTCTATGGAAAACATAGGTAACTTGTGATTGGAGGAATCCATGATATGCTGTAAGAATGAATTTTTAGGATGCAGAGAAAACAGCAAGTCTAAGGTGGATCTGGATAGGTGACCAGATAAGTTGGCTTTTAACCCAACTTGCTCGGATACCACTTGTTGGTCCCAAGTGGTGTCCGAGGTTCAGAGGGGGGGTGAATGAACCTTGGTCGATTTTGAAAATCTTTCGAAAAACCTTTCTGTTCTGCAAGTTACTTGAGCTTGCAGCGCCAGATAGTTACTGCTTACAGCACTAGGATGCAGTGCTGCACGCTGTAACTAGAGTTTATACGCAGCGGAAAAATACGATTTATAACACAAGGGTGGTTTTCTCAAATATGATCCTTTTCAAAATGTTTTATGCTTATGACAGAGATAGAGATATAAAATAAAGCACAGATAAGAAAGTAATAAACACTTATGGCTTATAGTGGTTCGAAGATGATGTAATCCTTCTACGTGCACTCTACTGTTACCTCGAGCAGGAACTTTGTTAAGCAAGATTGATTTATAGGACCTTCCTAACAATCTATCAGCTTTATAAAGCAACCACCTACTAGAGTCCAGCGTACACACAACAACTGCAAACTCTAAAGGCTAACCCACATAGGGTTCTAAACTCCCACACAGGGAAGCTGCCTAACACTAGACAACTATACAAATAGCAAGGATCTCTCCTATCAACTGTTCGACACCTCTAAAACAACCTAAGCACACAGCAACAAGGTTAAAAAGTATATGTTTGTTCTTCAACTAGTGCGGTGAAGTGAGCTTCTAAATTCTTCGAATGATCTTTCAGTTTTGAACTTGATTCACTTCACAGAGGTTGAGTGACTGAAATTGAGAGTGATCTTGAATGGTTGTAACTTGAATGCTTGAGAGTTTTTACGCAAATATTTCAGTAACCAGCTTCAGTGTTGCTCATCCTCTATTTATACTTGTATGAGAAGATATCCGTTAAAGGAGATATCTCTCTTTTGAATTTTGAGTACTTGATCAAAGACATGGCTCGCATTTAATGCGACTTGACTTTCTCTTTCGGAGCATTTAATGCGGCAGTTGCAGCTAGCAGCTTTCTGCAGTGCATCAGTCCACGTGGCATCTTTGTATTGGCACCGTGTCTGCAACTTTGATCTTCTCTGGAATGACTCTATTTATTCTTGCTTGGATCTTTTGTTCCTCGTACTGCATTTATCCTTTCTCGAATTGCAGGATACTTCTTTGTTCGTTATTGGCGCTGTTGACTGTTTGAGCAGTAAGCTTTGCGCTGTATCCTAGGTCTGCTTGCAGCTGATATATCCTTGCAGTGCTGCTGTAGCTAAGACCTGCTTGCAGTATCTTCGGGCAGTACTGTTGTATCTTTTACTTGCAGTACTCCTGTATTCTTTTCTTGTAGTGATGCTGCATGTGGCACACCGTTCTTCCTTACTTCGTTGTAGTGTTGTAACTGCTTTCTTGCAGTGATGCTGTATCTGCTTTCTTGCAGCAGCTTCTTTCCGACATACTTGATGCAGCTATGTAACTTATGAGAACTTCCATCTTTCAACACCTATAACTAGAATCAAATCTAGTCTATGCTTTCACTTAAACATTATGAAAAATAGGGTACACAAAACTTCCTATTACATATATATTTTATCTCATCAAAATCTATACACTGAAATCTCATCATTTACTAAATAAGTTTCTGATAGGATGATCTTGTAATAGATTTTGATGAGACAAAACGTGTAATAGATAGGACTTAGCTTTCTGGATAAGGTTTCTTATGTAAACGTTTAAGCTAAGTCA
Source organism: Scutellaria barbata (assembly GCA_028654395.1). Lineage (NCBI taxonomy): Eukaryota > Viridiplantae > Streptophyta > Magnoliopsida > Lamiales > Lamiaceae > Scutellaria > Scutellaria barbata. Next base: position 18,690,071 of record CM053652.1, on the reverse strand, counting down.
AGGTTGCTGGAAGAGGATAAAGAAGATACTAGAAGGAACCTGTCGAGTCACTACTGCCTGTACAAAGTCAGGATACTGCATCTACTAGTAAATGATGTTGTCTAAGTATGAAAGGACACTGGGAGCAAGCTCAGTCTCTTCAAGTCAGAGGAAGCTGTCATATCAGGAAGAGCAGCAAGTTAACTCCTAGATACATCTTTCTCAGTGCATTCTAAGGAGCCGGTAGAGACACTCGAGTTCAAACCAATCAAGAAGTGTCAACTGGAAAAGACAAGGACCATGTACTGGTTCTAGACAGTGCAGAGCAAGGTGGGCACCGCAGAGTAGAGGTGAAGGGATGCAGTAGGAACTGATATGGTCGAACTTGACCGAACCGGATTTTCACGGATCAGTTATCCATATCCCCTATTTTTCGGAGAGCTCCTATTCTAACTACAACTAGGATTCCTACTTCAACTACAACTAGGACTCCTACTTCAACTATGACTAGGATTCCTAATCCTATTGCAACTAGTTCCAGGAAGTATCTATATATATCCTTGTTATGTTCACTTTTTAAGAGATAATTTATTATAAACATACATTTGTATAATTTGAGAGATCTTTTTGAGCAATCTGATTGATTGAGCGTCGGAGTCCCTTCGCCGGGAGCGATGGGAACCCCTCTCGATGTCTGTTTTATAGGTTTTTGGATCTGAGATTTCGAGTTTTAGCCCGAGAAGATGAACGTTGAATCGGAGCAATATCAATTGGCGCCGTCTGTGGGAAATCTTGAGCCAAGACGTTGGGATAACAAACATGGCCATATCCTTTTTTGAATATCGTTTGGGCTGAAGGGGGAACCCTCTCGGCCATATAGACTATCTTACTCCTCTTCGTTTTGTTATGCTTGGGCTGTTTATTTTGCATATGTTGTGTACATGTTTGGGCTCTCAAATATTTGGGCTTTGCATGATTTAACACCTGCAGATTTTGTGACCTGGGCCACCATCTATAATGGGCCTTATTCATTTGGAATGACCCATGTAATGGGCTTGGGCCAACTCCTGCCCTTCCGCCTTTTCTAATTAATTTTTGGAATTTGTAATAAATGGGCTAAATTCTCATTTTGTATATCTATTGGGCTTCTCCTGAATTTTTATTTTGACTTCTCAGGACTCTAACCGTTATACTCTCTGAATATTTAACGTTTGGGCCTGATTTTGACATGGATTAATTTTATCTAAATTTTCTTTGGGCCTGTTGAATTGGGCCTGCTATGATCTCTCTATTTGCATTGTGTTGGGCCCACCATGTGTATATTCTCTCTTTGGATGGTATTCCTACATCGATTTCTCTGTTCGGTGTAGATCTACCATACATTATTTAGGTTTTAGCTTCTTAAGCGAACTAAAACATTCCCTCAGAATGTCCGAACGAATGTCCTGACGAATTGAAACATTCTTTCGGAATGTCCTGCAAACCCTACCTTCGGGAGGTACTGAAACATTCTTTCGGAATGTTCTGCAAACCCTACCTTCGGGAGATACTGAAACATTTCTTCGAAATGTCCTGCAAACCCTACCTTCGGGAGATACTGATTAAGCGAACTGAAACATTCCTTCGAAATGTCCTGCAAACCCTACCTTCGGGAGGTACTGAAACATTCCTTCAGAATATCCTGCAAACCCTTCCTTCGAAATATCCTGCAAACCCTACCTTCGGGAGGTACTGAAACATTCCTTTGAAATGTCCTGCAAACCCTTCCTTCGGAAGGTACTGATTAAGCGAACTGATACATTTCCTCGGGATGTCAAACTGATTAAGCGAACTGATACATTCCCTCGGGATGTCGAACTGATTAAGCGAACTGATATATTCCCTCGGGATATCGAACTGATAAAGCGAACTGATATATTCTCTCGGAATGTCAAACTGATACATTCTCTCGGAATGTCGAACTGATGAAGTGAAATGAAATATTCCCTCGGAATGTCCTGATGAAGTGAACTGATACGTTCCCTCGTAATGTCTTGATTAAATTGAAACATCCTATTCGAATGTTCGAATAAATACGTTTGTTTATTTCTTTCAGATATCCCTTCAGATATACTTATGTGATTAATTATTTATAATGGAGGAAACTCACATCTTTTTTTAAAGTTTGACGAACTTCACTAGTGTGTGTAAACACACATTGCGAAGGGATGGAGTACTTGATATAGTCGAACTTGACCGAACCGGATTTTTGCGAATCAGTTATCCATATCTCCTATTTTTCGGAGAGCTCCTATTCTAACTACAATTAGGATTCCTACTTCAACTACAACTAGGACTCCTACTTCAACTATGACTAGGACTCCTATTCCTATTGTAACTAGTTCCAGGGAGTATCTATATATATCCTTGTTATGTTCACTTTTCAAGAGACAATTTATTATAAACATACACTTGTATAATTTGAGAGATCTTTTTGAGCAATCTGATTGACTTGAGCGTCGGAGTCCCATCGCCGAGAGCGATGGGAACCCCTCCCGGTGTCTGTTTTACAGGTTTTTGGATCCGAGGTTTCGAGTTTCAGCCCGAGAAGACGAATATTGAATCGAAGCAATATCAGGAACAGTGTCAGAAGATCTTTTGCACGAACCAATAACCGTATGACACCTCACCATAGTGAAACTGTCTCTTCAACAGGCAGATTTTCACTAAAGGCTATAAATAGAAGATTGAGTGCACCTGGAACATAACTGAAACATCCAACGCACGAAGCATATTCTCTAAGAGCTTAACATCTTTCAAATCTCCCGTTTCAGTCACTCAGTCTATAACAGCAGCAAGCCAGCTACCTTGTGAAACTCAGAAGTTCGAAGAGCTTGCTGTACTCAATCGTTGAAGGATACTCTATCTTTTCTTAAATAGACTGTTTAGGAGTTGCTTAGGCAAAGGATAATCCTGCCAAGTAGTTGTTCTCTCTAAGGAAAAAAAAGGATCCTGTGTGGGTCAAGGAACCTGTGTGGAGATCCTGTGTGGGTCTATTAATTTGGTCACTGTGCAGCTACATGTGTGGATAGAGCTGACAGTATTTGTGTAGAGTGAAGTTTGTATTAGCTGTGTCTTTGTAAATTAAATTTACTTTAACAAAGTTCCTCATTGAGAAGGAGTAGAGAGGACATAGAGGGATTACTCCACCCTCGAACCTCTATAAGTTTGCTTGCTTGTGCTTTATTGTTTTATTCATATATCTGATCATATTGTCTATCTTAGCATCCTGCATTAAAAGACATCTTTCGAAAATCACATTATTTCCGCTGTGCATTTTTAACTCTGTCTAAGTCCTGAAGTCACTGCTCAAGCAGCAACCTATCAATGCAGTAAGCTATCTAGCTACCTGCTCATCAAGGACTTAATATTTTTGGAGAAAAGTTGAAAATTTGATAAGGTTAATTCACCCCCCTCTTAACCTTATACCACTTGAGACCAACAATTTCATTATAAAATAAGATAAAATATTAATATGATATACTTTTATGTTGAAGAATACATATATTTTGTGTAATGCCAAGTCAGTATGCAACATTTAATAAATGTTCCAAGATTTCAAACGACCATATGAATCTTGGTCTCAACTTCTATTTCTTTTCGAGATAAATTATCCCCTTCATTGGTTCAACTTTTAGAAACATATTACGCTAATTTCAAGTTATAGGTCCTTTCTTCGTAAATCAGCATAAGATTTTTGTCACTTTTGAGTCATTTTCTTAGTAATTGAATCTGTAGATCTCCCTACTAGTTCAGGGTCCAAAATCTTTCTTATTCCAACTTCATCCCAATGAATTAGTGTTCTACATCCTCGTCCGTAGAGTGTTTCATATGGTGTCATTTCAACGGTTGATTGGTAGCTGTTGATATTAGAAAATTCTATTAAGGACAAATGATCTTCCTAGCTTCCTCGGATGTCCAAAACACATATCCAAATTAGGGTAAAGATGAGTAGTAATGCAACATAAGGTTGTAGATTATGCATCACGCCAATAGAAAGTGCAAGAGCAGAACTTCCAACCCATGACTTCGAGTTAACAATAGTCGTACACGCATTAAAGATCTGTAGAAATTACTTGTATGAAGTTAATTATGGAGTGTACACTGATCATAATAGTTTAAAGTATTTCTTCACATAGAAAGAACTAAATATGAATTAAAGAAGGTGGTTAGAATTGGTGCAAGAATACGATTGTATGATTCCCTTCAACCCATACAAAACAAATATTGTAGCAGACTCATCCTTAAAATTTAGACGTCCTATGTAAACAACTCATGGTACTTGATAACAACTTCATCTACGGAAAAGACGTTATGAACTACAAATAATTAACATAATTTACAAAATATTCAACTCGTGTACTATTCTTAAATTTACAATAAGATTCTCTTTGTTCTTTAAGTACTATCTTACATATTTGATGCAAAACATTATACTAAAAACTATGGTCAACATCTTATAATAGACACAAAAAGTACTTTCACTCCTGTATAGTAGATGTGTCACTCTATTCTTCATTATCTTCCATCTTAGCTTTCTTTGAACTCTATTCTCACCATTATAGTTTATGTTCACTTCTTCTTTTTCTTTGGGATCCTCTTCCTCATCATATCATGCTTCCCGATTAGCTTGCACTACCTCTAACTCTGAAATTTTCATTGCTAGGTCAAAAAAACGAGTTCTAATCATAATAAATTGATTATTATAGGCTACCTCTTTTTCCTCATGCATTTGAATGTCATGATTCCAGACATTTTTTGTGTATAGTAATAATCATTCAAATTACTCAATTTGATTTTGAAGGATAGATACTCGTGCTTCCTAGTGGTGGACTCGCTCTCTTAGATATTGATTATACCTACATAACTCGTTAGTACTCTCTTCTACTAGTATATGAATGTTCATGTCAAATGTTTGTTTGTTGTCTAGCTTGTTACATTAAAATGCATACTTTTGTTAGGTATAATAAAAATGAAATGCATATCGTCTATATAACTATTCAAATGTAATAAAGAAACAAGCTCTAAGCTTAGTGTCACAGTCCATCTAAGGTTACTAACATTCACATACTAGCTAACACCAAGTTAATCCCAATCTTTAAGTTAATCCTAAGTTGGCTGGTAGGTGAATGTTAGTATTCTTAGAAGGACTATGACATTGAGCTTATAACACGTTTCTTTTACTATATTTGAATAGTTACATAGATGGTAGGCATTTCAATCTTATTATACCTAACAAAAGTATACATTTTAATGTAACAAGTTAGACAATAAACAAACCTTTGACATGAACATTCTCAGACTAATAGAAGAGAGTAACGAGTTATATATGTATATCAACATCTAAGAAAGCGAGTCTACCACTTGAAAGCACGAGTATCTACCCTTCAAAATCAAATTGAGAAATTTGAACGATTATTACTAAATATACAAAATATCTGGAATCATGACATTCAAATACACGAGGAAAAAGAGGTAGCCTATAATCATCAAATTACTATGATTAGAACCCGTTTTCTTAACCTAGCAAAGGTAATTCCGAAGTTAGAGGTAGTGCGAGCTTACTAGGAAACACATCATGTGCTAGAAGCACCCATCATAGTAGAAGAGGAAGAGGATCCCAAACAAGGAAAAGCACCCATCATGGGGAAGTTTGGATGGAAAATAATAAAGATAATAGTGACACATCTACTACAGATGACTGAACATATTTTTTGTATAATGTTTTTTTTGTTTATTATAGGAGGTTGACCATATCTTTAGAATAATACTTTTGAATCAATTAAATATTTAACCTAGTACTTAAAGAACATAGAGAATCTTGTTGTAAATTTAAAAATAGAACACGAGTAGTATATTTTGTAAATTATGTTAATTATCGTAGTTCATGATGTCTTTCACATGGACAAAGTTGTTAACAATTACCCTGAGTTGTTTACATAGGATATCTAAATTTTGAGGATGAATTGCTATAACATTTGCCTTGTCTAGTTGTAGTGAATCGTACAATTGTAGTCTTTAACCGATTCTAACCAACTATTTTTTGACACATATTTAGTTCTTTCTATGTGAAGAAATAATTTAGAGTTTTATGATCTGTGTACACTCCACATTTTACTCCATACAAGTAGTGTCTCTAGATGTTTAACGTGTGTTGCTAACTTCAAGTTGTGGGTCAAATAGTTCTACTCGTGCACTTTCAATTAGCGTGATGCGTAAGCTACAACCTGCCTATGTTGCATTGGTACACACCTAACCATGATTTGGACATGTGTTTTGGACATCAGAAAATGTTGGGAAGATCATTTATACTTAGTAGAATTCTCATATAATAATACCTACCAGACAACCATTGGAATAACACCGTATAAAGCACTTTATGGACGTAGATGTAGAACACCAGTTCATGGGGATGAAGTAGGAATAAGAAATATTTTGGCCCAGAACTAATAGGGAGATCTACAGGTTCAATCATTAAGATTCAAGAAAGAATCAAAATGGTCCACGATTGACATATATAAATCTTATGCTAACTTATGAAGAGCTTTACATAATTAACCAATTAATTTTAGTTTTAGCCAATTCATTATTTTGGTGCAGAAAGATGTTATTGACAATATTTTACTGTCATTGCTTTTGTTGTATGTGTGATTTTGTTTTATTAATTTTTATTTCTTATTATTTTAATTTATTTAGGTTAACGTAGTCATTTATATATTATTTGCATGACATTCACATCACAACACACATATTCCAAAATCAAGGTAAATCAAGAATTGACTAAAATTGGGATCAATTAGTCAATTCATGGTTAAAATTGATAAATTTAAAAGAATTGGCTAAAATGGAAAAATACTATAAAGCGTTGGATTTTTTTTGTCGTTAAGCCAATTTTAAAACTGAAATATATAATTAAATATATTTATATTTAATAATTTTAGTTTATAATTAAATATATTTTAAATAACCCATTGAAGAGCTGATTTCAGTCTTAAATTATATACTGAAATTAAAATATTTTAATTATTAAATTTAAATTATATACTGAAATTAAATTAATTGTAAATTATATACTAAAATCTTAAAATAATTTAATTCTCTAATTTCAGTCTAAAAAATTTATAAATTAATTATTTGGAAATAAAAAATTTAAAGTCTTAAAAGATGTTAAATTTAAATTATTTTAAAAATTCTCTAATTTACTTTTAATTTTAGTTATTTGGAAATTATTTTTTTGATTTTTTATAATTAATTTTTTTGATTAAATGGGTTATTTTTAGTTTTATATTTTCTCAAAGTCACTTTATATGTTTATGTGGAATTTATAATGATTTTAGGATTTAATTTCTTCAAAAAATGAAAAGAAACTCAAATTATGTGACACATAAGCTTGTAACCAGAACGGTTACCTGCTGGAGTCGGTCAAATGATGTTTTTACCAACTTTTTTTTAATTACAGGTTAGTTTTAAAAATATCAATATTTAGGGATCATTTTCCTAAAGTTGGAAAACTAGTTTACATATTAATAAAAAAATTAGTTATTCTTTAGTACAAAATTATACTTTTTTATCTAAATATAAATTATTTTTATATTTTATAGTGGAATATTTTATTTTTATCCAAATTAGAAATATAAAGAATATATTAACTACTCGTCAAAAAGACGCCATATTAGCCTTTTGACAACCCCATATATGCCCTTGTAATGCCCTAATCAGCCTATCATTGGTCGTGAAATTTTGTTAACAATATTTCTAAAATTATTGTATATTTGCAAAAAGTTGTAAAATTAGTACTTTTATAATTATGGTGTACTTACATGACATTTTTACCAAATTTTCCTAAATGGAGATTGTAGTTGGAGAAAATAATTATTTATTATATTTTTATACGTATTTGGCCATTGGAATGAAAGGTAACTTCTCTTAGTTGGGCCGGAATTCATGATAATATTTTTTTAATGTTCTTGTAAATGTTTGCTTTAAGGACTATGTACATGTCCACATATATAGTTTATAATCTTTAATGACATGTATTGTTTTGAGTAAATCAATTGTATTGTAAATTTCTATCAACGAAGTGTAGTACAAAAATATAAATCGATTATACGTAATCGATCCATATAATATCACCATAGCCAATGACATGAAATCTATATAGTACTATAAAAATTCCAAAATATATATTAGTAATTTGAAATGATTAAGCATTCAAGATAATCATAAAACATATATAATACAAAAAATTAAGAATCACATGTTGATCATCAATTCTCAAAACAATTTTGCAACCAAAAAATAAATGCCAAAACAAAGGGATGGTCTATTTACAAAACATAGAGAAAATAATAATAATAATAATAATAATAATAATAATAATAATAATAATAATAATAATAATAATAATAATAATAATAATAATAATAATAATACCCTGCTTTGATGAAAACCAACATTTGCATATTTTATGAAGGTTCTTTTAGTATTGAATCATAAATTATTTATATAATAATTTAATGGGAAAATTGGTAAAAATGACCCTTAAATTTGCCAATTTTAGGAAAATAACCCATAAATATTGCCATTTTTAAAGTTGGTAAAAATATCATTTGACTGGCTCCAGCAGGTAACCGGTTACCAACTTATGTGTCACATAATTTGAGTTTATATTCGTTTTTTTGAAGAAAATAAATCCTAAAACCATTATAAATTTCGCATAGACATATAAAGTGACTTTGGGGAAATAAAAAATAAAAATAACTCATTTAATCAATATAAAAATATATAAAGTAAAAAATATTAATTATAAAAAATCAAAAAAATAATTTCCAAATGACTAAAATTAAAATTGTAATGTTTAAAAATATAAAAAAAATAATAAAAATTATGATTATTTAAAAACTAGTTGAAAAAATTAAGATATACTGAAATTTAAATATTTAAATTATAATTTAAATTTAAAGATACCCATATAAAGATTTAAATTTTTAATCTTAAAAATTATTTTAAGACTTTAATTAATTTAAATTTAAATTTAACATCATTTATGACTTTAAATTTTTTAATTTTTAATCTTAATTTTTTAATTTCCAAATAATTTCAGTTTATATTTAAATCTTAAAAGACTTTAAATTATTTTAAAAGACTTTATAATTATTTCCAAATCTTAAAAGACTTTAAATCTTAAAATAATTTAAAGTTTTTTAAAAATTAAAAATAAACTGAAATTATTAAAATTTAAATTATTTTAAGATTTTTTGAAATAAATTTAACATTTAAAATTATATTTAGATTCTTTAAAACCATTTTCAAAATTTTCAAAAGTAAATTAGAGAATTTTTAAACAATTTTCAAATTAATTATTTCTTTCTTTTTTCAACTATTTTTTAAATAATCATAATTTTTATTATTATTTTTATATATTTAAACATTACAATTTTAATTTTAGTTATTTGAAAATTATTTTTTTTGATTTTTTATAATTAATATTTTTTACTTTATATATTTTTATATTGATTAAATGGGTTTTTTTTTTATTCCCCAAAATCACTTTATATGTCTATGTGAAATTTATAATGGTTTTATGATTTAATTTCTTCAAAAAATGAAAATAAACTCAAATTATGTGATACATAAGCTGGTAACCGGAACGGTTACCTGCTGGAGCCGGTCAAAGGATGTTTTTACAACTTTTTTTTAGTTACGGGTTAGTTTTAAAAATGCCAATATTTAGGGGTATTGTCCTAAAGTTGGCAAACTTAAGGGTCATTTTTATCAATTTTCCCAAATTATAATTAGCATATACACTTGAAAGAAATTTAAATTCGTATTTGAATATGTTATTTTATTCAAATCGGATATTTAAAAGAATATATTAGTTATACTAGCTAGTATTTGTTCATCGGATCGAGGGGAGACACCTTCAGTGACATCAATCAATTAACTAGCACAGGAGAGTAGTTAATTTCATATTTGTGATTGTTGGAGAATCATTAATGAACTTGGGTTGATTAAAGTGATATTTTGAGAAGAATTAAATGAAAACATGTCCTAAGACCTATTTTGTTTATATTGATTAAATTTGTTTATCTTTGTTTTGATTTTATTTTAGTTCTAAATTTGAAATCTTGTTATTTGGTTATCTAGATTAAATTGAGTGTTGAATTTAAGTAGTTAATTAGGTTGTGAATCAGCAGTTTTTGTGAAATCAACATTGCTCACTGTCTCTGCAATTTACACCGTACACTTGCAGTTGTAATTAAAAGAATTTAGTGAACAACCAACAATAAAAGATAAAACAAACAAGTAATCAAGAATCGATTAATAAGAAAAATATAATTAATAATGCTTCTCTCAATCTCTCTCTTGAACCTCGTCCTAAATTAGAAAAACTTTGCTAATCCGAATTATCTATTAAGTTTAGTATAGTAAAACAAGTTCTTTAATAAGCCCTATTCAATCAAACAACTTAATTAATAAATACGACCTCCAGATTTAATTTGTCAAATACATGAAGCTCTACAACGATATGATAAACTGGACTTCAAATTCACAAACTCGAATAAGATTATTCAATACTTCCATCTAAATTCACGTTTTCTCAGTGTTAAAGTGAAATACTTCCCAACAACAAAAAATAAAAGAATAATGGAAAAGAACTTACAATTAATCATCAAACATAGTGAAATGTCGTGGTTGAGATGGCTAATAGGTAATGAGGGTGTTTATATGTTTACAAATTTAAATTGATTAATACATAATATTTACTCAATACAGTTTTTTAATAAATATTAAAAGGGTTAAATTCATTTTTAGTCCTGCCCCAAAGGCACTGTCCGTTTTTAGTCCTGTTAAAATTTGATTTTCACTTTTAGTCCTGTAATTGAAAATTTTGTCCAATCTAAGTCTTTTTTTAGTCGGATTTTTGATTTTTCAATCAGATTCCGGCGAGTGTGCTACACTCACCCCCAATCCGATCATTTCAGTCAACTTATGCTGATATTCTTGATAGCAATCTTGAGGTCTATCATATCTTCTTTCAACAATTTTTTACAATTACAAGACTAAAATTAAAAATTCGATGAAAAAAAGGATTTAAATTGGACAATTTTTTCAATTACAGGACTAAAATTGAAAATCAAATTTTATCGAGACTAAAAACGGACAGTGTCTTTGGGGCATGATTAAAAATGAATTTAACCCAATATTAAAATCATAGTAAGAGGAGCTAATTGAAACAACAACTCTGATATATCAATGCTAACGTATCTATTAATGTTTGTTAGAAGCATAGTTTTGGTTCCATCAGCAGGCGAAGTGCTCAGCTTGGATATAAATTAGAACACATATTTAGATTGAAAACGATGACAAAATATTGTTAATACAATGTAACCCATGTAGAGGGATAAAATCTTAATTTGAAAACAATACCAAACTTCAACTCTTACATTGATGCTTATCCACACCTATTTGAAAAAGATTAAACATTGTTTTCTGTGAGTTTTGCTAGAAACATAGTTTTGATCTTCTTTAGTATGGCCACAATTTCTCTAATTTTGATTCTATCTGAAGGTGAAATGCCTAAACATTCCATTGCCAAACTCAGAATAGATGACATACATTACTCTTTTGCTGAGAAATTCATGTCTTCTCTTCCAAGCAAATTGGTGTCCACCACTCTGATTATCGAGTTTTCGCGTAGTGAGAGACTAACCCAGCTCTTCAAGCTCAATTCTTCGCTAAACATTTCATTTATCGGGCTTTTACTTGTGCACAACTCCAGTAAGATTATGCCGAAGCTGTAAACATCTGCACTTGGTGATACTATACCTTGTCCTCCATACTCTGCATTGAGATCGAATACTTACAAAATGGATCAAATGAATGAAGAATGAAATGTGCAAATTCAACTAAACTATGAAAACATACCTGGTGCTATATATCCAACTGTTGCTAAGGTTTTGGTTCGAGTCATTAACTCCTCTTCGCCAACGATTTTGCAGATACCAAAATCACCAACATGGGCAGTCATATCTTCATCTAGTAAGATATTACTAGGCTTCAAATCACAATGAACAACTGGGGATGTGAGACCGACATGAAGATATTCCAAGGCTAATGCAACATCTATTGCTATGTTCAATCTTTGTAGCAAGTCCAAGAAAGAGTTACGTGTATATAACCATTTATCTAGGCTCCCATTAGGCATGTACTCGTAAACCAAAGCTTTGAAATCTCCGCTAATACAACAACCAATGATTTTGTTCAGATTTCTATGACGAATGGCCCTCAGCACTTGTATTTCTGTGTCAAAGCTTCTGTAAACATTTTCGGACACTAAATTGAAAACTTTAATGGCAACAGTTAAGCCATCAGAGAGCTTTCCTACGTATACTGAACCGAAACTTCCACTTCCGAGTAAGTTACTCTCACTGAAGGAATTTGTTGCACATTGAAGTTCAAGATAAGAACTTGCTCTCCATGAGGGAAGTACTGAGATCTCACACTTGGCTGGTTGTGTCCTCGATTTTCTTCTTTTCATTAGTACAACAATTAGGATGACCAAAATGATAGCTAATAGGCAAGGTGGCACAACATATTTCATCAATGAGACAAACTTCTTAGACCTTGTTTTCTTATGGCTCTCTACACATGATGGAACTTGTAGATGTGGTGCGCCACATAAATCGGGATTCTTCAGAAATGATTGAGCAGTGAAGTTTGCAAATTTACCCCCGGTAGGAATCAATCCTCGTAGTCTATTATAAGCAGTGGCGGACCCAGGAATTTTAATTTGGGGTACAAACAAATAAATAAGAGATAATAGAAAAAAATCTACGTATAAACATTATTTCATATATAAAGTCTTACAACAAAGATAATCAAATACATAAAATATTACAAAATATTCAAGTTATAAGCTCCAATTTGGTTCGTCGACTCTTCATTTTTTGGAAACGATCTATGACAGCATAATCAGGAATTTTCAAGAACACATCCTTCTCAATGAAAGTGATCAAACAATCATTTAATAATTGATCACCCATACTATTCCTCATTTTATTTTTGACATAGCTCATTCCTGAAAACACTCTTTCAACACCTACAGTGGCGACCGGGAGAATCAACACCAACTTGATAAGCAAAAAAAATTACCGGATAAGTCACATGTTTGTTTGTTTCTACTAGCATCTTTGAAAGGGCGCCAATATCATGCAAATCCCGAAACCTGTCAAATTCACTAAATAATAATCTAAATCAAACAATAAATATGAATATATATATATATATATAATATGAATATGAATACATAAAATAGATAAATAAATTTTAAAGAAAAAAATACCTAAAAGTGGCCAAGGAAGTAAGCCCTCTTCTCTCAAAGTTTCACTGCCCGAGCTGTTCTGTAATTGATGGAGGTTTGGTTTGTGGAATTGATGTTTGGGAAGTTATTTAAAATTTAATGACATTTTTGTAATTAGAATATAAAATAAGGTTATTTTAGTAAATATAAATATAAATATATATATTATATATATTAAAAAAAAAATCATTTTGGGGTATAGTTGTACCCCCTTCTCACCTTCTCGGTCCGCTGCTGATTATAAGGCACATTAAAGTTGTCAAGAAATCGAAGTCCCTCTAGCGATTTTGAGATAAATCATGAAAAGTTATTGAAGGAGAGATCCAGAGATTCCAAGCCTTTTAAGTTCCCCATGGACTCAGGAATAGAGCGTTCAAAGTTGTTATGTGCCAAAACTAGGTTAACCGACTCTGCTCTGTCAATAGAACTTGGAATGTCACCGAAAAAGTGATTCCACGATAGGTCTAAAACTACGAGTGTCTTTATGTTTCCTATCTCAAATGGTAGAGAGCCATTTAAAAAGTTTGTGGACAAATTTAAGGCCACAAGATCATTGAGTTGCAATAAGTTTGAGGGAATATTAGATTCCAATTTGTGGGAGTCGAGGTACAACCTTATAAGGGATTTGAGTTGAGCAATACATGGAGGAATGTATCCACTAAGCATATTATAATTGAGATAGATTTCCCCCAATCTGCCTAACTTGCATAGATCATTTGGTATGTGCCCTTCAAGTTGTACCCAAGATCTAAACGCGTGAGTTGATTCAAATTTCCCAGTGATGTTGGTATGAATCCAGACATCTCATTACTTGACAAATATAAGGTTTGCAAGTTGGTCAAGTGTCCAATCTGAACAGGAATGAAACCTTTGATTCCATCAGAAAAGGTTGTATCTTGCATTAGACATGTTGAGTTGGACACTTTTCCAGTAGATGCACTTCCACTTAATGGAAAAATCCCATCAAGATAGATTGAATCGAAGACCGATTCCCACCTATCGAAGAGAGTATTTAGCGCCTTCCTATCTTCCTGTCAGGGATGAAGGTGCTAAAACTTAGACTATTGAGAAGGTTGACTAAGGATTTTTCTTTCCTGATGGGAGTCTTTTATCCCATGATCAACTCCCTCGCCTTACTAGGACTTTAACCTTGCTCCCTTCATGCTGAGATTATGATTTTTGTCCGTTATAAACTTGGGACCTATCCGGCGTAGCAACCCGTGAAGGAAGCCTTTATTTTATAGTCTTGATGACTCCGACTCCTAAACTTAAAACTGGCCAGAAATGCCTATTTTGGCATGGCATCGAAGACAATCAGCTAAGATATCTTTGCAAGCTCCTAAACCTGACTTTTTGACATGATTGGAAGATTTTCAAGTGAATAATATAACTTTTATTTTATTTTTTACGTATATAAAGGTTAAAGGTTATACTAATATAATATAACATGAGAGTAATGATAAGAAACCCATTATTGAGTTTCTTATGGAGCCAACCTAACTTATGTGACAATACACGTATATTATATAATTTTTCTTTTTTTACAATATTCTTTTCTACGTAGTTTCTTTTCCTTTTTTCTTTTAGATGTAATTTAATTTACAACTTATCATTCTTTCTTATTTTATTCCATTTTTAAATAAATTATCTCAATTCTTGTATATTCATCTCATTTTTAAATAATTTTTTTTCTTATTCATCTCAATTTCTTTCTTATTCTATATCATTCTTTCTTATTTTATCCCATTTTTAATTTTTTTTTATTCATGTCAATTATTTTTCTTATTTTATATCATTCTTTAAAAAAAAAATCAAACTCATCTCATTCAATCTAGTAAATTCTCAATTCTTTCTTTCTGTTTAAGTTGCTATTAATATCAATAGTACTTGGAAAAATATTTGCTACATATTTTTCTTTAATTGTATATAATTTTAGAAATTATTTAAAATTAAGTTTCATACACTTGTAGGTTTTTATGGAGTAATCTCAACCATCTCAACTTCTTTCTTATTTTATATCATTCTTTAAATATATATTTTTTCAAACTCATCTCATTCTATCTTAATAAATTGTCAATTTCTTTAAATTTCAGTAAATTATCAATTTGTTTTCTTCTCTTTGAGTTGCCATTAATATCAATAGTAATTAAAACTCATTCTATCTCAGTAAATTGTCCATATCTTTAAATTTCATGTCAATTTCTTCTTTTCTCTTTTTGCCATTAATATCAATAATACTTGAATTTTTTTTGGCTAAGACATATTTTTCATTAATTATACATAAGTTTAGAAATTGTTTAAAATATTTATGTACTAATACATGGAGTAATCTCAGTCATCTATTGTTTTAATTGAAGATAATTTTTATGTACTCGATATTTTTCGAGTAATCAAACCCATCTACTTTTTTAATTGTGATATGAAACTTAATTTTAGATAATTTCTAAAATTATAAACAATTAAAGAAAAATATGTCTTAGCTAATATTTTTTCCAAGTACTATTGATATTAATAGCAACTAAAATTGAAAGAAAAGAATTGACAATTTACAGAGATATAATGAGATGAGTTTAGAAAAAAAAAATTAAAGAATGATATAGAATAAGAAAAAAAATTGACATGAATAAAAAAATTTATTTAAAAATGGGATAAAATAAGAAAGAGTGATATAGAATAAGAAAGAAATTGAGATGAATAAGAAAAAAAATTATTTAAAAATGAAATGAATATAAGTGTATTGAGATTTATTTAGAAATTGAATAAAATAAGAAAGAATGATAAGCCATAAATTAAATTATAAAAAGAATAAAGGAAAAGAAACTATGTAGAAAAGGATATCGCGCTGAGGAACAAAAGAATTTCACAGTATGTTAAAAATAAAAATTATACAATATGCGTGTATTGCCACATAAGCCAGATAGGTTCCATAGGAAACCCAACGGTGGGTGGT